>JAVJIF010029779.1:0-62619 GCA_038442645.1 Agave tequilana | reverse complement strand
TCCTAACTTCTAAGTACAACATAAGAAAAGTCTTACCTTAAGGTTATACTGTCAAAGTACTTAAGCATGAATTTATGAAGAATCGTTTAGAGTGTAACCTAGATTAGAAAAACTAACTATCATTATCTTCAAGAAAACAGTTTTAAACCTAGGGTTTCTAAAAGTGATTATCAATCCTCTCACTTTCTAAACTACACTAGGGTTTTTTAAGAGATTAGCAAACCACAATTTAAAATTAGTTATTCATCTCTTTTTTTTTATTTTCAATTTTTGTTTATTGTGAAGAATTGTGAAAGAGAGAAGAAGACAAATAAAAAGATCACAGCATAAAACAAAATTAAATGGCCAAGAAGAAAGGTAAACTTTATTTGAATGTCACTTCCAAATACAATGCTCCTCTCCTCCTCCAAAATATGCTAAAAACGAAATGAAATTACAAGAAATTTGCAAAGAGAAAATCTAAAGAAAACCCTAAGTTCCCGTCTCTGGATGCGTCTCTCTGTTGCTCTGCAGGGTATTTATAGGAGATGGAAGAGTAGAGTCCCGGTACAACTCTCCTGCAAAAACTGGTATCCAAGCCTCATCCATAGGGCCGCGAAACGTGGCTATGGCCGCGTTTTCCGCGGCTGTAGCTTGGTCCCTGGCCACGCGCTTTCGCGCGTGGCCTCCTCTGGTCCATCCATCTGGTATATCCATCTGGATTTTGCATACCGACTCTTTATTTTGAAAATTCGGGATAACTTGGGAAGCAAGTTACCCTAAATCCAAATCTTTTAAATGAGTTTGTTATCTTTGCACTCTTCTCCCTTTATCTATAACCTTGTCCTGTAAGCAATTAGGGTTGAGTAGAAGTCCATCCCTTTCCTCTCTTTTAGTGTTACAACTTTTGAACATGGGCTTGTTGGCTTCTGGCTTCATTTAGGTTTTATTCTTTTGTTTAAATACTTACTCAAGGCATGCACACTTAATACAAAACTTTAGTAATATGCATAATTAAAAAAATAAATAGGAAAACAGATAGTAAATGTAGTGATGAATATGCATTTTTTACTACCTATCAACGACTGTTTTCCCCTGGTTCCACAGTACACCAACAACCAGCTCAGAGCACTGAGGAGGTCTAAACTGCGTATCTAGACACTCACCACGATCATCTCTGGTGGCTTCAAAGATTTTACAGTACACTCACGAAGACCATCTCTAGACAAGATCAAGCTCAGAGTATTTCAAATGATTGTCAGTCTAATCATGAGAAATATGAATCAACCAGAGTCCAAAGTATTTCAAATCCGTCCCAGTCAACCGTGGAATATCGAAAACTTTGGAGGGAGTACTGTCGCTGTCTAAAGATCATGGAAGACAAGTCATCAAAAATAGAGTCCAAACTCCAAACGCAAAGCGCACAGCCACTAGCGCAGCATCAAGACGTGAAGGTTGAAACACGCGTCTTAATAACTAAGACGCGGAGCTCGAAAGCCGCGTCTCAGCACCACTGTAGCACCAAAACGCAAGGGTCGAAACCCACTTCTCTGCCTTACTATAGTGTCAAGATGCAGAGCTTAGAACTTGCATCTCAGACATCCTACCCAGACGCGAGAGCCCAAAGCCCGCGTCTCACTTGAAGCTTAACGCAGACTGGGAGTTCGCGTTTCTCATGCATTACTTCAACAACAAAACACGAGCTCAAAAGCTTGCTTCTTGGTTATAACTGCCCTCAATTATTGGGTCAATTACTGCCCGAGATTAGGGAATTAACCCCCATTATGGAGTATTTTTAGGGGGACACTTTTACCCCCTGAAACTTCTATAACTAGCCCAGTTTGCTATGGAAGGATGGGTCAGAAAATTTTAGTCAGAAGAACTCCAGTTGTAATCTATAGAAGACCAAGATCTCTAGCTAAAAGAAAGAGAGAGTTCAACTCTTCTAACAATTGCTGCGTATAATTTTGTTTTTTTGCCGACATTCTCTTTGAGATTCTTGTTAGACAGAAGCTGTGTTTCTTCATCCACCATCCAAAGAGGATTTCCAAGAAGTCCTGACGTTCACCCAGTCAACGAAAAATAAGATTCACTTTCCATCGCCACATCAAGAACCCGACACTAAACAAAGGAGAGATTTGAGCTTGAACATCTTCCCTCTCTTGTAAAAAGATTATTGATTTGTTTATAATTTTCTTTACCATCAATAAAGAATTTACACAGCGTCCTTCAATTTTTTCCATCAAACAACAGATGGCGACTCCGCTGGGGATAACTTTCTCTACCGATGAGCAAGTTATGGCGCAAGTGACGTCACCTACATGGGAAAAATGGTCAAATCACTTATTGTGGAGTTCGACCAGGAAAAATATGAAGATTTTCTCTCTTCCATCTCTAAGAGCCCTAGGCGCGGCAGTACAGCAAGGTCTCTTTGGGGACCCGCTCTCAGTCCACTCTGAGATCCCTTCAGATCTGACTAACAAGAAGAGTGTCATGGCTAACCATATCACACGTAACACCCACATCAACGTCTCCCACAGACCCGCGAGGTTAGCATTGCTGATATTCAGCTCGTTCATGCATGTTCTCTTCCTCTTCCAGGTTACTGGGGTTCCCAGCAACCATACGACTTGACCAGAACGCTGAACGTTGACAGCGATGACGCGCGCATCAACTACAGGCGCAAAAGATGGAATAACCATCTTCCAGCAAATACAGAACACGAGGCTCAAGCCTGCTCTCATCTAAGTTACGTCAGACGCGCGAAGTCTGCTTATAGAGACCAAAGCGCGAAGTCTGCGTATGGAAACCAAAACGCGAAGCCTAACAGGCCTGTGTTTCTGAGACTTCCCTTACCAAACGTGACGTTCAGCAGTGCAAGGCTATGCTTCTTCTCAGAGACACGAGACCCACATTTCTACAACCAAACGCTGAATTGAGAAAGTCTGTGTGTCTCAATTATCGCTAACCAAACATGACAATCAGCAACGTGAGGTCTGCGTCTCTACTTAACAGAGGCACGGGACCCACGTTTTGAAGTCAAAACGCGAGAGCTATGCCTATTCTGTACAACACAAGCATCGCATTTCTGAACCCTCGTCTCAGATTCTTGACGTAAGGATGGCTCTCAGAAGCTAAAAAGCCCTCGACAACCCAAGGTCAATCTCTTTGATCCCCCTCTGATGGATCTAAGGGATTATTTGATAAAGAAAATAGTGCTAATCAGATACTCTGGCTTGTTGCCGTGAACGGCTCATCACGACAATGCTCTCTGAATGCCACTGCAGCTCACATGCAAGCAAACAGTCGATGTTCAGACGATTGACCTCAACCTCCCGATTAGCCAAGAGGTGTCGCTCTCACAGAAGGAAAGCCTTCTCTGACATAGAGTACCCTAAAGTCACTGCAAATATGACAAGCAAAGTAGAGAAAAATAACTGGCGGTCAGCTCCGACGAGTCTAACACAGAATCGAAGGAGTGTACCGGCATACTCGCACTCGGACTGGTGCGATCGCGTCGATCAACTATAGTGCCCTAACTCGGAGCATTGAAGTAAGTGAATCACACTCCGCCATTGTAAAATCGTAGGCCTCGAACTCTTCTATAGAAGGAAGCCTGTGCATACATGATAAATACTCTCAAGGAGACGGCCAGGCGCTCTTGAACAACAAGCCCAGATCCAGAGAGAACAATTTGATATGATTCGTGCTCAATAAGAATCTATCGATACCCTTAAGCAGATGTTTCACAAGTGCTTGAAGATAAGAGGAAGTCAACCGACAAAGCTTCTTCTAAGAAGTCTAAAGGCAAACGGAAAGAAGGAGAAAGCTCATCTTCCATACACATCGAGGAGAAGGGGCAATTTAATTTCGAGTCGTCTAAATCCTCATCTAAAGTGGAAGGCAACCGGAGAATGGGGGTATTCATTCTAAAAGAATGAGTCAATTGGAGCAGCGTCTGGAAGCCCTTACCAATCGGAAAGGCCTCCAAGAAGCAGGAGTGGTTCGGCCATATCCGGTCGAGTGGGACCTTATTCCGTACCTTTCTAATTTCAAAGCTCCGACCTTACAGGCTTTTGATAACCAACACATCTACTATTTCAAGTCTTAGATAGGAAATGCAGTAGATAATGATGCCATCTTGGCACGTTTATTCATTGGTACTCTAAAAGGGATTGCCTTTGAATGGTTCATGAACTCCCAGAAGGCTCCATCAAAAACTAGGGTGATTTAGAGAAGCTCTTTCTGACACGCTTCTTTGAAGATAACTCAAAATTACAATGCCTACTCTCCTGGTAGCAAATCAGTGAAAGGAGAGTCCGTCAAAATTTTGTGGAGAGATTTCAGAATATGGCACTCCGATGTCCTAGCGTTATGACCCAAGCCACCCTGGTAAAACATGCCGCCACAATCTACAAACTTCACTCCTGCCCAGATAGGAGTTGCTGAAAATCGCCCTAGAAGCAATTAGTCCAGCAAGATGAACAAGCTGAAGAAATTGTCGCCGGGGTTAAGGCGGAGAAAAACAAACCCAGAACCTGAAAAGTCGACAAGGCGCACCCAGAAATATCTTTTCAATAAAAAAAAGGATACATTGGCGACAGAGGCAAAATTCCTCGTGATATCTCGCAAGCCAGAGGGGGAGATTCTTCGAGTTAACCACACGCCAACAGTAGTACGCTTTCAAGGACGAACACGTCGATTCATTGGTCAAGTTGCTCAACAAGAGCAATAGATTGAAGCTTCCCGAAGCTAGACGTCCTGAGGAAGTCAGCAAGTCCAACAATCCTAACTACTGCCTGTATCACAGGATACTAAGGCACCCCACCAAGAGTTGTTATGTCTTCAAAGATATCCTTCAAGCTCTGATCGATGCAGAAGTTCTAAAGCTCTATCTGGAATAGAAGAAAAGGCTAATATGACATCATTTCTTTAGTTTGGAAAAGCCTCCAGCAACCATCCGGAGTAGTTCCCATCCCGAAAAGAGAACTAAGAATGATCAACACAGACCCACATCATCAGCAAAAGAAGGGTCTTGTACCTATCCCTACACCTCAGGGAGAATTATATGCGTTCATCCCGAATTTATGGATGGCCAACAATGGACTACTGTTACCACAGAAAAGTCCAAGGCAAGCGAAAGTTTCGTCCTGCAATATGGTGTACGCTTCTCTCGGAAGCAAAAACTAATGTTCCCTCACTAACCGATTCAGAAAAGGAAATAATCGTCCTTTCGTAGAGCTCACTAAATCGTTCATAGCAGAACTCATTCGGGTCATCGTATTTAAAGAAGTACGACGATATGGTGGAAAGCCTCCTAAACCTACTGCAAAGTCAACCAAGCCCTCCGTGAAGCACCGATTGGAAGCAGAAAGAGCTTCAGTTTTCTAAGGCTCTCACAAAGAATAACACGGAAGATCTCCAACACCTTACCGCTTTGACGTCCTGGCTCAACTGGCCAATATCCCAGCCAGGATCACCCTTTATGAACTCTTGAGACTATCAAAGTGAACAAGAGAAGTTCTGAGGGAAGCCCTAGCTGATGCTGAGTCTTCACGTCTCACCGTAGTGCCCGGTTTGTCTTGATTGGAGATTGATGAACAAGAAGGCGCGGAGCGGAAAGTCGACGGGACCACCACCCAATAGCATGTTCCACCAGAAGCAGAACCCCGTATTTCTTCCAGAGAATCTCCTAATTGTTCCAGAGCACCTAGAAGATTCTTTAACTAGAAAGAATTCAGTGCACTCTCGCGTCGTGTGTGTAATGTCGTAGAAAAGCTCAAATCTTTGATGATCCATCCAGCCTAATTTATAGAATAGGGTTGCGGGCAGGAGGGCTTTGTTTTGTTTCATGGCCCGATCCGACTGGACCACAGGATGAAGAAGACTGCCTCCATGCCATTCAAAATACCCCCAGCATCACTTCACGTCAGATGACATGTAGGTCAAGCGAAAACAGATCGGCCCCTGTACTTCACAGGGTACATTGGATCGTCTGCAGTGAGCTGCATTCAGGTAGATCCAGGATCCATATTGAGCATCATGCCTCGCCGAGTCATGTAGCACTTAGGGATCTCCACCCACCGATTGAGCACCACCCAAACTAACCCAATGTAGCGGAGGACAATGCCCTCTTGATTGGGATGCAACTCACCGATAAGATTGGCGTTAAAAATCTCGAGGCATATGGTGACTCTAAACTTATAGTCAGCCAAGTTCGCGGGAGTACGAAGTCAGACATGAAGATTTAGTACCCTATTACAACGCAACTGTCCACATGGCTGAGAGGTTCATAAACTTTTACATCGACCATGTACCACGCAAGCAAAATGCGCATGCAGATGCACTGGCATCTCTCGCTGCCTCCTTAGCTCTTCCAGCTGCAGTAGTAGAGAAATATTTGTCCACAGCCCACGACCTGTATTGCCCAAGAATTGCTCCTGAGGATCACCAGAAGCCAACAGGAGGTCGTCAAGACAAAGAAGCTCTTGAGTCGTCAGCCGGTCCAGAGCCTAGAGACTGGCGATTCCCTTACATTGATTATGTCTTGTACGGCATCCTGCCTGAGGACACCAAAGAAGCGGCCGCCATTAGAGGAAAGCCCCCAAATTCTACTATAATGCCGATCACTCGAACATTGTATCGTCGATCGCATGACGGATCTTGCTCCGCTGCTTATCGCAAAAGAAGCACAAAAGGTATTGGAAGAAGCCCATGACTGCATGTTTGGAGCCCATCAACCTGCCCAAAACTTACAAATAGAATCCAAAGGTTGGGATATTACTGGCCCAAGATGATCGCTGACGCCATTACTTATGCCAAAAGATGTCATGCCTGCCAAGTGCATGGTGATTTCATCCATCAAGCACCAGGGTACCTTCACTCTACAACTTCTACCTGGCCATTTGAGATGTGGGGGATGGATGTGGTTGGCCTTATCAGCCTACCATCATCAAAGGACATTGGTTTATTTTAGCCATAACCGATTCTTCTCCAAATGGGCTGAGGCCATTCCTTTGAAGGAGGTGAGTCATCTGACGTGATCAAATTCATTAAACATCACGTCGTTTACCGTTTTGGTGTACCTCGACGAATCATCCATGACAATGGACCCCAGTTCATCAGTCAGGCTTTCTAAAGGTACTGTGCTAAGTACAGAATCCAAAGTGTGTCCTCAACGGCATACTACCCCGCCGCTAATGGTCTCGCAGAAGATTTCAATAAAACCATCGGCAAGCTTCTCAAGAATTCGTCTCGAAAAGTCAGCGTGACTGGGACGACAAGCTAGGTGAATGATTATGGGCCTATCGCACAATTGTTCGAACCCCAACTAAAGCTACGCCATTTTCTTTGGTATATGGGTGTAAAGCCGTGCTTCCACTAGAAATCCAAATCCCATCTTTACGCGTCGCCTTGACAGCAGAGATGACAATGAGGAGAAGCATCGACAGCGACTCCAAGAATTAGAGGCCTTGGATGATAAACGTCTGCAGGCCCAACAACAAATCGAGCTCTACCAAGCCCGGATTACTAGAGCCTTTAACAAGAAAGTTAAAGTGCGAACTTTCAAAAAAGGTGACCTCGTCTTAGCCGTCAGAAGACCTATGGTGATGACACATAAGACAAAGGAAAATTCCAGCCCAAATGGGAAGGACCATTTGTAATAGAGTCAGTCTACTCAAATGGATCATATCGCCTCATAACTTCAAATGGCGATACAACACTCATGATGCCAATCAATGGCAGGTTTTTGAAGAAGTACTATCCTTAATAGTACTCTTCTGCTGATCAAGTTAAAATTACACCTCTGATCAAAGCTCTAGGTCCAAGAAAAGTCTTTTTCCTTTGTTAGGTCGCATCACGATAGACCGGTGACAAACTAATCGGGCGCTGACTGTACCATGATGCTTGATGTAAATATTGAGAAAGAAATGAAAGGCGAAACTTGAGTTCTAATATTCCTCTTCATTAACGTCCGACACCTCTGACGGCTAAGGACAGAGGAAAATGTTGGCTTCTAAGCCCAACATAAATCTTCGACAACTCTCCATGCTGAGGGGAATAGCATGGCTAGCCTAACTCAAACGGTAGTTGGTAAAGGCACCTCAAATCCGTTGATAGTTGAGGGTTTGCTAAAAATCCTAAGTGGACAAGATTCTACCCTCTCCTCTAAAATCCCTTACCAATTCTCATACACAGAATGGTAGGTCTACAAAATACAATCATTGCCGCGTTAACACTATACCTCTGGTAATGAAAATTTTCAATACTCCATATCGAGTACAAACCTTACTTGTCAACCCTATATGGTGTAGCAAGCCTTCAAATTTGTTAGGTTAACACTACACCTCTGACATTGTTTTAAATTCCACTTGTCATTCTCATCAGTAGAATGGCAGGTCCTCAAATTGCTCTTATCACGAGTCAATTTCTGTCAAGTTAATACCACACCTCTGACAAATTACTCTTAAGTTTCACATTACACTTCTAACAGTGATTGAGTTGCCGCCAAGTTCAATACTAAACCTCTGACAGTCATTTTCCCTCAAACTTCCATATTGAAGCTGAAATGAATGATGCTAAGTTTAACACTACACCTCTAGCGTCCAAGTCATTATTAAGTTCAACAATACACTTATGACCATGACTTTCCCTTGGACTTCCTTGTCAAAGTCGAGATGACCAATGCCAAGTTCAAAATTACACCTCTAGCATTACCCCCGCTGCCAAGTTAAACATCACACCTATGACAGTGACACTTTCAGTTTTCCCAAATGAAGCTGGAACACTTGAGTTAAGTTAATATCACACCTCTGACTCGCACCCTTGTCAAGTTAACATCACACTTCTGACAAAACTATATTCAACCCGTTATGTTAATATCACACCTCTAGCGGTAAAGGTTCTCCTAGATTCCCCGCGAGTCTAGTCTCACATGTTATTCTTGTCAACAGAATAACAAGTCTACCTAAAAACATTGTTAAGTTAACATTACACCGTTGACGGTGTTTTCATTAGATCCCCAACTGGTCTTAATCAAGTTAATCCCCAAACCTCTGATAAAAACTCATTCTATTGGGGTACAAATTCCACCTGTCACTCTCCTTTATAGATTGACAGGTCCACAAAAATTACCTTATTTTTGTCAAGTTAATATTACACCTCTGACAGCACTGTTGAATTTCCTGAAACAGGATTTTTCTACAAACTTTGACTCTTTAAGATTATTATCATATTTTAGCAAGTCAAAGATCCTCTACTTCTATTCGTCCGACTTTCGATGCAAAAAAAAAAGGAGTTCAAGACAATAGAAGGAGAAAAAAAACAAGTGTCGCTTTTATTTATATCCAGACATATGAAAGTGATACAAGACGCTCTCTTATACAATAAGATTGAGTGTTACAATAAAGGAGTACAAAGAAGTCCCTCTCCCTCAGTAAAGGTTGCACTCACTCCTTGAAGCATGCTCACCACTCCAAGTACAAGATGTTTGGAAGGGTGCCAAAGAAGGGTTGAGCACTGTGATGACGATCGGAGGCTGATTACGTCACCATGCATGACGTAAACATCAAAGGAAGCCCATCGTTGACCAAGAACAATGGTGTTTCTTGAGGTCTAAATGCAGCAGAACCTTCTGATTCCACCTGACCAACTGATGTAGGCCACGATCCTTCGTTGATGAACATCTCTACCACCAAAAAGTCATCTAATGAAAAATGAACTTGTCCTCAATGTCATTTCTGGGGTAAGATTGGTGAAGGGAGGATTCGAGACCTTACAGGTGACATCCTCTTTCCAGTGACCTGCAATAGGACCATACCCACCACCATATCCACCGCCATACCCACTGTGACCATGGCGAGCCCAGAAGCATGATTGGTGCATCGTGTCCAATGAGGTCTCGGCAGATGTCAAATCCTCGTCTCCCATAAATAGAAGCCATGACTTCTTCTCCAATGATCGACCATCGAACAGGTTCGCTGGCCGAATATTCTCCCAGGGGCCCAGCGAATATGCGAAAGGATGATTGAGGCTACTTGCGAGAAGTAAAAACAATCAGAAGTTCAGAATACTGAAACAAAAGAACTAAAGGACAGACACGGCTATTGCTGTAGACTTCAGACGCAGGGATGACCCGCGCAGAAAATCAAAATTCTGTTACGATAGAAGCAGACAGATCAAAAGTTGTGAACTTCGAATACACACAGACGTGAACGCGGCCTAATTTTTAAGACCTGCGTCTAAAATATAAAGACGCGAAGAGAATCAGATGCGAAAATTGCCACATCCTTGTTTGAGAAACAAGGGTTGCCACATTCAAGTCTGAAGCCTTCGGCCTGAGTTAAAAGTTCTTCTAAGTCAACAGCCCCAAACGCGAGCTCTGTATGTAAAGCTCACAGTCCAGGTGTAAAGTCCATTACACTCGCATCCAGGGGATTTTGAGTCAGAGTTCAGACTCAATCAACTCGCACTTCATCAGGAAGTCTAAAAGGCGCAACTTTCAAATGATGGGCGCACCAGTCAGACTTCAAGAGAAGGTCAAGAATATGAATCTCTCCAAGGGACAGTAAAATTGAAACTCAGTCGAGCTGAATATTCCATGACGGACAAGTAATTCCTACCCGCAGAATAACCCTTTAAAGGTTAAACTTTTTGCATCAAGGCGCGGACATAAAAGGTACTCAAAGAGATGCTTTTTGATCTTGAAATCACTTGACAGTGATAATCTTCTGGAGAGATTAAAGAAAAGCATGAAAGCTTTGGGTTGTCGTCGTCCAGGGGGGAAATCCCATTGAAGGAGGAAGAAGAAGTCCTTGAAGGAACAAGAAGAAGTCCTTGAAGGAAGGAGATGAAGCCCCTCAGAGCGCCTACTCTTGAGGGAAAACAGTCTAAGTAATGGACTGTTAAGGGGGTGAGGCCTATTTATAGGCAACCCATAAAGCCTGTAATTAATGGCGCACTAATCAGAGTCATTGGCCTTAATTCCCGCACGAATGTCTAAGCCCAATGAAGGGCTGATGCGTGGCTTGCCACTTCAGGAAGCGGCGAGGACGCAAGCCTCCAACCGTCAACGCTGACTTGGCATTTAAAGACATTAATTTCTAAGCCCAATGAAGGGCTGACGCGTGGATCGCCGCTTCCGGAAACATCAGAGAACACGAGTCCCAATCGTCAATATCGATTTGACATTTAAAGATCTAACAAGATCTTTAAGACAAGCTGCATGTAACGCCTGGGGAGTTGCATCAAACACAGGCCCAAGGGCAAGTCCTGAAACTTGCGTCCCTTTGTGAACTCAAAGGCGACGTCCTTCTCATTCCTATTAGGAGATCCGTGACCGCGTCTCTTGGAGTGATTCAGAGCCGCGTCCCCTCAGCAAATGGGGTCCATCTCGAGGTTGCGTCTAGAGTTCACACAGAACTTGAAAGTTGCGTCCTCAACGATCAGAGAGAGCCTATGTCACTCACATGGTGCCCAGAACTGCGTCTCCATTATGAGATGACAGTCATAAACCCAATCTAGCTTGAGTTTACGTCTTATCAAGGAACCAGAGCCACGCCTCTACTGAGCCAATGCCGCGTCCTCATTAACTGGCTGAGATCTATGTGTCAGTTTTGAGGAGCATAAGACTGCGTCCTCACTGTATCCTAAATTCTGCATTCGGATAGGATTAAGGGCTGCGTCCAGGAGAGTCGCATCCTTCCATAATCAAAGCCGCGTCTTTCGCGCGAGCTTGAACAACGTCTCAATTAGCAGGTTAGAGTTGCATTCCTAGGACTGCGTCTCCACTATAAATCAGAGCCGCGTTTTGCCCAAGAACTCAGTTCAGCCTGAGTTTATTATTCATGGCCAGTCAAGGATTACAGTCAAAGACTGCGGTTAGGAAATTGAATTCATCTACAGTGAAATAATGAGGATGGAGCAAAATTCTGAAGACTTTTATTATTTGATCCAAAAATGATAAAAGTAATACAAACGCTCTTGACGAATAGAGTGTTCTTTTTTACAAACAAAAAAAAAAGGGGGCTAATAATCTTGATTCGCCAAAGAACGGATTTGTTCTCGGAGACGATACATCTCGTGCTGACGCGCTTTCTCAGCCTCCATAAGAGCCTGGACCCGCAACTCCTCCTCGGACAAAAATTTCTTCGCAGCTAGCTGTGCTTGAAGAGACTCCAGTTTGGAGGAATGAGCAGAAAGGTTCTCCTCAGCCTGTATCTTGGCAGTTTCCAGCTCCTCCAGCTTCTTCCTAGCAGCGATAAGCTTCTGCTCATTTACTTCAATCAAGGCTTTTGCCTTGGCTATGGTAACTCGAGCTGTGGTAATAACCTGCTCTGCGCTCTGTATGACGATTTCAGATTCCCTTGAATCGCCAATCAGCCTTTGGTGGTCAGCCTAAAAATGCTAGAGATGGTGAGTCTCTTCAGATATTTGTTCCTCCATCTCCTTTCACTCATGTTCCTGAGCGGCAAGAAGCTTATTCAAGGTTGTCTGAGCCTCATCTATTAAGTCAGCATCTTCCAGAGTTTTGAGTTCCTTCAGGTGGCTCCCTAGTTGCTCCACCAGCTTCAGGCATGCCCTAGCCTGCGAAGGACCCCCAGTATGCCTAATGTTCTCGATCTGATTTTCGAGAACTATTCGGGCAAACTCAAAAGAGCTGCCCCTGGAAAGAATGAGGTCAATGCATGATTGCATGGAAGTGAAAAATTGCTGCACCATTTGACGTGCCAGCTCCTCCATGATGTCATTAGCTGGAGAGAACTCTGCTGATGTACTCCCGGATCCCCTTTCCATTACAGGGTGAGAGACGGGAATCAATTCATCTTGCGCAGGAGTAAGGCCGACGATAAGCTTGTCAGGTACTGAGAGGGTCGCCGACACTTTCGGGCGGTTATTGTTGTAGCAGCCTCTACGATGACTGAAGTAACAGTAAACCTGACCTCTTCAGGTTCCTTGGTCGAGGTTGGAATTGTACTGCCTTCTGGATCAGCGTTTGCCGCAAGATCATCTACCTGAGCTCCCTCAGCACTCTCGCAAATCACCAAAACATCAATCATGACAATAAAAAGGAGGATATTCAATGCATCAGTATTCTCTTACCAAGTTGAGGATTCAAAGATGGTGAATTCCTGGGCAGATCTTGTAGGATTGAGGCCTCCCCAACTTCGATAATTGCCCTCTCTTGAGGCATTTCAGTAGTAGGAGCCTCAAAGCCCTCCTGCTGGGCCAGCTCTTGTATCATTTCCTCAATTTGGGAGGTTGTAGCCTCACTGTCGACAGCCAGCCCTATAACACAAAGTCAAAAGGAAATGTCAAGACCTTTCCCTAGCTAAAGGGGAAGCCGGTTCAAGAAGACAAGGAGAATACCTTCCGCAGCAGCAATCATTGCTATTGGTGAAACCGTCACAGGGTCGCACTCTTGTATCTCTTCTTCTGAAATATGCGAGAATTTGCTTGTATCTGGAAGAGCGGGTTCATCGCCAGAATAATATTCATGTTCTCTGGATGATGAAGACGATAGTTCAACACAAGAGGCCTCAGCAATTGAGATCTTGCCACCAAGTACCCCAGTAGTAGGGCTTAGGATCAACTACCCGCGAGCTGGGCATCAGTACAGTAGGAGACCCAGGTTGTTGCACCTCATCCCTCCTCCCTTGAACTGAAGAGGACCCTGGCTGAGTTGAGACCCCTGGAATCTCAACATCATCCCTTCCTACCAGGTCAACCTCGAGTTGCTCAGCCTCTTCAGTTGTAGCGGGTTCATCTGCCAGTTCCCCTTCTTCTAAGATCACAGGGCCCCTGCTGCGTAGTCCACGAGGACGAAGAAGGGGGATTTCCTCTTCCTCCCTCTGTTCCTCAACACCAGAAGGGACGGCCTCAGACATTGAAGCTTCAGCCCCCGAGTCTCTCCTAGCCTTCTTTAGAGTAGGCTCACCTTTGGAAGTAGAGCCAGGGGACGTTTAGACATAGCCTGTCGGCGCTTTTTAGCAGGTTGCTCCTTGGGTGCTGCTGCTCTCGGTTCCACCCCTGTCTTCCCTCCTGCCTCTTTCTCAGCTGCCTGGTATTACTCCATGCCTGGCACGCGTTTGTTGGATACCAATTTTTCCTTATAAGATGCTTTGATGCTCTTAATGCATGAGTGATTTATTGAGAAACCTGACATCTTGCTAGCCTAGGAATACCAAGTGCAGAAACTGAGGCTCGTGTAGCAGTTGGGCGTCTTGTGAGGCAAGCTGAAAATAGCTTTTGTCCCTCTAGCCACACTGTAATACCACGCCTGAGCACCTTCAAGCAAATTCCCGCTGAAGGAGAGTTTGGCATTGGGGTTACCGACATATAATTGGTCATAACCGAATTGTCGAGCAAAATGGTTCAGCATATATGGCTCGATTGTACATGAGTTCCCTTGCCGAAAGAGCAGATACCCGGGTCTAATATTAATTAGCCACCAGAAGACTCCCGATGGCAACCTTGTGAAATCATCTGGTCCTGCAAGGTCAACAAATTTATCCCTGTAAGATACGCCGACAATCTCGGGGAGCAACGGTCGAGCTGATAATTCGAAACGTTTAGAATACATTTTCGAACGAAGAACATATAATCGCAAGACCAGCTTGAGCTCTCCAGCCTCTACACAAAAGGGACAAACCCCTCGGATTGAGACACTGACGTCATCAGTGAAGGGCAGTGCATAACATACCAAGCCATCAAGTACGTGTATGGAAGCTCGATCCTGGGGTTAGGGGTCTTCACTCTTGGCCTTCCCTCCGAGTCAACCTCTGGTCTACCTCTGGAGTCGACGATGGCCTCCACTTTACACAGGCTTTGAACCAGAGCCTATAATCCACATTAAATTCCAGCCACCATTACTAGAAGGAGGGCGATAGACCTGCCGTAGGCCAACAAGACCGCCGGATACACCACATCGGCGACAATTACTTCATGTGGCAGTGTTGGCACCACGCAGCGCTTCAGCCATAGCATAAGAAAGCTTGCCAATAGCGCCCGGTCAGAAATGGGAACCCGGGCTTGATGATGAAAACTTTCAAAAACCGTATCAGGTTTGAAAGTGTCTTCATTTGACTCCGTGGTGTAAGAGCTCACAGAGGCGTCAATCCTCTCAACGATTTCTTCGTCAGTACTAGAAGCCAGAATAGTCACTGAGTGATCTTTCTCAGTTATACTGTTAAACTGGTAGCTCGCCCAAGACATCTGCTTGACACCCCTAGTTCTCCAGGAGGTTATTTGACCGCAGATGTGGAAGTGACACAACACTTTCCAGTAGGTCTCATATATTTGAGGGCTCTCCTTCCTTAATAGATGAAGCTCCTCAGAAGTTGGAACATATTCTTCATAAGGAGCGTCTCCCTGAAACTTCATATAGCTCATGAAGGGCGAGCCCCATCTCTCCAGGTGGAGTGAAAAATGTCCCCATCAAAGGGTTATAATGCTCCAAGATGCCGTAGAAGTTGTGGGAACTTTGCGGCAGGCCATACTACACAGCCCTGACCGCGTGATACAGCCCCACCTGTTCCATCAGAGCTCCAAGTTCGACAAGGAAAAATCCCACCATCTTGCCCCACCAGGATCTGTCGGAAGAATGAACCCACCCGAGCGGGCGGAAGTCAACGGGAAAATCACCCTTACCTTCATGAACTGATTGATGAAGGTAGTGCCGAGCCGAGGGGTTTCCCCTCTTGGATACTCAGGTCTAACTAATCTGGGAAATAAACTAAAGACCTCTCTCTCATGACCGCTAGAGTGTATTCCTTTGGTACCTAGTATGCCGAGAGAGACACCGGAGACAGATCGGGTAAGATCCCATTCCATTGCACGGTGAACAGAAATGTGCTGGAGATAGGATAGGAGATACATCCTCTCCATGTTGGGAAGGAAGAATTTTCTATCCCCTATCTGGCGAAGCCACTTGTAATCGCCGTCATGCAAGGTACTACCATCCTCGTCGATGTTGTCGCCAAAGAAGAAGACAAGTTTCTGTAAAGGAGTGCACGAATCCGTCTCAAACACTCCCTCAGTGATAATCTCCTGGAGGGTCCTCATGCTAACCTTAGAAATCTTCTCCTTTCACTCCTTCAATTTATCAGTAGTCACAGGAGCAGTCTTCTGCAACACAAAGGTCAGATTGTGGTCAGCGCCGCCTACATGTCCAAAGTGGCACTTTTTGGATAAAGGGTTGGAGGAATATCGCACTGCAAAAGAGAATAACATTTGATTAGAAATCTGAAAGAAAGTGATTAAGTGTTTGCAGCTCAAACGCAAAAATGAACTCAGACGCGGAGATCATCAAAATCTGCATCCAGATTCAAAAGATCGCGAGGCTAGCATGGATCCCGCATTTTCAAAATCCAGGACTTAGAAAAAATTTCTAAGTATCAGACTCAGACGCAAGATTCATTAAAACCGGCGTCTGATCTCACAAGACGCAAGAATCGTAAAAAATCTGCGTCTGAACTCCTCACACTTAGAAATATTCTAAGCATTGGGTCCAAAACGCAAGGCTCAATGGGGCCCTGTGTTCAACAACAGGTTATGGACTCAAGTGGATAAAAGATGCAGAGGTCATCAAACCTGCGTCTTGTCTATCGACTCAAGAACCGCGCCTGAAGATCAAACACCGGCATGAGCCCGCGTTGGCGGTTCACATTCAAAAGGGATTTAAGAGTTAAAAGAACTCTGTAAGCCCCTTTAATGGTAGAAACCAAGTCCGATGGTTTTAAATACCTGAAATAGGGGATTCCTGTATGGAGGAACCACCCATTTGGGTCTCAGGAACGATAGCCTTTGAAGACGAAGTAGCATGCTTAGCCTTTGGTGCCATTGCGACCGAGGAATCGGTGTTGGGGATGAAAGAAATGAGAAGAACAAAAAGCTTCAAGTTTTCTTAACCCTAAGAGGTTCAAATGAAGAAGAAGAGTCTGATGATGCTTGAAAGACTGTTGCCTTTTATAGGCACAGTGATTCGCAGAGATACGCGGCGCTTGGCTCGATGCCTAATCTCTGCCTGACGCGTGGAAAGCGTATTAAATGCAGCGCGAAATTCACGCGCCAAAAAGAAGATGTCCCCTCAATTCTACAAGACACGTGGCAACGCGCTCACAGTACGGATTCGCATTCAACAGTTGCAGCCGCGTCTCTCCGAAGGTCGCACCTTTTCAACTAGGCCAAAGTCGCGTCTACCTCATGGAGCAACAGCCGCGTCTTCATCCCAAAAGACGCATCCTTACAGGAAGCGCGTCTTTAAAATAGTAGAACCCCTGCGTCTACAGGACTTGCATCCAGTCCTTGCTTCTGCAATTCAGTTCAGACAGTACACTAGCACAAGCAAATGACTGTTCACCCCTGGTTTAAAGTACACCAACGACAAACCTAGAGCACCAGGGAGGTTTAGACTGTGTATCTAGACACTCCCCACGATCATTTCTGGCGGCTTCAAAGGGTTCCACAGTACACTCATGAAGACCATAGTCCAGACAAGATCAAGCTCACAGCATCTCAAATGATTGCCAGTCCAATCATGAGAAGGGTGAATTCAGCTAGAGTCCAAAGTATTTCAAAATTCGTCCCAACCAACCGTGGAATATTGAAAACTTTGGAGGGAGTTCTGTAGGCTGTCTAAAAATAACTAAAAGACAAGCCATCAAAAAGCAGAATCCCAAAGCTCCAGACGCAGGGCTAATCATAGCCGCCGAGGGTCAAAACCCGCGTCTCAGCCTCACTGTAGCACCAAGGCACGAGGGTTGAAACCCGCGTCTCAGCCCCGCTGCAACACCAAGGCGCGAGGGTTGAAACCCGCGTCTCAGCCCCACTGCAGCACCAAGGCGCGAGGGTCGAAACCCGCGTCTCAGCCTCACTGCAGCACCAAGGCGTGAGGGTCGAAACTCGCGTCTTAGTTATAACTGCCCTTATTATGGGGTCAGCCACTGCCCACATAATGAGAAAGTTAACCCCCCATTATGGAGTGTTTTTAGGGGGCACATTCACCTCTAGAACCTCTATAAATAGCCCCGCTTGCTATTGAGGGGGAGAGGGGAGATAATTCTAGGGAGAAGAATCTGACTTGTGAACTGCTACAGAAAGGAAAGAGAGTTCAACTCTTCAGGCAACTTGCTGCGTACAAGTTAAACTGCACTTATAGTCTCTTTGAGATTCCTGGTCAACTGGAGCTGTGTCACTCCATCGACCATCCAAAGAGAAGATCTCCAAGAGTTCTTGACGTTCACCCGATCAACGGAAAACAAGATTCACTTTCCACCGCCACCTGAAGAACCCAGCATTAAACAAAGGGGAGATTCAAGTCTCAACATCTTCCCTCTCTTGTAAGAGGATTATTGATCCGTTGTAACTTTCTTTACTATCAAATAAAGAATTTACGTTCTGATCTTCCATTTTTCCTCCATGAAACAACAACTAGCTGAGAAGACAATCGAGCAGTCCACGAGGCCATCTGTGAAAAAGTAGAAAGAGCTTCGATATATTAAAGCTCTTTCGAAAAGTGGTGCGGGAACATCAGCTCCCTTCCAATTTGATGTCTTGGCTCAATTAGCCAACGTACCTGCTCGGATTACTCTCTATGAGCTCCTGACGATTTTCAAGCCCACAAGAGATGCTCTAAGAGAAGCATTAGCAAATGCAGAGGTTTTTGTAACCCAGATTCCTGCTACATGTCAAGAGGAAGACGACAACCATTGCCACCATGCCTTGAAAGAGCTTCCTTGCATCGCCTTCACCTTAGAAGACATGCAGGTCAAAGGGAATTATGACAGACCCATGTACTACACATGGTATATCGGATCATTTGAAGTGAGCCGTATTTAGGTTGATCTAGGATCTGCATGAGCATTATGTCCCACAGGGTCATGCAACATTTGGGGATCCCCACAAGCGCCACTCAGACAATCATTTATGGCTTCAACGCCAATGGTACGCACCCGATGGGAAAAATCAAGTTCAAGTGTTTGATTAGGGACTTGAAATTAGAGGAGACATGTTATGTCATCGACGCTGACACCTTGTATAATTTGCTGCTGGGACGACATTGGATTCACCGCAACACTATCGTCCCATACACTCTTTATCAAGTAATGAAGCAAGTTGGTGGAGATGGAAAAGTGAGAACATTGATTGTCGAAAGGCATCCGTTCAAAAGAGTTGAGAATTATTTTACTAATTCTCTCCTTTATCAGGATTCCCTTAAGGCTAATGAGAATCTATATCCCGAAGAACTCGACTCTGGCAACGAAGCAGATACAGAGCCAAAAGAAGACAAATGTCTCTGGAAAATAAACCTTCTTATAACGAGCATTGGCAAGCTTGATTCTGATACCACTGCTGATATTGAAGGCGAGTAGTTCATCAATGAAGATCTAGATTTGGCTTACTTTTTTGTATTTACTTCAGATTCTGTGTCGTCAGATACTAGAACTAACGTGGACAATGATCTTTGGTCAGCAATGAATACCCTAACATCATTGCATGCACGAACAAAGTCATCCCTCTGGTATGCAAAAAGATAGGAGATGCATACAATGCCTTCTTTGAAATACGGCTAGACGAAAAGATCAAAAGCTAATTCTATTTAGGTGGATCGACACGAAGCCCATAGCTTGTGAAAGCTCCGGGGGTAATTCTGAGTCTCCATAATTCTTTCATTATGGACAAAAGTCAAATTACATGATGGAAAGCATGGGGGTATGGTTTCATTAAGAAATCAGGCCTTAATTGTGGCAAAGAAAAATGAGCACTACTTTGTTTGTTTGTACAAAAAGGCAAAGACCCCGGTTACTATTACAAGACCTGAAGGGGACTCGGTTATGTATCTATGTCAGTCTCGTCAGATCCCGAGTTTGAAAAAGAGGTCTATTTTGATAGCTCATTAGCAACATCATCATGGGACTCAGACGTCAACATCGACAATATCTTCAGAAGTCTCTCAGTGAACATAGTATCAACTAATCACGTTGAAGATGATAGAGAGGATACTTTCAAATCTGAAGAATTAATCCAGTCAGACACTGATTCGTGGATTAAACACTTAAATACTCTTTGGGATACACGCTTTGAATAACGCGAACCACCCACTTCAGATAAAGTGACTCAGATAAATCTTGGAGATGAAGCTAACCCCAAGCCCATCTTCATAAGTGAAAGCTTGTCACCTTTCGAGAAAGAAGACCAAATATATCTTATATGAGAGTATATAGACATCTTCGCTTGGAATTATAACGATATGCCCGGGCTCGATCCCCAGATTATGCATCAACTCAATATCAACTTGAAAACCAGTCAAACAACAGCAACGATGGTTCCATCCTGAGATCATAGAAGCAATAGAATCAGAAGTAAAAAGCTTATAGACTATGTTTCGTCAAAGAATAGCAACATCCCGATTGAGGGGCTAATATTGTTCCCGTTCCCAAGAAGAATAGGAAGATCTAGATTTGTATTGATTACCATGATGTAAATGTCGCCTGCCCTAAAGACGAGTTCCCTCTCCTGATCACGATGTCATGATCGACAATACGTGCAATTTTGAGAGAATGTCTTTCATGGATGGCTTCTCAAGGTATAATCAAATAAAGATGTACCCTGAATATGAAAAGCACACATCCTTCAGGACGCCTATGGAAGTATACTGCTACACAGTGATGCCCTTCAACTTGAAGAACACTGGTGCGACATATCAACGCACCATGGATGCAATCTTTCACAAGCATATACGTAAGACTGTAGAATGCTACGTGATGACATCACTGTGAAAAGCTACGACAAGGGCGATCACCTCGCTGACCTGAGGAGGGTGTTCTACAACATAAGGGCTCACCAATTGAAGATGAACCCAACCAAGTCCTTCATGGGGGTAGCCAATGGTAAATTTATTGGATATGTTGCTACATCCAAAGGAATCCATTTTGATCCTGAGAAGATCCATGCCGTCCAAAAGATGCAATATTCGAGAAATCTCAAAGAACTCAGAGGTCTACAGGGACGATTGGCGTACGTTCAAAGATTCATATCAAATCTCTAAGGACGCTGCCAACCCTTCACCAAGTTGATGAAGAAGGGAGTCTCATTCGTCTGGGACAATGCTCGCCAAGAAGTATTTTGATTGAGTTGGAACCTGCACACAGAAAATACAGAATTTTAGAACTTTATAATAGTAGTGCAAGTACTCAATGTTACCGCGATAGCAAGTGACTATGTAGGTCGTGATCCACAAGGAGGGACTAGCGATGGAAGCTTTTTTTTACAAGTTCACTTTTAAGTTACAAACAATGGTTAAAGTTCTTCTTTTAGTTCTTTGAAAAGAAAAAGAAAATAAGTTATGTTAAATTATGAAAATCGTAGATAGAAGGAGATAGTGATTTTGTACAAAGAATATGAAAAATAGTAGATATTTGGTGATGGAGGTGATCTAAACTAAAGATTAAAAGAAAAGAAATAAAACCTAAAAGAAATATTTACCTCTTTTGGCCAAATACTTACCTTGAATCTGTGGCGACGATATTACCTTGAAGTGGAGGCAATCAGCGCATAGCCCATAAGAGTTGATTCTTGTCTCTTCCACATTACATTATCAAGATGATACAAATATGAAATGATACAGACTGAGACTAAAATCCATCGTCATGGGCTATCGGTGGCACTTGCAAAAGCAAGGTTCTTTCGATGCCATAAGACTCACGTGGATTGCACTTGGTGCCAAAAGAAGAGAAGTAGAAAAGAAGAAGAAGAATACAAAAACAAAGAAGAACATAAAAAAATATAACTTTAGATTCAATATGGTAATAATAAAAGAAAAGAAGAACAACTTACACTGGTGTCACTCTCAGCGCAAACTTCACTCTCATTCTCCTATGAAACTCTCATCTCATCTGAATTGTATAAATGAAAATTGAAAATTATATGAAAAGAAAATAAAAGGCTACACTAAAAAGAATGAAAAACTAGCCTTAAAATCCTTCTCATAATCGTCCTCTTTTGCCTTTGAGATTTTAGGTATTTATAGGAGAAAGGAGTACGAAGACAGGGGGAGCTGGTTATTTCTGAATTTGAATCCTCCCTTTATCTCCAAATTTGATTTGATGTGGATATTCAATTCTGATCTGCAGCTTATTAACATGTTGATTGCTGAATATAACTTATCAAATAATAGAATTATAAATAATAATCAACATAAGAGTTGTAGCTCTTTAAGGCTTCTTTCTGGATCATCTTGAATCATCAGATTTGAGTTTTGATAGCGAAACATATGACTTAAATACTAAAATATATACAGTCTAAATCTAAGTCAAAATTACTTCATCTCATTTGTTTATCTTCTCTCTATCCATTTATCTTTTTGGATTTTGAATTTGAACTCTGTATTTGATGTTATCCTGAGTTGATCTTTAGCTAACCAAAAGGGATTTATAGAAATCCAAATTTTATCAGTTTCTATTTGGTGTTATTTTTTTGATTTGCTTCGATCTTCAGCTGAACATTTACCCCAATCCTTGATTTGTTTTGGATGTGGTGATATCCTCATAAATATTTTAAGTTAACTGAATTGATTCACCAAAATTTGATTTTAACTGACTGGATCTGGGATTATCCTTAACTAACCAAATAGATCAAGTTAAATCTGATTTTAATTGGTATTTACTTGGTTTAATTCACTTTCTCTCCATGATTATCTTTTGAAAAATAGACATTTAAGATAAGAAAATTAACAAATTTATTACATAATAAATGGTGGAGTGTAATAAAAAGAATACAAAATATGTGTACGATCACACCGTCACACCTATCTTTCGCTCTTCCTTGAACAAAATAATAAAACTAAACCAAATATTATTATACCACTTTCGTAGGTCACGCGTTTGCATTGAGCATGTGCAACAAGCCTTTAAACCTATAGGTTTTCTGTACAGGATGAGTTTTGTCTCGTGAGGGTTTTCAGTGGATTACACCCACAAAATCCAAAAAGAAAGAGAAACAAAGTATTAGTATTTTGAAAACACATTTTGAAAGAGAAAAATATTAGAAGTATTTTTGTAAGAATTAAGTAATCTATAAGTTATAAGAAAACCGAACTTTTCATTCTTAAACTTAGTCTTTATTCAAAAACTTGTTATCAATCAAGGCAAGGAGTCAAACTGTATTTCTCATCTAGTCTATTATTTTACCTTAAGTTATATGTATTTTTGTGACCGTAAAATTTTGACTCTGGGTTCTTTAACTCTAACTCTTATGCCTTTTTTTTCTTTTCTTTTTTTAATTTTTTGTGATATTATTCCTTAGTTCTATTAGGTTTTCTAATCTGCCCATGTAACGAGCCTTTAACGGTGACTTCCAAACCAAATAGTCTTAGGGCACCGGGTAAGAAAATACCCCAAGGACTTAACGACTCGAGCAAACAAGGCTACAAAATAAGAATTTTATTATATGAACCGTTTTTAGGCGTGAATACTTATGCTTTATGAGGCATAAATACCCAGCTTAATCAGAAGATTTTTGATATATTATATATGTATTTTTTCTTTTTTTAATAAGGCATAAGAATCTTTGTTTTTTGAACCCTAAGTGTGTAAGTGTATAAAGCATGCATATTTTATCAAGATAAAAATCAAGACTAAATTACTTTTCCAACTTTTTCAACTTTTCTTCCTAACCCTAGAAATTAAACAAATAATCTTATATTGACCAAGTATAAGAAATCCTAATTATGATTCTCCTATTCCTTAAAATTAACTTAATTTCTTACAAATATATGTCAAAATATTGCTCTCTTTCAAAAAGTTTTTTTAAATAAAGGAAAATATTATTTTTTAATTTAAATAAAAAGAAAATCTATGTTATGCTAGAACCCTCCCCACACCTATCTCATGCATTGTCCTCAATCTATGAATGAATGCATATATACATGAAAAAGAAGAAAGGGAAGAAATATATTACCTTAAGTTGGGGTTCCGGTGATGGTCAGATTGGGTCAAGTGTTGCTACCCAATCAAGATAATATGGTGGTTCACAGAACTCACCTTACCTCTTTTCTATTTATATATTTACAGTCCTCAATATGAATAGGATTATGAAAGATCCTGTCATGAAACTTATTCCCTTTAGATGACCAGTCTTGAGAAGTCATTATGGTCTATACTTATGTCTAACAAAAGAATGTGACTTAGTGGAATGGTTGACTTGGGCTCAAGAATGATAGGTTCAGGAACCAATAATAACTCAGAAAAATTAACTTTAGGTTCGAGAGTCAGCTTTGGTTCAAGAGTTGATTCCAAATCTAAGAATTGAAATTCACATTTTTTCCATCAATGAAATGTGACTATCCAAAATTGGTGATTCAATTTTTAGATCTATGGGTAGAGAATAATGTTGGCTCAGGAAATTGGTCCAAATTGGATAAGAATACCAGAGTCAACATATATTCGAAGATGGGAACTGAATCACAAAGTCGAGAATCGAGTTTATTTTCATAATCAAGTTCAATCTCATTAAAATGAAAACTTGCATATTCGTCAATGGGTTGATATTGGTCAAGTTCAAGTTTCTGTGGTGAAATTGAATCTTGGTCAAAGTCTTCAAGATACCATAATTCTTAGTTTTCATCAATATGGTTAGAAGTGTCGGGAATAGTTAAAGATTGGGCAGGGAGAGTTTTCTTATTCCTGCGCATGTTTTCTAATCGACTAATCTTACTTCTATCACATTTAAAGGATCACTTTGGAATTGAATCATGGATTCCATACGCTTTCTAAGTCGGTATGTTCTTCTTGAAAAATAGAGTACGAATCTTTGATTTGAAAATTTTTGATGGGATTTTGAGTCTTCTAGAATTTGAATTCATCGCTCAAGCTCTTCTAAGGCGTCCATTCTCTTTTCCCAGTTAATTAATT
Organism: Agave tequilana; assembly: GCA_038442645.1. NCBI lineage: Eukaryota > Viridiplantae > Streptophyta > Magnoliopsida > Asparagales > Asparagaceae > Agave > Agave tequilana. The sequence continues at coordinate 37,732 of JAVJIF010029779.1, read as the reverse complement.
CTTCTAATAGTTGCTTAGGAGAAGGAGTATATGAAGCTGGATGTTGGTAGGGTGGTTGACAATATGACTCGGGAGAGTTGTATCCCAATTGGCTCTGTGAAGAGTAGTGATAATTATTCCATTCTTGTTCATAGTATTGGGACTGGGGTATGTATTGATTCGGATAAGACCAATCTGATTCACTAGGTTGGTTAAAGTTATGATATGTCGGGTTGGTAATATCCGAAAAAGAGATCAGGATGTAACATGGATTACCATTAAAATTGGAAAAATTATTGTTATAAGCCATATCACATAAGAAATGTCAAAATAAACAAAGAAAAATAAACAAATAAACAAATAAATAAAAAGAAAAAATATAACCTAAGTTAGGGTAGACTTTAGACCTAGATGACTTCTAACTGGTTAGACTACCTACGGGGGGTATTTTGCAGAATCTAACCACAAGTTAATTCGCCAGGTAGGGCAAGATCAGTGGGAGGTATTCGTGCTTAAAAGCAACGGGCCAAATTAAGCCAAACCACCAGCTTTCGGGGTTTCTCCCCTCAATCCCCAACCTTTGACACCGATTTGGTAAGAGTCAAATTCTAATCAACTTCCCTCTTAGATCAGTCGCCTATTGAGTCTGAGATGTCCCTAGGGCCAACATCTACTCAGTTTTAGTTAGGCTTGGGTTAGTGAGTGAGGAGATTATTTGTAGGCTAAGGGAGGGTAATGACTTCCCCAACTTATCTTTTTTATAGGACAAGCCTTTAATTCAGTTTAGTGCAGTGTACAAGTACATAGAAAAAGTAATAATCAAGCAACATTTCGTATAAGAATGAACCTTATACTAAATGCTATGCACACATACCTTGGCTCCAGCACTCTTCAACCGTAAATAGAAAATGTAACGAAATAGACACGTGCCTAAATGCAAAGTCTAAACCGTTTTTAGCATTTACAATCAACTTTTTACTGTTGAATTAGAAATGTACGTACAGTGAGTCAAACAAGGAAATAAATAGCTGCAGATATTTAAACTTTGTAATTTAGTCAACCTAGAAAAAATACAGGTTAGTAGTTCACTCAGATTGCCACTGAAATGTAGCAAATCTGAGGGCTTCTGGGCTCTGCTTTCTTGAGCAGAGTTCAGGGTCACTTGTATATCCACTGTAGCAAAACTTTTCTTAATATCTATCACTGAACACCAAGAATAAAGAAGAAAGTTAACCAAAAATATAAATTTAAAAAGAGAATTACTTACCGTCCCTCCCCGACAACGGTGCCAAAATTTGATTGATTGGAACCTACACATAGAAAATATAGAATTTCAGAACTTTATATCAGTAGAGCAAGTACTTAATGGTACCGCGATAGTAAGTGGCTATGCGGGTCGTGATTCACAAGGAGGGACTAGCGATGAAAGTTTTTTTTGCAAGTTCTCTTTTAAGTTACAAAGAATGGTTAAAGTTCTTCTTTTAGTTCTTTAAAAAGAAAAAGAAAATAAGTTATGTTAAATTGTGAAAATGATAGATAGAAGGAGATGGTGATTTTGTACAAAAAAAGTGAAAAATAGTAGAGATTTGGTGATGGAGGTGATCTAAACTAAAGATTAAAAGAAATACTTACCTCTTTTGGCCAAATACTTACCTTGAATTTGTGGCGATGATGTTACCTTGAAGTAGAGGCAATCAGCACATAGCCCATAAGAGTTAATTCTCGTCTCTTCCATATTACATTATCAAGACGATATAAGTATAAAATGATACAGAATGAGACTAGAATCTATCGTCACGAGCTATCAGTGGCACTCGCAAAAACAAGACTCTTTCGTTGCTATAAGACTCACATGGATTACACTTGGTGCCAAAAGAAGAGAAGTAGAAAAGAAAGAACATAAAAAAAGAACATAAAAATGTAACTTTAGATTCAATGTGGTAATAATAAAAGAAGAGAATAACAACTTACATCGGTGTCACTTTCAGCATAAACTTCACTCTCATTCTCCTATGAAACTCTGATCTCCTCTAAATTACGTAAATGAAAACTGAAAATTACATGAAAAGAAATATAAAAACCTACACTAAAAGAATAAAAAACTAGCATAAGAAACCTTCTCTGCTTAATCGTCCTCTTTTGCCTTTGAGATTTCAGGTATCTATAAGAGAAATGCAGAGGGTAGAGGAGTACGAAGATATAAGGAGCTAGTTATTTATGAATTTAAATTCTCCCTTATCTCCAAACTTGATTTGATGTGGATATTTAATTCTGATCTGTAACTTGTTGACATGTTGATTGCTGAATATAACTTATTAAATCATAGAATTAAATATAGCGATCAGCGTAAGGGTTGTAGCCCTTTAAGTCTTCTTTCTAGATCATCTTGAATCATCAAATTTGAGTTTTGATAACGAAAGTTATAATTCAAATATTAAAACGTATTCAGTCTGAATTTGAGTCAAAATTACTTTATCTCATCTGTTTATCTTCTCTCTATCCATTTGTCCCTTTGGATTTTGAATTTGGACTCTGTATTTAATGTTATCCTGAGTTGATCTTTAGCTAATCAAAATAGATTTATAGAAATCTAAATTTTATCAGTTTTTATTAGGTGTTATCTTTCTGATTTGCTCTGATCTTCAGCTAAACATTTACCCCAGTCCTTGATTTATTCTGAATATGGTGATATCCTCATAGATCTTTTAAGTTAACCGAATTGATTCGCCAAAATCTAATTTTAACTGACTGGATCTGAGATCATCCTCAGCTAACCAAATAGATCCAGTTAAATCTAATTTTAACTGGTATTTATTTTGTTTAATCCACTTTCTCTCCATGATTATCTTCTACAAAATAGATATTTAAGATAAGAAAATTAGCAGATTTATTATACGATAAATGTAGGAGTGTAATAAAAAGAATGCAAAATATGTATACAATCACATTTGAAGAGATCAAGGAGTACCTCACATACCCACTGGTTCTGGTAGCTCTAATACCAGAAAAATCATTCATGTTATATATTCGAGCAATGGATCATTCCTTGGGAGTGTTACTAGCTCAGAACAATGATCAAAATCATGAACAGGAAATTTACTACTTAAGTAGAACAATGATTGGGGTAGAGCACCTTTACAATCCAATCGAGAAGGAATGCTTAGCGTTTGTCTTTGCTGTCTAAAAGATGCGACACTACCTCATGGGACGACGCATTCAAGTCGAGTCAATCCTTTGCGATTGCTGATGATAAGTCCATCTTCGCTGAACAGTAGACTAGCGAAATGGGCCATATTGCTCTCACAATATGAGATGCAATTCATGCCACAAAAGGCGGTCAATGGTCAATCTGTAGCGGATTTTTTGGCCATTCATCCAGTTCTAGAAACTTTAGAACTTTATAACAATCTCCTAGACGAGATCGTTGAAGCTAACTTGATCAACGCCTCCTCAAAAGAACAAGTGTGGCAGTTATTCTTTAATGGAGCATCAAGAACAAATCCTAAGGGAAATATCATCGCAGGTGTGGGGTAATACTTATCTCCCTACATTACTATGTGATCCCCGATGCATTCTCACTAACGGATCCGTGTTCCAACAACATCTCAGAATACAATGCTCTTTTGATCGGGATGAAACTTACTGAAGAGAATGGAGTCAAAAATCTCGAAGCATACGGTGACTCAAAACTCATCGTCAACCAAGTTCGCAAGGAGTACGAAGTCCAACATGAAGACTTGGTGCCCTATCACAATGTGACCATTACCATGGCAGAGAAGTTTGAAAATTTCTACATTGACCATGTACCACGTCAGTAAAATGCACATGTAGATGCACCAGTCATTGGCCCTTCCAGCCGGAGCCATCGATAAACTACTCGTCTACAATCGTGACTTGTACTGTTGCAAATTCGCCCTTAAAAATAGTAAAACTCCAAGAGGAGACCTTCAAGTTAAAGAGGTTCTTGAGACTTTGACAAGTCTCGAAACTAGGATTGGTGATTCCCTTACGTCAACTTCGTCTTATATGACATATTGCCTGACGACCCCAAGGAGGCAGCTGCCATCAGAATAAAAATTCCTCGATTCTATTACAATGCAATCATGCAGGCATAATATCGCCGATCGTATGATGGAATCCTTCTCTGATTCCTTTCACACAAAGAGGCATAGGAAGCACTCAAAGAAGATCATGATGGTATGTGCAGAGCTCGCCAAACCGGACCTAAACTCAGAGACTGGCTCAGAAGACTTGGCTATTATTGGCTGAAGATGATCCCTGACGCCATCGCTTATGCTAAGCAATGTCATGCATGTCAGATCCACAGTGTCTTTGTTCATCAAGCGTCGGAGCATTTCCATCCAACATCCTCCTCTTGGCCATTTGACATGTGGGGGGAATGGATGTTATTGGATCAATCAGTCCTCTAACATCTAGAGGACATCGATTCATCTTGGCCATAGTGGATTACTTCTATAAATGGATGGAAGTTGTCCCCCTGAAAGAAGTAAAGACACCAAATGTGATCAAGTTCATTAAGCATTACGTGCTCTACCACTTCGGGGTCCCCTGATGAATTGTCCACAATAACGGGCTCTAATTCGTCAGCCAAGCATTCTAGTGATTCTGTAATAAATTCAGAATCCAAAATGTATCATTAATGACATACTATCCAGCCGCTAATGGCCTTGCAGAAGCCTTCAATAAGACTATTGGGAATCTTCTCAAGAAATTCGTCTCGAAAAGTCAACGCAACTGGGATGACAAAGTAGGCGAGTGCTTATAGGCTTACCATACAATGGTGAGAACCCCGACAAAAGCCACGTTGTTTTCTTTGATGTACGGATGTGAAGTTGTACTCCCACTGGAGATTCAAATCCCATCTTTGCGTGTTATTTTGACCACTAGAATGGGAGGAGAAGCACCAACTGTGCCTCTAGGAGTTGGAAGCTTTAGACGATAAACGTCTGCAAGCCCAACAGTAAATTGAGCTCTATTTAGCTCAGATTTTCAGAACCTTCAACAAAAAAGTCAAAGAACAGATTTTTAAGAAAGGCGACATTGTTTTAGCAGACAGAAGACCCATGGTTATCACTCACAAGATAAAAGGAAAGTTTCAATCCAAATGGAAAAGACCATTTGTAGTAGAGTCAATCTACTCAAATGGAGCATACCGCCTCATAACTCTAGACGACGATACGCTCATGATGCCGATCAATGATATATTCTTGAAGAAATACTATCCTTGACAGGATTCTTCTCATGATCAAGTTAACACTACACCTCTGATCAAAGCTTCCAGATCCAAGATATTTGGGAGAGCGTCATAGAAGAGCTTCTTCCTTCAATAGAACGCATCACAGTGATTGATACTGAACCGACCGAACATTGTTAACATCATCATGCATGATGTTAATATCAAAGAGACAAAGTACAAAACTTTAGTTTTAACCTCGTCACTCTTCTATAGTACATCTACATTATATCTGACGCCTCTGACGGCTAAAAGATAGAAGAAGTAGTTGGCATTTAAGTTCAACAGAAAATCTTCGACAACTCATCATGCTAAGGGGAATAGCATGACTAGGCCAACTCAAATGGTAGTTGGTAAAGGCATGCCAAATCTGTTGATAACTGAGGGTTTGCTGATGCTTGAGGGACCTGCTCTCATTTTTCCCTCCAAAATCCCTTACCAATTCCCGTCCATGGAATGGTGAGACCTTAAAAGAAATTTTAATTATTTCCCCAGTGAAATAATTACAAATCAAACATGTCAAGTTAATATTATAACTCTGACATACCCCACTGTTAAGTTAACATTATAATTCTAACAGTAACTTCTTTCAATATCCCCAGCGGATGCAATTTCAACTTGTCAATCCTTTTCAATAGGATGGAAAGTCTATCAAATTGCTCAAATCGCAAAATCAATCTCTCAGTCAAGTTTACACTACACCTCGGACCAAAATTACTCATATCGTAATATAAATCCCTATTAAGTTAGCTCTACACTTATGACAGTGATTCATTTGGTTTTTCCACCAAAAATGAGACATTTGATGCTAAGTTAATATCACACCTCTAGCATCAATTTCATTGTTAAGTTAAATACTATACCTATAATAATGATTCTCTCTCAAGCTTTCTTATCAAGGCTGAGATGTCAAATGCTAAGTTAATATCATACCTCTAGCATTCACCTCCCTGGTAAGTTAATATTAAACCTATGACAATAATTTTCTCAATTTTCTTAATGAAAATGAGATTTCTTTGATGCTAAGTTAATATCACACCTCTAGCATTCATTTTCTTATCAAGTTAATATTATACCTCTGTAATTCAATTTGCTTTTAATTACAAATCCTAACTCATCACGTTAACATTACACCTCAGACGGTAAATTTTTTTCATAAATTCCCAGTGGATTTAATTTCACTTGTTATTCTCATCAATAGAATAGCAAGTCTACAAAATTCATTCAAATCACGAATTCAACTTCTGTCAAGTTAACATTACATCTCTGATAGTAACCTTTTTAAATTCCTTAAATAGAGTTTTCAAACCTTAAGTTGTTATGTTAATCGTCACCTCTAGCAAATCAAAGTCAATCGCTTTTACTTGTCTGATTTTAAAAATACAAAAGGAAAGTCATGACAAAGAAGAAGGCAAAATTATCACTTTACTTATATCAAAATTTAAAAAGTGATACAAACACTCTCTTATTCAATAAGAGAGAAGTGTTACAAAAAGAAGTACAAAGAGTCACTCTTGCTTAGCAGGAGATTGTACTCACTCTTCGAAACATCGAATATCCCTTAAGCATGCCTTTTCGACTGTAGCCAGGAATAGTAGGTCCACTTCCTCTCCTCTTGAGAACAATGGTGTTCCTTGAAATCGAAACACAGTGGAAAATTTTGATTACACCTGACAAACTGGTGTGAAAGTCTTCCTCCCTCACAAGGCCGTAATTCTTCGCTTAATGGAAGATCTAGCCACCAGAAAGACATTCAATGAGCATGCGTTCTTCGTCGCTGCCACTTCGTTGAACAAGATTGGTGAAGGGAGGATCTGAGACCTTACTGGTGACGTCCCCTTTCCCATAACCTTCAAATGCATCATGCTCGTCGCGATCGATTAAGAGATGATCCGACACTATACTAATTCCCTCTCCCTTTTTGATGCCATCTCCAAAGAGAAGCTCTGACTTCCTAAATTGTTGTCGATCGAATGAACTTGCTGGCTTCAGTGAATGCAACTGCCTTCCACAGGCTAAAAAAGACAGTGGAGTCAACACCGTCAATATAGCAGGCCTGCAAAAAAGAAATAACCTGGGGGTTAATCTCGTAAAAATGGAAAATGTTGTAAGATACTTGGGTGCGAGGCTCAACATAAGACCCGCGTCCAATGGTTGAAACACGAGACTCTAATGAAGCTCGCGTCTGAGCTCCAGACTTAATAAATTTTCTAAAGTCTGGAGGCTTAAAAGCGAATCTTATAAACAAGCGTTTAAGATCTCAGGACAAGAAGTTCGCTACGCTTGCGTCTAAGATCTCAAAACGCGAAACTTGTTAGGACGCGAGAATCACATCAAAAAGATCAGGACTCAGAAGTCACAAAACTGCATTCTACCCATTAATGCGAAAGTCATCTCTACAAATTAAGTAGGGACTCGTGAATCCTAAATTGACTTTCCAGCTTCAAAAGAAGCTTCGAAAGTTTCAGAAAGAAATTAAGAGACAGTGTCTCTTCATGATTCAATGACGGTGAGAACTTCAAAAAGAAGTTAAGAGACGGTATCTCTTCATGATTAGCAATAGCAAAGCTTCAAGAAGACGGTGTCTAGCCAAATGCGACAATGGCGAAAGCCATTTCCTACCTGAAGAAATGATCTTTTGAAAGAAAGTGCCACCATTAAGATGCGGCAACAAGGATACCAGAGACTTTGGGGTCACTTGACAGTGATAATCTTTGAAAAAGATTGCAAGAAAGTATTAAAGCTTTAGGCTCTTCTGATCCCAGAACTCAGAAAGTTCTTCAGAAGACACGCTTGAGGAAGAGGACAGTCAAAATGAATGACTGTTAAGAGACTCTTAGCCTATTTATAGGCTCTCTAATGGCCTTAATTAATAGCGTAAAACTCAAAGGCATTCGTAATGGTCTTAATTTGCAGCGCAAATCTTAAACCTAGTATGAGCATGACACATGGACATTCACGCCCTAAAATTCTCAATGACCTTTGCGTCCCCGAGCCCAGACACGCGTCCCAAGCGTTGCCTGCGTTCTCACCTTGAAGCATCTAGTGCGATCTTCACATCCCAAGAGCCGCATCTTAATGAGGGCCGCTTCTTAACAGCATTGAGAGACTCGTCTCCGCAGCAATGAAGAGTCGTGTCTCTACAGTTTTCAAGAGCCGCATCTCTACAACAATTAAGAGTCGCGTCTCAACTCCACTGAAGTTCACGTCACCACTTGATCAGTGTACAACCATGTCTGTGAGGGTTGCATTCTCTCACATACAGGGAGTCTGTCCCTGCTTCTGCATTCAGTTCAATAGTACACCGATAAGAGCAATCGACAACTCCACTGGTTCAATAGTACACCGACAAGCAAACTAGAGCTCATAACAAATGCTAGACTGAATTTCTAAGATACTTGTGACGATCTTTTCTGGAGGCTTCAAGTAGTTCAATAGTACACTCACGAAGACCACAATTCAGATAGGATCAAGCTTATGACGTCTCAAAAGATTGCAAGTCCTATCATAGGAAGCCCAAATTCAACCAAAGTCCAAAGTATTTTGAAATCTATCTCAGTCAACCGCGGAGTATCAAAAACTTTAGAGGGGGTTCTATAAATTGTCCAAAAAGTCACCAAGGACAAGTCATTAGATGTGAGCCTCACTTCAACGCGAAGGTCGCGTTTTGAACTAAAACGCGGACCTCGCGTCCCAGGAAGTATGGAGACTTCAGACGCGGGCCTGAGTAAGCCTGCGTTCGACGCGAGTGTGAGTAACTCTGCATCCCAACCAACGCGAGTCTGAATAACTCCGCGTTTCAGGTCAAACTCGAGTCTGAGCAACTTGGCGCTCCACTTCAGATGCGGGTCTAAGAAACCCTGTGTCTCACTTCAAACGCGAATCTAATTAACTCTGCGTTTTGAGACGCCCGCATCTACAACAAGCAATGCGAGGTGTATTCATGCACCTATTGTGGCCGAAAAGGTAACTTGACCAATTTTTGCTATGATAGGATTAATGTTTCAAATGACCATGGTTGAGTTTAGAACTCTAGGACCTAAGAAAATTTAGATATCAAAGTCAACCCTTTTATTAATTGACATAGGTACGCACCAATGCTCCAAGACGTAGGGAGCGGTGGTACCTTGATAATGGTTGCTCAAGACACATGACATGTGATATCAACAACTTTACAACCCTATCAAGGTACCATGAAGGTGGCATCGTCACCTTTAGAGATGACTCCAAGGGAAAAAATATTGGTATAGGTAATATTAAGATTGACTCATCTCCTTTAATTGAGAATGTTATTTTAGTAGATGGTCTCAAACATAATCTATTAAACATTAGTCAATTATGTGACAGAGGTTTAAGGGTTATTTTTGATGACTCTACTTGTGATGCTTTAATAAGAAAAACAAATTCTTATGTTCTTTCCGGTTTTCGTGAAAACAATATTTACATGATTGACATGTCAAATTTACAATGCAATGTCATTTATTTGAATGCTTTTAATGAAGACTATTAGTTATGGCATAGGAGACTATGCCATGTTTTGTTTGACCACTTATCCTGAATTAATTCTAAGAAATAGTTGAAAGGTATTCCTAGTTTGAAATGTGAAAAGAATTTGCATTTGCGAGGCATGCCAGCTTGGGAAACAAACCAAGTCCTCTTTTAAAATAATCAAGGATATCATGACATCATGCCTCTAGAGCTGATACATATGGATCTGTTTTGTCCAACTAAAACCAAAAGTCTTAGTGAAAACCATTTTGTTTTTATTTTGGTTGATGACTTTTTGAGATTTACATGGGTTTTCTTTTTAAAACATAAAGATGAAGCTTTTTTGTGTTTCAATATTTTTAGAAAAGAGTTAAAAAAGAAAAAAAATTCCGATTTTGCGCATTAAGAGTGATAGAGGTGATAAGTTTATTAACTACTCATTTATTACTTATTGCGAAAAAAATAGAATCAAATATAAACTTTCATGTCCTAAAACTCTGCAATAAAATGGAGTCGTCGAAAGAAAGAATCGCACTCTCAAAGAGATGGCTAGGATAATGATTAGTGAATACAAACTCTCTCAATATCTATAGGTCGAGGCTATAAACACCTCATGTTACTTATCGAATAGAGTTTATTTATGCAAAAATACTTTTAAAACCTCTTTTGAGATTTACTATTTAAAAAAATTAAATATTTCATATTTTAGAGTTTTTAGTTGTAAATGTTTTGTTTTGAACACAAAGGACAATTTACGTAAATTTGATGCCAAGTCTTATGAAGCTATATTTGTTGGGTATTCAAATACTAGTAAGGCATATGGGGTCTTCAATAGGTCAACTTTGACTATCAAGTCTATGCATATTAAGTTAGAGGAATTTAATACTCTTGTGAAAAATATTTTAGAGATTGATTCCTTAGGTGAAGACATGGAGAAGTTAACTTTGAAAGACTTACCATTGCAAGAAAATGATAAGTCAAAGGATGATGAACATGGTGAAGCTCAAGATGTTAAGGTGGAGCCAACTCAATCACTTTCAAAAAATTAAAGGTATGCAACAAGTCATCCCAAAGATCTTATCTTGGGTGATGTATCCAATAAGGTAACTACTCTCTCCAAACTTCTAGATATTTATGGTCGTGTTGAATTCTTATCACACATTGAGCCCAAGAATATCCTTGAGGCAGAGGGCGACTCATATTGGTTACTTACAATGCAAGAAGAGCTCAATCAATTTGAGCGTAATCAAGTTTAACACCTCGTTCCTGGCCCCATTCTAGGCTAACTATTGGCACTAAAATGGATCTTTAGGAATAAGTTGGATGAGTTGGGTAATGTAATTAGAAATAAAGGTAGGCTAGTAGCCCAAAGTTACACTCAAATCGAACGCATCAATTTTGAGGAAACTTATGCACCCGTAGCACGGCTCGGAACCATACAGATGACCATTGCATTTGCCTCTTTTAAGAATTTCAAGCTTTCTCAAATCAATGTTAAAAGTTCATTTTTTTATGGTTTCATGAAGAGAAGGTGTATGTTGAACAACCCCCTAGGTTTGTTGATCCTACACATCTGGATTTTTTTTTTAAACTTGAAAAGGCTTTGTATGGTTTAAAATAGGCTCCAAGAGCTTGGTATAAAAGACTTAGTTATTTTTTATTGAAAATAGTTTTGTTAAAGGCAAGGTTGATACCACCTTATTTATAAAGCATGTACATAATGATATCTTAATAGTGCAAATATATGTTGATGATATCATTTTTGGATCTATTAATGAAATACTTTGTAAGGATTTTGAATCATACATGAAGAAAGAGTTTGAAATGAGTATGACGGGTGAGCTCAACTAATTCCTTGGATTACAAATCATAAAAGGAGTAATGGGATATTCATCAATCAAGCCAAGTATACAAGAGAGCTTATCAAGAAATTTAGGTTAGAAGATGTGAAGATAAGCAAAACTCGCATGGCTACTACAACCACGCTTGACAAGGATGAATAAGGTAAAAATATTGACATTAAACTCTATCGCAGCATGATTGGTAGTTTGCTTTATTTGAGGCAAGTAGGTCAGATATTATGTTTAGTGTTTATTTGTGTGCTAGATTTCAATGTTATTCTAAAGAATCTCATTTGATTGTAGTAAAACACATTACTAGCTATCTTAAGGGTACTTTTGAAATGAGCTTGTGGTATTTGAAGACCGAAAAATTCTCTATTATGAGTTATTTGAATGTCGACTATATCGATTGTAGAGTGGATAGGAAGAGAACTAGTGAAACTTGTCAATTTTTTAAAATTACCTTATTCTGTGGTCTTCCAAGAAATAAAATTTCGTAGCCCTCTCAACCGCCGAGACGGAGTATGTTATGGCCGGGGCTTTTGTGCATAAGTCCTTTAATGAAAGATATTCTCTTTAATTATAATTTGCATTATGACCATATTAAAATATTTTGTGATAATACTAGTACTATTCATAACCAAAAATGCAAATCAACATAGTAAGACCAAGCACATAGAGATTCAATATCACTTTCTTAGAGACCGTTATGAAAAAGAGATATTGAAATTGATTATATTAGTCGATATTTTTATTAGACCTCTTGATTACAATAGATTTTCTTTCATTTGTGGTGAATTAAATGTTTGTATGATGGATACATGATGTTTTGAGTTTATGAGTTTTCTTGATTTTATGAAATTTTACATCACTTCTCATGATAAATTTCAAGTGAGTTGAGTTTTGTTTTCAATTGGTATCATGTAAATTTTCATGATCTATTTTATATTTATATTTGAAGATTGGTATCCCTTTTTGATATATGATAAAAAAGAGGAGAAGTATGTTGAGTTATTTGTTTGAGATTTATATTTAACTGTGTCTTATTCATTTTCATATATGCAACATTTCTAATGTTTATTCATCAGTGTCTATTTATCTGTATCTATTTATTGGTATCTTTCTCTTTATTGCATACTTTTTTTTTGTGGTTGGAAGCATGGAAGGAAGTTGGCCCATTTATACTTGGATTATCAGTTTTTTCTTATTAAAGCAAGAAGACAATTGTCCACCTCAACTCTTATCTAAGGGAATTAAGAGAAGTTCTAAAACCCATGATTCACTTTTTGTTTTGAGTTTACCATTTTGTTTGTTTGCTTAAATTATTGCATTCCGTATTAGATTCATATTATCACCTATTCACCCCCCGCTGTAGGTGATTTTTACTCACCACCTCTCGAATCTCCTATCCAAAAATTCAAGAATACAAGAAGAAGAGATCAAGAACATTTTACCATACTCTCATCAGTAAAAATTTCTTGCTACAACATACTTTACCCCACCACTACAATGATATATTGATCCTTCTCTAAGAAGATCAAATGTGCAAACTCAATTCTTCACGATTATCAAAACCCCTTGCTTTTGTTACTGAATCAAAGAAGAAACTTGCACAAGCACTCTATTTTCTTCTTCCTTTTTCTTCTCAGATTTTCTCTCTATTTTCTTTAGTCTGGAAGATGTTATTAGATAGCCTAGGCCGATCAGCAAATTTGTTTCATTTTTTATTTTTGAGATCTAATCAGACTTCGAGTCCCAATCGTGTTGCACTGCCACTCCTTTTCGCGTCCTCTTTTTGGATCGTGATAAGACTCGGGATTCTTTCCAGAGCTTGAGTAATGCGCACGACAACAGTCACATTCTTTTAAGGAGTAGATGGACTTCATAGGTAGGGCACGCTTGGGCTGGACCCAACAACAATCTCCCCATTAGCCCAAAGTGTGAGATCTCATCACCTGTGGCTCATCAAGCGATATACATGTCAGCCAATCACCGACATGTTCCTTGATTCTCCTTTGGCAATGTCTCTGTCATCATGTTTGAACCTATCTCCAAATCCAAACTGACTACTATCCTGAGTACCATTCGAATTGATGACGCTTGATGACTGGTGAAAATATGTCCGCAAAATCAACTCTTTCTTCTGATCAAAACCCTTTACAACTAACCTTGCCTTGTGCCTTGGTTTTGTATTATTGTCTTTCTGTTTCATTTTGAACACACATTTGTAGGCTGTCTAAAAATTACTAAAGACAAGTCATCAAAAAGCAGAGGCCAAACTCCAGACGCAGGGCTAATAATAGCCATCACTGTAGCGCCAAGATGCGAGGGTCGAAACCCGCGTCTCAACGTTCAATGCAACATCAAGACGTGAGGATCGAAACCCGCGTCTCAGCATCACTGCAGCACCAAGACGTGAGGGTCAAAACCTGCGTCTCAGTATTACTGCAGCATCAAGGCGCGAGAGTCGAAACCCGCGTTCATTGCAGCATCAAGACGCGAGGGCCAAAACCCACGTCTCAGTTATAACTGCCCTCGTTATTAGGTCAATTACTGCCCACAAAATGAGAAAGTTAACCCCCATCATGGAGCGTTTTTTAGGGGCCACGTTCACCCCTGAAACCTCTATAAATAGCCCCGTTTGCCATGGAGAAGGGGTCGGTCGATCAGATAACTCTTGGAGAAGAATTTTGCTTGTGAGCTGTAGAAGCACCAAGACTTTCACCGAAAAGAAAGAGAGAGTTCAACTCTTCGAGCAACTTGCTGCGTACAAGTTTATCTTTGCCTACAATCTCTTTGAGATTCCTGATTGATAGGAGCTGTGTTACTCTGTCTGCTATCCAAAGAGAGGATTCCCAAGAGGTCCTGACGTTCACTCGGTCAACGGAAAATAAGATTCACTTTCCACCGCAACATCAAGAACCCAGCACTAAACAAAGAGGAGATTCAGGTCTAAACATCTTCCATCCCTTATAGTCAGAGTGTTAATCCATTGTAATCTTTCATTTGATTTAAGAAAATTTTACACGAATTTCTCCGACCAAATAAGAGATGGCGACCCCGCTGGGAAACACTTTCTCTACTAACGAGCAAGTTGTGGCGCAAGGTGACGTCACCTGTATAGGAAAAACGGTTGAATCACTTATCGTAGAATTCGACCAGGCGAAGTATGAAGAGTTCCTCTCTTCTGGCTCCAAGATCCCAAAGGCGCGGGTCTACCAAAAAGTCTCTTCGGGGACTTGCTCTCAAGTCCGCTCTGAGATCCTCTCAGACGTGACTGGTGAGAAGGATGTCGTGGCTAATTGCATCATGTGTAACGTCCACGCCAACGTCTCCCAGGATACTCGCGTGGTTAATGTTCCTGATGTCCAGCCCGTCCATCCCCTTCCTCAGCGCCAGGTTGCCGGGGGTTCCCTTCAACCCACACGACGTAACCGGAATATTGAGCGACGACAGAGGCGGCGTGCGCGTCAACTACAAGTTGGAATAACTATTTGTCCTACAGAGATAGGACGCGAAGTTCAGACAGCGTCTCTTCTGAACCATGTCAAACATGCGAAGTCCGCGTTTGGCAACCTAAACGTGAGGTTCACCAAACTTGTGAAGCACCGCTTCCCAAACGCCAACACGAAGTTCTTGCTCTTTATCAAAGACACGAGACACGCGCCTCTGTACATGGGACCCTGCAACCCTGCGTTTCTCAAGCATCTCTACTCAGATGCGATAATCGGCAATGCGAGAGCTGCGTCTCTTCTCAGCAGAGACGCCAGACTCGCGTTTCAGAGCCGAAATGCGAGAGCTGCGTTCATGAGCCCCGTGTCTCAGAACCTTGCGTCTCAGCTTTGCAAGGCAAGGAGAACTCTCGCAAGTCAAAAATCCCTCGACAATCTGGGGCTAATCTCTTCGATTCCCCTCCCATGGATCTAAGAGGTTATTTGACAAGGAAGAGAAGTGATAGTCGGATCACTCCATCGTGTTGCTGCGAACGGCTTATCACAATGCTCTCTGAGTGCCATTGCAGTTCACGTGCAAGCCAGCAGTCTAAATTTAGACAGCTAACTCTAGCTCCCTGATCAGCTAAAAGAAATCGCTCCCACAGAAGGAGAACTTTCTCTGACACTAAGTACCCTGAAATCACTACAAACATGACAAGCAGGAGTAGGGAAAAGCAACCTGTGGTCTGCTCTGACGAGTCTGACACAGAACCAGAAGGAGTGTACCGGTATACTCAAACCCAGACTGCGATAATTTCCCCGATTAATTACAGTGCCCTGGCTTGGGGCATTGAAGGAAATGACTCACATTCCGCTATTGCAGAGTCACAGGGTTCGAACTCTTCCATAGAGAAGGAGGCCTTTATATACATAACAAATACTCCTAAGGAGACAGCCAGGCGCTTGGAGAAGCAAGCCCAGGTCCAGAAGGAATAATTTGAGATGATTCGTGCTCAACAAGAATCTATCGATTCCCTCAAGCAGATGCTGGCACAATTGCTTGAAGACAAGAGGAAGTCAACCAATAAAGCCTCCTCTAAAAAGTCTAAAGGCAAACGAAAAGAGGGAGAAAGCTCATCTTCTGTACATATTGAGAAGAAAGATCAATCTACTTCTGGCTCGTCTAAATCCTCATCTCAGGAAAAAGACAACCGAGACCATGGCGAGGTTCATTCTAAAAGAATGAATCAATTATAGCAACGTCTCGAGGCCCTTACTAATCGAAAAGGCCTCCAAGAAGCAGGAGTAGTCCGGCCATATCCAGCCAAGTGGGACCTTGTTCCATACCCTCCCAAGTTCAAAGCTCCGACCCTCCAAGCATTTGACGGCAAAGGGCCACTGAACCAACATATCTACTACTTTAAATCTTAGACAGGGAACGTGGTAGATAACGATGTCATCCTGGCACGTTTGTTCATCGGCACCCTAAAAGGGCTCGCCTTTAAATGGTTCATGAAGCTCCCGGAAGGCTCCATTAAAAATTGAGGCGATTTGGAGAAGCTTTTCCTGACACGCTTCTTTGAAGACACGCTTCTTTGAAGATGACTCAGAGGTCACAATGCCTACTCTTTTTTGCTACAAAGCAGCGAAAGGGGGAGTCTGTCAAATCATTCGTAGAAAGATTTCGGAATGTAACACTCCGATGTCCAAGCGGTATGACCCAGGTCACCCTGGTGGAAATATGCCGCCACAATCTACAAACTTCACTCCTTGCCCAAATAGGAGTTGCTGAAAGACGCATCTAGAAACAATTAATCCAGCAAGGTGAACAGGCTGAAGAAATTGTCACCAGGGTTAGGGCAGAAGAAAATAAACCAGACCCGAAAGGACGACAAGGCGTGCGCCAGACGCGTCCCTTCAAACAAAAAGGAAGGATAACTTGGCGATAGAGATCAAATCCCCTGTCAAACCTCAACCGGTCAAGGGGAGTGGCTCTTTAAGTCAGCCGCGTGCCAGCAAGCAGTATTCCTTCAAGGACAAACATGTTGACTCGTTGTTCAAATTACATAATAAGAGCAACAGACTGAAGCTCCCCGAAGCTAGATGTCCTGAAGAAGTCGGTAAAACTGATAATCCCAACTAATGCCTGTATCATAGGATGCTGGGACACCCCACCAAGAGCTGTTATGTCTTCAAAGACATCCTTCAGGCTCTGATTAACACAGAGGTACTAAAACTTCATCCAGAACAGAAGCAAGTGACGGCCAATATGACGTCGTTCCTCCAGTTTGAAGACAACTTCCAACACCCTCTGGAGTAGTCCCCATCCCAAAAGGCGAATTAAGAATGATCAACATAGACCCCCACCATCAGCAAGAAAAGGGTTTTGTACCCGTCCCCACACCTCGGGGGGAAATTATGTGGATTCGTCCTGACCTTGTGGATGGCCAGCAATGACCACTGTTACCAGCAGAAGGTCCAAAGGCAAGGCAAAGGCTTCGTCCTGCAATGTGGTGTGCGTCTCGTCCCGTAAAGCAGAAACCGATGTTCCCTTACTGACTGATTCAGAAGAGGAAACAATAGTTCTCATTGCAGAACCCAACCAACTTGTGGAGCAAACTCGTTCGTGCCAGTCATATTTGAAAAAGTATGACAAAATGGCGGCAATCCCTCCAAAACCCGCTGTAGAGTCAGCCAAGCCCTCCACAAAACAACCTGTGGAGGGACATAATGAGCTTCAATTTTCTAAAGCTCTCTCAAAAGACATCGCGAAAGGATCCACAACACCTTACCGCTTTGACGTCCTGACTCAACTGGCCAATATCCCAGCCCGGATTACTCTTTACGAGCTCCTGAGGCTATCAAAGTCAACCAGAAAAGCTTTGAGAGGCTCTTGCTGACGCTGAGATTTTCATGACACAGGTGCCGGTTGAACCACGGGAGGAAGATGTATAGGATTTCCTCCACGCATCCCAAAATGCTCCCGCATCACTTTCATGACAGATGATATGCAGGTTAAAGAGAAACATGATCGACCCCTATACTTCACAGGGTACATCGGATCATCTGAAGTAAAGCGCATTTAGGTAGATCTAGGGTCCGCATTGAGCATTATGCCTCGCCGGGTCATGCAACATTTAGGGATTCCTACCCACTGATTGAGTGCTACCCAGACGACCATTTATGGGTTCAATGCCAATGGTACCCGCCCAATGGGGAAGATCAAGCTCAAATGCCAGGTTGGGGACTTAAAGTCGGAGGTGACATGCTACGTGATCGATGCCGACACCTCATACAATTTGCTGCTGGGACGACCATGGATTCATCGTAATTCCATCGTTCCCTCCACTCTCCATCAAGTCATGAAATACATCGATGGGAGTGGAAAGGTACGAATGTTGATTGCCAAAAGGCATCCATTCAAGGGGGTCGAGAACTATTTCACAGACTCTCTCCTGTACCGGGACTCTGTGGAAACGAATGAGATCCCGCAACCAGAGGAGCCAGACTCTGGTAATGAAGCTGACACCGAGCGAAAAAGAAGAGTGCATGTGGGAATTAGATCCACTTGTAACGAGCATTAATAAGCTCGATGTTGATAACACTGCTAATGATGTAGGCGGATGGTATATTAATGAAGAATTAGATTTGGCTTACTTTTCTGTGTTCGCTTCTGATTCAGTGCCGTCAGACACTAGTACTGAAGTGGATAATGACCCCTGGTCGGTAATGGATGCTTTGACATCATTGCATGTACCAGTGAAGTCATCCTTCGAAACGTACCAAGATGTCGGTGATGCGCAAGAATCAATATTCATGGTTCCAACAAGACGGAAGGCCAAAAACCAATTCTTTTCAGACAAATCAAATCTGAGCTAATGTCTCGTGAAGAGTCAGAAAGCGAGAAGGACCCCCTCAGTTCGCCCATTATGAGCCAAATGTACTCAGAATGATGGAAAGCATGGGGTATGATCTGACAAACAGTCCTGGGTTGAACTTCGACAAAGGAAGGAGAACACTACTCCGATCTTTCATTCTGAAAGGGAAAACCCCTGATTATTATCATCGAACTCGCAGGGGGTTGGGCTATGTGTCAACTCTGATCCCATCAGCCTTTGAGTCTAAAAAGTCATTATGCCATAACTACTCATCGGGCACATCATCGTGGGAGTCAGATGTTAGTGTCGGCAACATCTTCAGAGAACTTTCAGTAAATATGGTTTCAACAAGCCACCTGGAAGACAGAGATGAAGAGATGATCCAGTCTGATATAGATCATTGGATCAAGCACTTAAATACTCTTTGGATACTCGCTTTGAACAGCGCGAGCCACCCACGGAGGATAAGGTTGCTCAGCTTAATCTAGGAGATGAGGCTAATCCTAAGCCTATCTTTATAAGTGAAAACCTGTCACCCTCCGAGAAAGAAGATTTAATATCTCTTGTGCGAGAATATATAGATGTTTTCACCTGAAATTACGAGGACATGCCTGGACTTGATCCTCGAGTGACTATGCACCGCCTAAATATTAATTCAGACTTAAAGCCAGTCAAACAACAGCAGCGACAGTTCCGTCCGGAAGTAATGGAGGCAATTCAGTCAGAAGTCGAAAAACTTATAGACTCTGGATTCATTAGGAAAGAGCAATATCCTGATTGGGTAGCCAATATCGTCCCCGTTGCTAAAAAGAATGAAAAGATCTAGATCTGCATTGATTTTCGCGATCTAAACAAGGCTTGTCCCAAAGAAGAATTCCCTCTTCCAATCACGGATGTCATGATTGACAATACGTGTGGATTCGAGCGAATGTCCTTCATGGATGGATTCTCAGGGTATAACCAAATCAAAATGTATTCTGATGATGAAAAACATACTTCTTTCAGGACACCACTGGGGTATACTGCTACACCGTCATGCCCTTCGGACTGAAGAATGCGGGGGCTACATATCAGAGAGCTATGAATGCCATTTTTCACAAGCACATGCGTAAAACAGTGGAATGCTATGTTGACGACATTGCAGTGAAAAGTCGCACCAAAGGTGATCACATAACCGATTTAAAGGCTATCTTCGATATCATGCGGGCACATTAATTGAAGATGAACCCCACCAAATCCTTCCTGGGGGTGGCCAGCGGCAAATTCCTAGGGTTTGTGGTAACTTCCATAGGAATTTATTTGGACCCAGAAAAAGTTCGCGCTATCCAGGAGATTCAACCTCCGCGGAATCTCAGAGAACTTAGGGGATTGCAAGGACGATTGGCATACATCCGAAGGTTCATCTCAAATCTCTCCAAAAGATTCCAACCCTTTACCAAATTAATGAAAAAGGGTGTCTCGTTCGTTTGGGACGATGCTTGCCAATAAGCGTTCGAGGACATCAAACGTACCTCACACAACCACCAGTGCTTACAGCTCTGGTGTTCGGAAAACCTTTCCTGATATACGTTCGAGCGATGGATCATTCTCTAGGAGCTTTATTAGCCCAGAATAATGATTAAGGACATGAACAAGCAATCTATTATCTGAGTAGGACTATGATCGGAGCCGAACATCGATACAACCCGATCGAGAAGGAATGTTTGGTATTGGTGTTCGTTGTCCAGAAAATACGACATTACTTGGTAGGCCAAACTATAAATGTCATATCAAGGGTTAACCCTTTGAGGTTACTCATGACAAAGCCATCATCGTTAAACGGCCGATTGGCAAAATGGGCCATACTGTAATCCCAATATGAAATGCACTTTTTACCACAAAAAGCCATGAAGCGACAAGTAGTGGCAGATTTCTTAGCTGAGCATCCAGATCTGAGAGCAACCGAACTTTATGAGGACCTCCCAGACGAGGTCGCTGAAGTTTGCCTAACCCAGACATCTTTTGAAAGACAAGTGTGGCAACTTTTCTTTGATGGTGCATCGAGAACAGGCCCGAAAGGACATGTCATAGCAGGAGTGGGGGTAGCACTTGTCTCCCCATAGAACTATGTGATTCCTCGAGCCTTCTCATTAACCGAGCCCTGCTCCAACAATGTAGCAGAGTTCAATGCCCTTTTGATTGGAAAGCGAATCGCCGATGAGATTGGCGTTAAAAATCTCAAGGTATATGGTGACTCTAAACTTATCGTCAACCAAGTTCGCGGGGAGTACGAAGTCAGACATGAAGATCTAGTACCCTATTACAACGCAACTGTCCATATGGCTGAGAGATTCATAAACTTTTACATTGACCATGTACCCCGCCGGCAAAATGCGCATGCAGATGCACTGGCGTCTCTCGCCGCCTCTTTAGCCCATCCAGCTGGAGTAGTAGAGAAAATACTTGTCCACAGCCACGACCTGTATTGCCCAAGAATCGCTTCTGAAGATTACCAGAAGCCGATAGGGAACTGTCAAGTCAAAGAAGCTCTTGAATCGTCAACCGGCCCTGAGTCTAGAGACTGGCGAATCCCTTATATTGATTATGTCTTGTACGGTATCATGCCTGATGATACCAAAGAAGCAGCTGCCATTAGAAGGAAAGCCCCCAAATTCTATTATAATGCGATTACGTGAACACTGTACTGTCGGTCGCATGACAGGATCTTCCTTCGTTGCCTATCACACAAGAGGTACTGAAAGAAGCCCATGACGGCATGTGTGGAGCCCATCAATCCTACCCAAAACTTGGGGATCGACTCCAAAGGTTGGGATATTATTGGCCTAAGATGATCTCTGACGCCATCACTTATACCAAAAGATGTCACGCCTGCTAGGTGCATGGTGATTTCATCCATCAAGCACCAGGATACCTCCACTCGACAACTTCTACCTGGCCATTTGAGATGTGGAGCATGGACGTAGTTGGCCCTATCAGCCCACCATCATCAAAAGGACATCGGTTCATTTTAGCCATAACCGATTACTTCTCTAAATGAGCTGAAGCCATTCCTTTAAAGAAGGTAAAGTCATCTGATGTGATCAAATTCGTTAAACATTATGTCATCTACCGTTTTGGTATACCTCGGCGAATCGTCCATGACAATGGACCCCAGTTCGTCAGTCAGGCATTCCAGAGGTTCTACACTAAGTTCAGAATCCAGAGTGTGTCCTCAACGGCATACTACCCCGCCGTTAATGGTCTCGCAGAAGCTTTCAACAAGGCCATTGGCAAGCTTCTCAAGAAATTCATCTCGAAAAGTCAGCGTGACTGGGATAACAAGTTAGGTGAATTCTTATGGGCCTATCGCACAACTGTTTGAACCCTAACTAAAGCTACGCCGTTTTCTTTGGTGTATGGTGTGAAGCCGTGCTTCCACTAGAAATTCAAATTCTATCTCTACGCGTCGCCTTGACAGCAGAGATGACAAAGGAGGAGAAGCATCGACTGCGACTCCAAGAACTGGAAGTCTTAGATGATAAACGTCTGCAGACCCAACAACAAATCAAGCTCTACCAAGCCCAAATTACTAGAGCCTTCAACAAGAAAGTTAAGGAGCGATCTTTCAAGAAAGGTGACCTTGTCTTAACTGTCAGAAGACCGATGGTAGACAAAGACAAAAGGAAAATTCCAGACCAAATGGAAGGATCATTTGTGGTAGAGACAGTCTACTCAAATGGAGCAATCGCCTCGTAACTTCAAACGGTGATACACTCATGATGCCAATCAACGACAGATTCTTGAAGAAATACTATCCTTGATAGTGCTTTACCTCCGATCAAGTTAATATTATACCTCTGATCAAAACTCTAGATCCAAGAAAAGCTTCTTTCTATTACTAGATCGTCACAATAGACCAGTGTCAAGCTAATTGATCTCTGACTGCACCATGATGTAAGATGTACATATTGAGAAAGAAACAAAAGATGAAACTTGGGTTTTAGTATTGCACTCTTCATTAAACATTTGACGCCTCCAGCGGCTAAGGACAGAGGAAAATGTTGGCTTCTAAGCCCAATATAAGTCTTTGACAACTCATCATGCTGAGCGGAATAGCATGGCTAGCCTAACTCAAACGGTAGTTGGTAAAGGCACACCAAATTCGTTGATAGCTGAGGGTTTGCTAAAAATCCTAAGTGGACTTGGTCCTGCTCTCTCCTCCAAAATCCCTTACCAATTCTCATACACAGAATGGTAGGTCCATAAAATACAGTCACTGCTACGTTAACATTATACCTCTGGCAATGAAAAATCTCAATACTCCCTAGTAAGTTCAAACCTTACTTGTCTTAACTCTATATGGAGTAGCAAACCATCAAATTTGTCAAGTTAACACTACACCTCTGATACTTTAAACTTCACTTGTCAATTCTCATCAATAGAATGATAGGTCTTCAAAATTGCTTATATCGCAAATCAATCACTGTCAAGTTAATACCACACCTCTGACAAATTACTGTTAAGTTTCACATTACACTTCTAACAGTGATTAAGTTGCTGTCAAGTTCAATATTAAACTTCTGACAGTTACTTTCCCTCAGACTTCCGTATCGAAACTGAAATGATCGATGCTAAGTTTAACATTACACCTCTAGCGTCCAGGTCATTGCTAAGTTCAACAATACACCTATGGCCATGACTTTCCCTCGAACTTCCTTATCGAAGTTGAGATGATCAATGCCAAGTTTAAAATTACACCTCTAACATTACCCTCACTGTCAAGTTAAATGTTACACCTATAACAGTGACACTTTTAGTTTTCCCAAGTAAAGCTTGAACACTCTTGAGTTAAGTTAATATCACACCTCTAACTCACACCCTTGTTGAGTTAACATCACACTTCTGACAAGACTGTATTCAACCCGTTAAGTTAATATCACACCTCTAATGGAAAAAGTCCTCCTAGATTCCCCACGAGTCTAGTCACACTTGTTATTCTCGTCAACAGAGTAACAAGTCCATTTAAAAAACATTGTCAGGTTAATATTACACCGTTAACAGTGTTTTCATAAAACCCCAGCTGGGTCTTAGTTAAGTTAATCCCGAACCTCTGATGAAAATTCATCCTCCCTAGGGGTACAAATTTTACTTTAATTCTCATTTATAGATTGGCAGGTCCACAAGAATTATCTTACTTCTGTCAAGTTAATATCATACCTCTGACAGCCTTGTTGAATTTCCTGAAACAGGATTTTCCTACAAACTTTGACTCATTAGGATTATTATCATATTTTTCGCAAGTCAAAGATCTTTTACTTCTATTCATCTAATTTTCAATGCAAAAAGGGAATTCAAGACAATAGAAGAAGAAAATAAAAAGTGTCGCTTTTATTTATATCCAGACATATGAAAGTGATACAAGACGTTCTCTTATATAATAAGATTAAGTGTACAATAAAGGAGTACAAAGAAGTCCCTCTCTCAGTAAAAGGTTGCACTCACTCCCTAAAGCAGTCCCACTACTCCAAACACAAGATGTTTGGAAGAACGTTGTACGCGTCAAAAAATCACAATTGCAAAATTCTTTTAATTGAATTGAAGATTACAACGGATACAATCCGATTACAAAAGAGAGGGAATCTCTTTATTGATTCTCCTCTTTATTTAAAGCTGGGTTCTTCATGTGGCGGTGGAGAGTGAATCATATTTTCCGCTGACTAGCCGAACGTCAAGTTTCTCTTGGATTCTCTCTTTGGATCTACTGATGGAGTAGCACAGCTCCTATCAGTAATAGAATCTTAAAGAGATTTAAAGAACTTGAACTCAACAAGTTAACAAAAAGAGTTGAACTTTTCCTAGGCCACAAGAGTTTCGAGGCTAAACTCTGCTGAGGTAGCTCTCCCCTTGCCTATGGCTTCTTGAATTCCTCCACCAGGACTTTCATCGTCAGCCCTTTTAGAAGGGGTCCCCTCCCCCTGAGAAACTTTCTTCTGTAGCTATTCATAGTTATTTATATGGGAATTCGGGTGTAACCAACCCCTTAAATCTCTCCATAATAAGAGGGGGTGTAACCAACTCCTTAAATCTCTCCATAATGGAAGGTTATTTCCTATTATGTGGAGAGAAAATCGGGTGTAAGTGACCAAGTTCGTGGCTGTCAGTTATAGCAGAAATGCGGGTCTCGCACTGGACGCGGACCTTACTCTGATGTTGAGACGCGGAGCTCACAGGCTCGCATCTGTGTTAGAACGCGGAGCTGCTCAGGCTCACATTTGAGTTGAAACGCGACCTTCGCGTCTGATGACCTCCGTGTCTGACAAAGGACGCGAGGTCCACATCTGACGACTTTCGCGTCTGACGATATGAGGTCCGCGTCTGACAACCTCCGTGTCTGACATTGGAACGCGAGGTCTGCGTCTGGCGACCTCCACGTCAGAGGCTAGAACGTGGGGTCCGCATCTGGCATTGGAACACGACCTCCACGTCAGAGGCTGGAACGCGGGGTCCGCGTCTAGGAGATTCGCGTCTGAGATTTTGTCCGTAGTAATTTTTTGATAGCCTACAGAACCCCCTCTAAAGTTTTTGAAACTTCACGGTTGACTGAGACGGATTTCAAAATACTTTGGACTTTAGTTGAATCTAAGCTTCATGTAATCGGACTGGCATTCTTTTGCGACGCAGTCTTCTGTGGTGCCCTGAGCTCGATCCTGTCTGGATGATGAACTTCATGAGTGTACTGTTGAACTTTTTGAAGCCTTCAGGAAAGATCATCACATGTGTCTTAGAAACTCAATCTAGCACTTATTATGAGCATTGGTTTGCTTGGTGTACTTTTAAGCTGGTGGAGTTCTCAAGTGCTCTTGCCAGTGTACTATTGAACTGATTGTAGAAGCAGAGACATACTTTTTATATTTGAAGAGGGAGGATGCAGTTCTCACAGACGCGGTTCTGGCGCACTGATCAAGTGAAGACGCGAACTTCACCAAAATTGAGACGCAACTCTCAATTGTTGTAGAGAAATGCTTCTCAATTGCTATAGAGACGAGGCTCTCAATTGTTTAGAGACACAGCCTTTACTTGTCGTTGAGACGCGACTCTTAAGCTTGTTGAGACGTGACTCTGTGCTTGGGACACGAAGGTCACGCTCAAAAATTCTTCGAAAGAGCTTTAATTGCTAGAGGTGTGATATTAACTTAGCAAATTAAATAACTCTACTGGGAGAATTTGAGAAGGTTACTGTCAGAGGTGTGATGTTAACTTGACAGTGGGATCAGGACTTGTGATTTGAACAAGTTTTGTGGACTTGCTATTCTATTAATGAGAATAACAAGTGGAGTTTGATCCACTGGGGATTACGCCAGAGTCTATTGTCAGAGGTTTAGGGTTAACATGACTAGAACTCTACTAGAAATGAAAGTTTGTTGTTAGAGGTGTAATGTTTCACATAACAACGATTGATTTTGTGATCTACGCAATTTAAATGGACCTGTCATTCTATTAAAGAGAATGACAAGTGGAATTGGATTTGTTGAAGATCCATAGAGATTTTTACCGTCAGAGGTGTAATGTTAACGTGATGGTTTGAGTTTGCAATTTGAGCAAATTGAATTGTCAGAGGTGTGATATTAACTTGACAAAGATGTGTGCTAGAGGTGTGATATTAACTTAGCACCACGAAAGTCTCATTTTCACTGAGAAAATTGAGAGAAGATTATTGCATAGGTGTAATGTTAATCTTAATAATGAAATGCATGCTAGAGGTGTGATGTTTAACTTAGCATTGAAAGATCTCATTTTCATTGAGAAAATCGAGGAGATCACTATCATAGGTGTAATGTTAACCTAACAGCGATTGATTTTGCGATATGAGCAACTTTGGTTAGAAGTGTAGTATTAACTTGATCGAGAGATTCTGCAATCTGCGCAGTTTGGTGGACTCGCCATCCTATTAAAGAGGACTGACAAGTTAAAATTTTGGTCAGAGGTGTAATGTTAACTTGACCGGGACTTGTCTTGCGATTTGAGCAAGTTTGGTCAGTAGTGTGATGTTAACTTGACCGAGATTTGTCTTGTGATTGGAGCAAGTTTGGTCAGAGGTGTGATATTAACTTGATCGGTATTTGTCTACTGTTAGAGGTGTGATTTTGAACATAACAGTATTTAGAGTGGTCTTGTCATTCTATTGAAGAGAATTGACAAGTTAAAATTTTACCATCAGGGAAACATCAAAGCCTTACTGTCAGAGGTGTGATATTAACATGACAGGTTCGATTTGTAATTTATTCCACTGAGAAAATTGAGAGAAATCACTGTTAGAGGTTTAATGTTAACTTAATAGTGAATATGCCAGAGGTATAATGTTAACTTGGCATGTTTGATCTGTGATTATTTCACTGGAGAAATAGTCACAGGCTTTTGTGGTCCTACCATTTCATGGATGGGAATTGGTAAGGGATTTTGGAGGAGAGGATAGGATCAATTCCCTCAAGGTTTTTTGCAAACCTTCTACTTAAGCTTGTGTTTCCACGTCAGAGAAAGGACGTGAGGTCCGCGTCTGGCGACTTCCGTGTCTGACTGAGAAAGAACGCGAGGTATGTGTCTGGCGACCTCCGCATCTAACATTGGAACACGAGGTCTGCGTCTGGCGACCTCCGCATTTGACTGAGAAAGGACGCGAGGTCTGCGTCTGGCGACCTCGCGTCTGATATTGGAACGCGAGGTCTGCATCTGGCGACCTCCGTGTTTGACTGAGAAAGGACGCAAGATCCCCGTCTGGCGACCTCCGGGTCTGACATTAGAACGCGAATCTGCGTCTGGCGACTTCCGCGTTTGACTGAGAAAGGACGTGAGGTCCGTGTCTGACGACCTCCGCGTCTGACATTGGAACGCGAGGTCTGCGTCTCTTGGAGGAGTTTGAGTTTGAAGCCTTACAGGCTAAAAACTGACAACTCAGTCATCTGAAAGTTGCAGTGACAATCAAAGAGCACCGCCGAGATGAACTACTCGCAATGGCACTCGAACCCATGGGATGAGAGCTTCTCAGTTCATATTTGAACATGGCCTTTTGGTGTTGAACGCGAACCTCGCATTTCTGAAGTGAAACGCGATGATCTCATTCTGGCGTAGCCTCCTGCTAAACGCGTGTTTTGCACTTTTGAATAGAAACGCGAAAGTCATCCTTTAACACTGTCAGTGACTCTCGCACGCTAAGGTCATGTCCTGGCATGGCCTTAGGCTGAACGTAGGTCGCGCGTTCTCGCGTTTTGGCATAGCTTGAGGCTAGACGCGAACTTCATGTTTTGGCACTGAAACGCGCAGCTCATGAACGCGAGCATCGCATTTTGTTGTAGAAATGCGGGGCTGAAAGCGAACTTCGCGTTTGGTGCCAAAATGGGGTGAAAGCGAGCTCTGTTTGCTGATGGTGAACTTGACGTCTTTATCGACGATCAGCAATCCGTTTGGCTCGAAGGAGTTGATGCGAACCCCCTACAAATTGAGTTCGCTGAGCTTGGGAGGAGTTTTGCGACAAGATTTGCCTTCATCATTATTGGCCTCGCGTGTCTCGTAGGAGACATTGATGCGGGCCACATATGCTGTTGCAACTACTCCTGTCTGCTGACGATGAGTGCAACGCCTTCACAGTCTCTCGGCATTCCGATTGAGACGCAGGGTTGTTGAGAACCCCCGGCATCCGGAATTAAAAGTGCCTTAATAAAAGGATGGAGGGGAGATTGGTCTCTATTGCCATCTTAACCGTGGGTCATGGCACGGGTCTCTGAAAAGACGTTAGGGCTGACCAAGTTATCTCCACGGGAGACTCTCGAAACTTAAGGGGAGTTCAACTTCTTTTAGTCGAATTCGATCACAAGCATTCGACTGTGAATCCAAGCATATTAACATCGTCTTGCGCCACCACTTTCTCGTTGGTTGAGAAAGATCATGTCCCCAGTGGAGTCGCCATCTTTTGTACGCATCAAAAAAATCACAATTAAAAAATTCTTTTAATTGAATAGAAGATTACAATGGATACAATCCGATTACAAAAGAGAGGAAATCTCTTTATTGATTCTCCTCTTTATTTAAAGCTAGGTTCTTAATGTGGCGGTGGAGAGCGAGTCTTGTTCCCCGTTGACTAGCCGAACGTCAAGTTTCTCTTGTGAATTCTCTATTTGGATCTACTGATGGAGTAGCACAGCTCCTATCAGTAATGGAATCTTAAAGAGATTTGAAGAGCTTGAACTCAACAAGTTAACAAAAAGAGTCGAACTTTTCCTAGGCTACAAGAGTTTCGAGGCTAAACTCTGTGAGGTAGCTCTCCCCCTTGCCTATAGCTTCTTGAATTCCTCCACCAGGACTCTCATCGTCAGCCCTTTTAGAGGGGTCCCCTCCCCCTGAGCCTCTTTCTTCTCTAGCTATTCATAGCTATTTATAGAGGAATTGGGGTGTAACCAACCCCTTAAATCTCTCCATAATAAGAGGGGGTGTAACCAACTCCTTAAATCTCTCCATAATGGGAAGTTATTCCCTATTATGTGGAGAGAAAATGGGGTGTAATTGACTAAGTTCGTGGCTGTCAGTTATAGCAGAAATGCGGGTCTCGCGCTAGACGCGGACCTTGCTCTGATGTTAAGACGCAGAGCTCACAGGCTCACGTCTGTATTAGAACACGGAGCTGCTCAGGCTCACATTTGAGTTGAAATGTGACCTCCGCGTCTGACGACCTCCGCGTCTGACAAAGGATGTGAGGTCCACGTCTGACAACTTTCGCGTCTGACAAAGGATGCGAGGTCCGCGTCTGGCAACCGCCATGTCTGACATTGGAACGCGAGTTCTACGTCTGGCGACCTCCGCGTCAGAGGCTAGAACGTAGGGTCCTCATCTGGCATTAGAACGCGACCTCCGCATCAAAGGCTAGAACGCGGGGTCCGCGTGAAGAGATTCGCATCTAAGGTTTTGTCTGTAGTAATTTTTTGATAGCCTACAAGCGCCAAAGAAGGGCTGAGCACCATTGTGACGATCGGATGCTAATTACACCATGATGCATGACGTAAACATCAAAGGAGTCCATCGTTAACTAAGAATAATGGTGTCTGGCCCTTCGTTGATGAACATCTCTACCACCAGAAAGTCATCCAATGAGCGTAGATTTTTCGTCGATGTCACTTCTGGGGTAAGTGAAGGGAGAATCCAAAATCTTACAGGTGACGTCCTCTTTCCAGTGACCTGCAAGAGGACCATACTCGCTACCATGCCCACTGTGACCATGATGAACCCAAGGGTGTTGCCGGTGCATCATGTCCAATGAGGTCTTAACGGATGTCATCAGTCGCGTAAATCCTCGTCTCCCATAAACAGGAGCCTTGACTTCTCCTCCAGTGCTTGACCATCGAACGAGTTCGCTGGCCAATATATTCTCCTAAGGGCCCAGTGAATATACGAAAGGCTGATTGAGGCTACCTGCAAGAAGTAAAAACCAGAAGGTTAGAATTCTAAAATAGAGAGACTGAAGAACAGACGCAACTATAGCTGTAAACTTCAGACACAGAGATGACCCGCGCAGAAAATCAAAATCTTATTGTGACAGAAACAGACGTCATCGAAGTTGTGGACTTCAGATACACACAGATCTGAACATGATCTAATGTTAGACCCGCGTCTAAAATAAGAGACGCAAAGAGAACCAGACGCGAAAGTTGCCACATCCTTGTGCGAGAAATAAGGGTTGCTACATCCAAGTCTGAAGCCCTTGGCCAAAATTAAAAATCTTTTATGTCAACAACCTTAAACGCGAGCTCTATATGCAAAGCTCGCGTCTCATAGTCGAGATACAGAGTTCATCACACTTGCGTCCATAGGACTTTGGGTTAGAGTTCAGACTCAATCAACTCGCGCTTCATCAAGAAGTCTGAAAGGCGCGACTTCCAAATAATGGGCGCACCAGTCAAGCTTCAAAAGAAGGTCAAGAGAGTGAATCTCTTCAGGGAACAGCAAAACTGAAACTCAGTTGGGCTGAATATTTTATGGTGACAATTAATTCCTACCCGCAGAAGAACCCTCTAGAGGTTGAACTTCCCGCATCAAAGCGTGGATATAAAAGGTACTCAGAGGGATGCTTTTGGATCCTGAAATCACTTGACAGTGATAATCTTCAGGAAAGATTAAAGAAAAGTATGAAAGCTTTGAGTTTTCACTGTCCATGGGGGTATATCCCATTGAAGGAAGAAGATTAAGTCAAGATGAAGACCCTCAGAGTGCCTGCTCTTAAGGTAAACAGTCTAAGCAATGGACTGTTAAGGGGGAGTCTTATTTATAGGCCAGCCATAAGGCCTGTAATTAATGGCGTAAAAATCAGAGCCATCGGCCTTAATTCTCGCACAAACATCAAAGCCCAATAAAGAGCTGACACGTAGATTGCCGCTTCAGGAAATATCAGAGGACGCAAGTCCCTAGTCGTCAACGCCAACTTGGCATTTAAAGATTTAACGTCAAAGCCCAATAAATAGTTGACGCGAGACTGCCGCTTCGGGAAACATTGAAGGACACAGGTCCCCAATCGTCAACGCCGACTTGGCATTTAAAGGTCTAACCAGATCTTTAAGACGGGTTGCATGTGACGCTTGGGAGGTTACGTCAAGCGCGACTCAAAGGTCGCGTCTTGAAACCCGCGCCCCTTCTTGAACCTAAAGGATGTGTTCTTTTCATTCCTGCTAAGAGATCCGTGACCGCGTCTCTTGGAGTGGTTCAGAGCCGCATCTTCTCAGCGAATGGGGTCCATTCAGAGGTTGAGTCTTGAGTCTGCATCAACTTGAAAGCTACGTTCTGAAGCTTGCATCTTCAATGACTAGAGAAGGCCCATGCCATTCTCAAGGAACCCGGATCTGCGTCTCCATTGCGAAACAAAAGTTGTGCCCTCATTATAAACTCAATACAGCCTGGGTTTGTGCCTTATCAAGGGTTCAGAGACGCGTCCCTACTGAGCCAGTGCCAAGTCCCCATCAATTAACTGAGATCTATACGTCAGTTTTTTAGGAGCATAAGATCGCGTCTCCACTGCATCCTGACAGAATCAAGGGCCGCGTCTATAGATTTGCGTCCTTTCATAAATATGAAGGTCGCGTCCCCTTTATTGAAGAACACAAATTCGCGTCTAAGAATAATGCCTCTTTGTCTTTAAGTCAGAGTTGCGTCCTTATCGAAAGAAAGGTTTGCATGTCTTCCTTGATTAGCCTGAACGGCGTCTTCGTTAATGAGTCTGAGTCGTGTCTCCCAGAATCGCGTCTCCACTATGAATGAAAGTCGCGTCTCGTTCAAGAACTTTGTTTAGCCTGAGTTTATTATTCATGGCTGACTAAAGACTACGTTTTACAAACAGTCAAAGACTACAGTTATGAAAATTGAGTTCATCTACAGCGAGTAAAAAAACTTGAAAGGATGAAGATGGAGCAAAATTTGGAAGACTTTTATTATTTGATTCACAAATGGTAAAAGTAATAAAGACACTCTTGACAAATAGAGTGTTTAAAAAAAAAGGGGTGAACAATACAAAAAGGAGAAGAAGGCTAATAATCTTGCTTGCCAAAGAACAGACTTATTCCCGGAGACGATGCATCTCGTGCTGACGTGCCCTTTCAGCCTCCATCAGCGCTTGGACCCGCAGCTCCTCCTCAGATAAAAATCTCTTCGCAGCCAGTTGTGCTTGAAGAGACTCCAATCTGGAGGAATGAGCAGAGAGGTTTTCTTTAACCTGTGTCTTGACAGTTTTCAGCTCGTCCAACCTTTTTCTAGCAGCGATAAGCCTCTGCTCATTGGTCTCGATTAAGGCTCTGCCCTGGTGATAGTAGATCGAGCAGTAGCAATAACCTGCTCTGTACTCTGTATGACGATTTCAGATTCCTTGGAATCGCCAATCAGCCTTTGATGGTCAGCTTGGAAATGCTGGAGATGGCGGGCCTCTTCAGCTATTTGTTCCTCCATCTCCTTTCACTCATGTTCTTGAGCGGCAAGAAGCTTGCTTAGAGATATTCGAGCCTCCTTTACTGAGCCAGCATTCTCCAGAGTCTTGAGCTCCTTTAGGTGGCTCCCCAGCTACTCCACCAGCATCAGGTATGCCCTAGCCTGTGAAGGACTCCCAGTATGACCAATTTTCCCGATTTGATTTTCGAGAAGTATTCAGGCAAACTCGAAAGAGCTGCCCTAGAAAGGATGAGATCAATACAAGATCTCATGGTAGTAAAAAATTGTTGCATCATTTGACGTGCCAGCTCTTCCATCATATCGTTAGCTGGAGATAACCCTGCTGATGTACTCCCGGACCCCCTTTCCATGACAGGGTGAGACGGGAATCAGTTCATCTTGCGCAGGAGTGAGGCCGACGATAGGTTCGTCAGGTACTGATGTAGTCACCGATACCTCCAGGACGGTTATTATCGTAGGAGCCTCCACTGCAACATAAGCAGCAGCAAACCTTGCGGCATCGGGTTCCCCGATCAAAGTTTGAACTGTACTATCTTTCACACCAATGCTTGCCACAGGATCCTCTACTTGAGCTACCCCAGTGCTCTCTACAAGCCACTAAAATGTCAATGATGACAACAAAAAGGAGAATATTCAATACGTCATATTCTCTTACCAAGTTGAGAATCTGAAGATGGCGAATTCCTGGGCAGGTCCTATGGGGTTGAGACCTCCTTGACTTCGACAGTTGCACTCTCTTGAGGCATTCCAGTAACAGGAGCCTTGAAGGCCCTCCTGTTGGGCCAGCTCTTGGATCATCTCCTCAATCTGAGAGGAAGTTGTAGTTTCACTATCGACAGCCAGTCCTGAAAATCAAAAGTAAATATCAGAACCCTCCCCTAACTTGAGAAGGAGACAGTTCAAGAAAACAAGGAAAGTACCTTCAGTAGCAGCAATTATTGCTATCGGTGAAGCCATCACAGGGTCGCATCCTCGTATCTCTTCCTCTGAAATATGCGAAAATTTGCTTGTATCAGAGAGCGGGTTCGTCACCGAAA
The DNA here is from genome assembly GCA_038442645.1 of Agave tequilana. Taxonomy (NCBI): domain Eukaryota; kingdom Viridiplantae; phylum Streptophyta; class Magnoliopsida; order Asparagales; family Asparagaceae; genus Agave; species Agave tequilana. Next base: position 3,868 of record JAVJIF010029779.1, on the reverse strand, counting down.
TTAACTTCTTCACCAGAATAATACCCATGGTCTTCAGACGATGAAGATGACAGTTCAACACAGGAGGTCTCAGCAATCGAGACCTTACCACCAAGTATCCCAGTAGTAGGGCTGGGATCAACAACCCGCGAGGTGGGTATTAATACATTGGGAGACCCGGGCTATTGCACCTCCACCCTTCTCTCTTGAACTGAAGAAGGCCCAGGCTGAGTTGAGACCCCTGGAATCTCAACATCATCCCTCCCCACCAAGTCAATTTTGGGTCGCTCAGCCTCCTCAGCCATGACAGGTTCACCTGCAAGTTCCCCTTCTTCCAAGATCACGGGGCCCTTCTGCGTAGACCGCGAGGACGAAGAAGGGGAATCTCCTCTTCATCTTCCTCTTCCTCCCTATGCTCCTCAACACTAGAAGGAACTACCTCGGGCATTGAAGCTTCAGCCTCCGGTTCCCGCCTAGCCTTCTTCGGGGTAGGCTCGCCCTTGGAAGTAGAACCGTGGGAACTTTTGGACACAGCCTGCTGACTCTTTTTAATGAGCTGCTCTTTGGGTGCTGCTGCCCTCAGTCCTGTCCATGTTTCCCCTCCTGTTTCTTTCTCGTTGCCTGATATTCGTCCATACCTCGCACGCGTTTGTTGGACTCCAATTTTTCCTTATAAGACGCCTTGATGCTCTTAATGCATGAGGTATTTATTTCAAAACCAGGCATCTTGCTAGCCAGGGAATACCAAGTACAGAAGCTGAGGCTAGTGTAACAGTTGGGCGTCTTGTGAGGCAAGCTGAAAATAGCTTTTGTCCCTTTAGCTATGTTATAGTACCATGCCCGAGCACCCTCAAATATTTTTGCTGAAGGAGAGATTAGCATTGGGGTTACCAATATATAATTGGTTATAGCCGAATTGTCGAGCAAAACGACTCAGCATATAAGGTCGATCGTACATGAGTTCCCTTGCTGAAAGAGCAGATACCCAGGCCGAATGTTAATCAGCCACCAGAAGACTCCCGATGGCAGCCTTGTGAAATCATCTAGTCCCGCAAGGTCAAAAATTTATCCCTGTAAGATGCATCAGTAATCTCGGGGAAGCAACGGTCGAGCTGGTAGTTCAAAGCATTCAGAATACATTTCTGAACGTAGAATATATAGTAGTTGGACCAGCTCGAATTCTCCAGCTTTTGCACAAAAGAGACAAACTCCTCAGACAGAGACACCACCGTCATCAGTGAAGGGCAGTGCATAGCGTACCAAGCCATCAAGTACATATATGGAAGATCGATTCTGGGGTTTGAGGTCTTTACTCTCGGCCTTCCCTCCGAATCAACTTTCGGCCTACCATTGGAGTCGACAATGGCCTCCACTTGGCACAGGCTTTTAACCAGAGCCCGTAACCCACTTTGAATTCTAGCCACCTTTGCTGGATGGAGGGTGATAGGCTTTCCGTAGGCCAGCAAAACCGTCGGGTACACCATATCAGCGATAATTACTTCATGTGGCAATGTTAGCACCACATAACGCTTCAGTCATAGCATAAGAAAGCCCGCCAATAGCGCCCGGTCAGAAATGGGAACTCGGGCCTGATGATGAAAACTTTCAAAGACCGTATCGGGTTTGAAAGTATCCTCATTTGACTCCGTGGTGTAAGAGCTCGCAGAGGCGTTAATCCTCTCAGCAACTTCTTCGTCAGTGCAAAGAGCCAGACTGGTCACTAGGCTGTCCTTCTCATTTATACCATTGGATAGGTAACTCGTCCAGGGCATCTGTTTGACACCCCTGTTCCTCCAAGAGGTTATTTGGACGCAGACGTGGAAGTGGCACAATACTTCCCAATAGGTCTCGTACACCTGAGGGTTCTCCTTCTTCAAGAGATGAAGTTCTTCAGAAGTCGGAACGTATTCTTCATAAGGGGCATCTCCCATAACAAGCCCCGAGACCTCATACAGCTCATGAAGGGCGAGCCCCATTTCTCTGACTGGAGTAAAAAATGTGCCCGTTAAAGGATTGTAGTGCTCCAGGATGCCATAAAAATTATGGGAACTTTGTGGGAGGCTGTATTGCACAGCCCTGACCGAGTGGTATAGCCCCACTTGCTGCAGCAGAGCTCTAAATTCAGCAAGGACAAATCCAACCATCCTACCCCACCAGGATCTGTTGGAAGAATGAACCCACCCAAGTGGACGGAAGTCGACGGGAAAATGACCCCTAACCTTCATGAACTGATTGATGAAGGTGGTGCTCAACTGTGGGGTCTCTCCTTCTGGATGTTCAGATCTGACCAGTCCGGGGATAAACCAAATACCTTTTTCCCATAGCTGGCAGAGTGTATTTCTTTGGCACCTAGTGAGACACCGGAGACAAATCGGGAAAGATCCCAATCCATCGCTCGTGAATAGACATGTGCTGAAGATAAGATAGGGGATACATCCTCTCCATATTGTGAAGAAAGAACAACCTGTCCCCAATCTGACGGAGCCACTTATAATCCCCGTCATGTAGAATGCTATTGTCCTCGTCAATGCCGTCGCCAAAGAGGAAAACAGGCTTCCGCGGTGGAGTGCGAGAATCCGTCTCAAACAATCTATCAGAGATAATCTCTCGGAGGGTCACCATACTGGCCCTAGAGATCCTCTCCTTTCGCTCCTTTGACTTACCAGTAGTCACAGGAGCAGTTTTCTGCAGCACGAAGGTCAGATTACGATCAGCGCCACCTACATGCCCAAAGTGGCACTTCTTGGACAAAGGGTTAGAGGAGTATCGTATTGCAAAGAGAACAACACTTGGTCAGAAATCTGAAAGAAAATGGCTAAGTGTTTGAAATTCAAACGCAGGAATGAATCCAGACGCGAAGATCATCAAAATCTACATCCAGACTTAAAAACGCGAGGCTTACATGAAGCCCGCATTTCAAAATCCAAAACTTAGAAAATTTTCTAAGTATCGGACTCAGACGCGAAATTCATTATAACTTGCATCTGATCTAACATGACGCAAGAATTATAAGAAGTATGCGTCTGAACTCCCCACACTTAGAAACATTCTGAGCATTGAGTCCGAAATACAAGGCTCAATGAGGCCTTACATTCAACAAGCAGATACGAACTCAAGAACCGCGCCTGAAGATCAAACACGGGCATGAGCCTGCATTGGTCCAATCACATTCAAAAGGGACTTAAGAGTTGAAAGAACTTTATAAGCCCTTTCAATGGCGGAAACCCAAATCAGATGGTTTTATTACCTGAAATAGGGGCCTCCTGCATGGAAGAACCACCCATGTGAACCTCCGGAGCGACAGCGCTCGAAGATGAAGAAGTGGGTTTAGTCTTGGTTCCATTTCAACCGTAAGATTACTGTAGAAGATGGTGAAAACGAAAAAAAGCTTTAAGCTTTTCTTAACCCTAAAAGGCTCAGCGAAGAAGAAGAGTCTAATGATGACCCTTGAAAAACTGTTGTCTTTTATAGGCACAGTGATTCGCAGAGATACGTAACGCTTGGCTCGACGTCTAATCCCCATCTGACGTGTGGCGTGCATATTAATGCAACGCAAAATTTGCGCGCCAAAAGAAAGATGTCCCCTCAACTCTGCCGGACACGTGGCAACGTGCCTAAAACACGGATGCGTATTTAACAGAAAACCGCGTTCCTTCCAAGAGTCGCGCCTCTCCAGCAAGGCCAGAGTTGCGCCTAGTTCACAGAGTGAGAGCCGCATCTTCATCTCAAAGGACGCGTCCCTACAAGAGTCGCATCTTTAAAGCAACATGACCCCTGCGTCTATAGGACTTGCATTCATCCCTTGCTTCTGCAATTCAGTTCAACAGTACACTGGCACAAGCAGATGACTGTTCACCCCTGATTTAAAGTATACCAACAAACCGCTCGA
>JAVJIF010029777.1:0-308523 GCA_038442645.1 Agave tequilana | reverse complement strand
CTCACACTTGAGGGAAACAAGCCAATCACCCGATCACCTCTACCGAAGAGGGATTCACAAATAAAAGGGTGTACAACTTAGAGGCTACAACAACAACCTCAAAACTCTCTCTTTCTTTCTTTTCCACAAAACAAGAATCCTAATAGATAGGATAGTATGATAGCTCAAGTGTGGAAAACTAGGTGTTTTTGGAAACATGCAACAAAGAAAAACTAATTGGGAAGTCTCTTGTAAAAGATAGAAAATGCAAGATCAAATCAAAATCCCAAAACCTAGTTTTCCTTGATTTTCCAAAACCTAAAACAACAAAGATGAGAAGCTTAAAGCACAAAAACTCCTTTTTAAAACTCTTTTAAACACTTCAGAAAACTGGAATTTTTCCTCTTAAAAATCTTGGCCAAAATCCCCAAGAATTGGGTTTATATAGGCCCTAGTCAAAACTAGCCGTTAGAGCTGAGCTGGCAGTTCTGACAGGCAACGGTCGGACCGGCCGGTCGACCGCCAACGGTCAAAATCCGACCGTTGGAGCCACTGGTCGACCGTCCTGGTCGACCCAGAAAACCCGAGAGCACAGCTCTCTACAGCGGTCGACCGTCCCAGTCGACCGACCACTGTGTCTCCAACGGTCGACCGTCCCTGTCGACCGGACCACTATGCTGCCAGACGTGCACAAGTCTGTGCACGTCGGTCGACTCGAACGGTCGACCCGACCATGGTGCGGTCGACCGGCCCGGTCGACCGATTTGGCCTGTCAGCCAGTCCTCAGTCTGCACAGTTAAGGGAATTGGAAATAGGTCTTTTCACTCAATAAAAATCCCATAAATTCTCAGTAAATTCACTAAATAGTTTTAATCAAAATAAAAACTGTTTTTCTAAAAACATGTGTTTCTAAAACTTATTTTTCCATAACTTCACAAAATACAAAAACAAGATATTTTGAACTTATTAAAGCATAGTGTGTATGGATATGATCCACTACACAATCATAATGAAATATCTATGTTTTTGATACCTAGCATATAACAAGGTTTTGGTTTAAAGGATATGCATGATAGAAATACCAAAAACCAACTCTTGTATTTTTATCACACTTTGATTTTACAAAACATGAATAGGAATGTCAAGATAAGTTTATCTAGGAAGTTTAAACATGTATGTATAGAAAGAAATCATCTACTATACATATAAATCATGAAAACTTGTTTTGATCAAACTATTCATGAAAACCAAATATCAAAACATAAAATGTGTGTGTTTGTGCACTTGAGCATATCAACTATACTAAGCTTTACAAATGGATCTAAAACACACTAAACTAAACTATGGATACCTAAGTCTTTGAGTCATCAAGAAGACTTGCTCCCAAACGCGATCCACCGAGTGCCAAGGGTATGATCTTTAAGCTTTGGCACCGGAATCACCATGATAAGCTTCCAAACACCTTGTTGAAGCTAATCACCAAAACTAATATCCTGCTAATGATCTGAAACTTAGAAACACAAGAATATTAGTAAACATAACTACATGAGTTGATCATCATCAAAACTAGAGTGGAAGGCCTTTGGGCCAACACACACCACATTGCATGACGAAGCCTTTGCCTTGCCTTTGGACCTCCTGCTGGCAACAGTGGTTCATTGCTGGCCCTCCTAAGGTCATGATGAACCCACATAATTTCCCCCTGAGGTATAGGAACAGGTACAAGACCCTTCTCTTACTGATGGTGAGGGTCTATGTTGATCATTCTTAGTTCCTCTTTCGGGATGGGGACTACTCCAGAGGGTGTTGGAGGTTGTCTTCCAAACTGGAGGAATGATGTCATATTAGCCATCACTTGCTTCTGCTCTGGACGAAGTTTTAGTACCTCTGTGTCAATCAGAGCCTGAAGGATGTCTTTGAAGACATAACAGCTCTTGGTGGGGTGTCCCAACATCCTATGATAAAGGCAGTAGTTGGGATTATCGATTTTACTGACTTCTTCAGGCGTCTAGTTTTGGGAAGCTTCAGTCTGTAGCTCTTGTTAAGTAATTTGAATAACGAGTCAACATGTTCATCCTTGAAGGAAAACTGCTTGCTGGCGCGTGGCTGACTTGAAGAGCCACTTCCCTTGACCAGTTGCGTTTGACAGGGGATTTGGTCTCTGTCGCCAAGTTATCCTTCCTTTTCGTTTGAAGGGATGTGTCTGGCGCACGCCTTGTCGACCTTTCGGGTCTGGGTTTATTTTCTTCTGCCCTAACCCAGGCGACAATTTCCTCATCATGTTCACCTTGCTGGATCAATTATTCCAGGTGCGGCTTTCAGCAACTCCTATTTGGGCAAGGAGTGAAGTTTGTAGATTGTGGCGGCATGTCTCCACCATGGTAACCTGGGTCATACCGCTAGGATATCGGAGTGCTACATTCTAAAATCTTTCTATAAATGATTTGACGGACTCCCCCTTTAACTGTTTTGTAGCCAAAAGAATATGCATTGTGACCTCTGAGTCGTCTTCAAAGAAGCGTGTCAGGAAGAGCTTCTCCAAATCGCCCCAATTTTTATGGAGCCTTCCGGGAGTTTTATGAACCATTCAAAGGCAAGCCCTTTTAGGGTGCCGATGAACAAACATGCCAGGATGGCATCGTTATCTACCATGTTCCCCGTCTGAGACTTAAAGTAGTAGATATGTTGGTTTGGTGGCCCTTTGCCGTCGAATGCTTGGAGGGTCGGAGCTTTGAACTTGGGAGGGTATGGAACAAGGTCCCACTCGGCTGGATATGGCTGGACTACTCCTGCTTCTTGGAGGCCTTTCTGATTAGTAAGGGCCTCGAGACGTTGCTCTAATTGATTCATTATTTTAGAATGAACCCTTCATGATCTCAATTGTCTTTTTCCTGAGATGAAGATTTAGACGAGCCAGAAGTAGATTGCTCTTTCTCCTCAATATGTACAGAAGATAAGTTTTCTCCCTCTTTTCATTTTCCTTTAGACTTTTTAGAGGAAGCTTTATCGGTTGACTTCCTTTTGTCTTCAAGCAATTGTGCCAGCATCTACTTGAGGGTATCGATAGATTCTTGTTGAGAACGAATCATCTTGAATTTCTCCTTCTGAACCTAGGCTTGCTGCTCCAAGCGCCTGGCTGTCTCCTCAGGAGTATTTGTTATGTATATAAAGGCCTCCTTCTCTATGGAAGAGTTCGAAGCCTGTGACTCTGCAATAGCGGAATGCGAGTATTTACTTCAACGCCCCGAGCCAGGGCACTGTAATTGATCAGGAGAATTCAGTCCAAGTGCGATTATGTCAGTACACTCCTTCCAGTTCTGTGTCAAACTCGTCGGAGTTGACTACAGGTTGCTTTTCCCTACTCCTGCTTGTCATGTTTGTAGTGATTTCAGGGTAGTCAGTGTCAGAGAAAGTCCTCCTTTTGTGGGAGCGATTTCTTTTAGCTGATCGGGGAGTTAGAGTCAACTGTCTGAATCTAGACTGCTAACTTACACGTGAACTGCAGTGGCACTCAGAGAGCATTGAAATAAGCCGTACGCAGCAACACGATGGAGTGATTCAACTAGCACTTCTCTTTCTTGTCAAATAATCCCTTAGATCTGTGGGAAGGGGATCGAAGAGATTAGCCTCAGATTGCCAAGGGCTTTTCAACTTGCGAGAGTTCTCTCCTGCTTCGCAAAGCTGAGGCGCAAGGTTCTGAGACATGAGGCTCATTAACGCAGCTCTCGCGTTGCGGCTCTGAAATGTGACGTCTCTGGTGAGAAGAGACTGACTCTCGCGTTGCTGATCATCGCATCTGAGTAGAGATGCTTGAGAAACACAGGGCTGCTGGGTCCCGCGTATCGAGGCGCAGGTCTCATGTCTTGATAAAGAGCACGAACTTCGCGTTGGCGTTTAGGAAGCGGTGCTTTAGAAATGCAAGCTTGGTGAATCTCATGTTTAGGTTGCCAAACGCGGACTTCACGTGTCTTATATGGTTCAGAAGAGACGCTGGTCTGAACTTCGCGTCCTACCTCCATTGGACAAACAGTAGTTCCAACTTGTAGTTAACGTGTGCGCCAGCTCTGTCGCCGCTCAGCATTCCGATTATATCGCATGGGTTGAAAGGAACCCCCGGTAACCTGGCGCTGAGGAAGGGGATGAACAGGTTGAACATCAGGAACATTAATCACGCGGGTCACATGGGAGACATTGGCGCGGGCGTTACGCATGATGCGATTAGCCACGACATCCTTCTCACCAGTCGCGTCTGAGAGGATCTCATAGTGGATTTGAGAGCAAGTCCCCAAAGAAACTTTTCGGTAGACCTGCGCCTTTGGGCTCTTGGAGCCAGAAGAGAGGAACTCTTCATACTTCGCCTGGTCAAACTCTACGACAAGTGATTCGACCGTTTTTGCCATACAGGTGACATCACCTTGCGCCACAACTTGCTCGTTAGTAGAGAAAGTGGTCCCCAGCGGAGTTGCCATCTCTTGTTTTATGGGAGAAAGTTCCTTGTAAAATTTCCTTGAATCAAATGAAAGATTATAGCGTATTAGCATTCTGACTACAAGGGAGGGGAGATGTTTAGACTTGAATCTTTGTTTAATGCTGGGTTCTTGATATGGTGGTGGAAAGTGAATCTTATTTTTTGTTAACCGGGTGAACGTCAGACCTGTTGGGAATCCTCTCTTTGGATAGCAGACGGAGTAACACAGCTCCTGTCAACCAGGAATCTCAAAGAGATTATAGGCAAAGACTAACTTGTACGCAACAAGTTGTTCGAAGAGTTGAACTCTCTCTTTCTTTTCGTTGAAAGTCTTGGTGCTTCTACAACTCACAAGCTAAATGCTTCTCCAAGAATTATCTGATCAACCGACCCCTTCTCCATAGCAAACGGGGATATTTATAAAGGTTTTAGGGGTGAACGTGCCCTCTAAAAATGCTACATAATGGGGTTAACTTCCTCATTATGTGGGCCGTAATTGACCCAATAACGAGGGCAGTTATAACTGAGATGCAGGTTTTGACTCTCGCGTCTTAATACTGCAGTGATGCTGAGATGCGGGTTTCGACCCTCACGTCTTGATACTGCAGTGAATGCGGGTTTCGACCCTCGCATCTTGATGCTACAGTGAACGCTGGTTTCGACCCTCGCATCTTGATGCTGCAGTGATGGCTATGATTAGCCCTGCGTCTGGAGTTTGGACTTTGCTTTTTGATGACTTGTCTCTAATTTTTTTTAGACAGCCTACAGAAATGAGTTAGAAAAAATTAAAAAAAGGGGGGGTGAAGTGCTAAATTTGTTACAAGAGCGAAGCTAGTCCAAATTCAGCCCTATTATGTCATGAAGATAAGTTTCAGATAAGCAGAGGATAGCCTCGCGTGCACGATAACATTAGACTGGCCTAGCAGAATCCAAGTCTCAGCTCCGCCTAGACAGCTAGATCGGACAAGCCTTAAAAAAAGGTCAAGTCCTAGCCTCGCCTATATGGCAAAGCTAGACTGGCCTAGGAAGGGCAAAGTCTTAGCCCCACCTATATGGTAAGACTGGCTCAACTTTAAAAAGGCTAAGTCTTAGCCCCGCCTGTATGGCGAAGCTAGACTAGTCTAGAAAAGGTAAGGCCTCACCCTCGCCTATCTGAAAGGCCAAGGTGACAGCTTCGCCTCGAAAAGTTCTTTGCCTGATTAGGCAGAATATTAGCTTCGCCAGGAAGCTTAAAAAGTGCTGAAACTCTTCTCCAAAGATCCGCCAAATGCAAAAATCAAGGGAATTCAATCCCTTTAAATAGCTGGTAAAGCCAAAGAAATTAAGGGAGATAAACTCCCTAAGGTCATTAATTTATTGGTAAAGTCTCTGGATGACCAAAACTCACCAGATCTTGGTCGAGTAATGACCAGAATGAGAGTCCCCACTACTTCAGGAACCTCAGTCTCCTTGCTTGAGCAATAGGGAGATATCATGAACAAACTTTTCAGAAAGAGAAAAGTATGTTTTTCTGAGAAGGGCTACAAGAGTCCTATTTATAGGCCTCATTGCCTGATCACACTGCTGCCTCTTCAAGCCTAAGAGTGCGGGCGAAGTTAAAACATTTAAATGCTTAGCCTCGAGAAAGGAATAGTTCCTCTCGTGAAGACGTATGAAGTTAATTGAACTTCAAAAAAGAGAATAATCTCCCTCGTAAATGCAGGTGAAGTTATTCAAACTTTGAAAAAGGGAGCAATCTCTCTCGTAACTCACAAAAGCGGTTAGCCTTGGGAAATGGAACGTCGTTCCATCACAGCGAGCACAAGGCTAGCGCTAGCAGAGCATTGATAATCCAACTCTATTTGGAAGCAAAGCTATTTCAGGAAGCCCAAAAGCGGAGCTACCTAGAAGTGCGAAGCTACATGGAGCGAATTATTATAATTCCTCGGCGAATCTATCCCAGCCCGAAGGAGCGCTAAAGGCGAAGTTGAACTCAACCACCACCACGACGTTCACATCCACATATCATAGATCATATTCTGAAGTAGTTCAAAGTACTTTGAAATCTGAACCATTCCATTGTAGATTTATGAAAACTTTGAAGGGGGTCTTGTTGACATTCTAAAAAGACAGAACTCTCATATTTATCTTCAACCGATCAGAACGACGTCTAACTTATCGATATTTATAAAAGATAAGTAGAAGATAGGTTGACGACTAGGGATAAGGCAATGACTTGGACTTTACTGTTCTAGTAAAGCAGATAGTAAGAAGCCGAAGTTGTCTTTGAAGAGATTCAAGCAGACTTAAAATGCTAAGTTAGCTCAACACTTAGCCTTGCGTTAGCCCCAAGAGGATAGCCTCGCCTGAGAGGCTAAGCTTGTCTAGCTTCACTGTGAAGTTCTCTATAGCTCCGCAGGGAGCTAACTTACAGCTTCTCCTAGCTTTACTACAAGCTTCGCTTGAAGCCTCCCATCTAGCCCCACTAGAGGCTGATCCAAGACGTTCATGCTAGAAGCTTTACCTCTAGCTTCGCTAGAACGAAAGATGGGTGTAGCTTCGCTATGAGCTTAGCCCGCCTTCGCAGAAGAACTATGAAGGTAACTTTACTGAAGTTCTAAGCTGAAGCTTAACTTCGCATGACTTAGCTCCGCGATGAGCTTTACCAGGTCATCAATTAACCGTTTCATATGGAGGATTAATGGGTGAACCCCACTAATTTATGGGATTAACGCCACTTTAAGTGGGCAGTTATACCCGCCCACTTCGTCCCACATTAAGTGGAGATAATTAAGCCACAAGGCAGAGAGAAGTTTGCACAAACACTCTCCAGCTTCGCTGGAAGCTCGGAAGTGGCTTCACTGCGAGGTCATTTATAGCCTCACGTGAAGCTTAGGGCTAATTTAGCCTTACTGAATTCAAGGAGCCGGTTACACCCTATTCCAGCTATAAATAGTCCCTACTAGGGACAGAGACATGAGGGGACAGAGAGGAACAAAAAGGTGACCAGGCTTAAGAGAATATTGTCAGAAAGAAATTCAATCAGAGCAGAGATTCTTCAGAGAATAGTCTCTTATTCTCTTGCTTCCAACTACTTGATTTTCAGAACCAAGCAAGTAGGGAATCCTAGTAGGGAGGCAGCTTGACCATCTGACCGATTGCATTGTCAAAGAGGTAAAGTAATCGCGCACTGATCAGATTCCTACCGGCACACTTTTTCAGAAATCTCAGAGGAGATCTACTTGTAATTCTTCTTTTGAATACTTGTAATTTCGCTCCTTTATTCTTTTTTGTAAGTTTTCTCTGAATTAATTTTCAACGGAAAATAATAGTGACTCGAGTTAGACTCAGCTCGCCTAACCCAAGTCGCTGGTATACTAAGAGAGATAGCAAGTTGATACTTGCTCCCAGGTCTAAAAGTGCTCGATTAATTTCTTTTTATCCTATGATGCAAGAAATTGTGGGACATCTGGGATCTTTGTATTTCACCAGAATAGGACCAGATAGAATTTCGCTTATGTTGGTTGCTAAGAACACTTTCTTTGTCACATTCATTTTTCTCTTCTTAGTACACATATCCTTAAAGAATTTAGCATATGCTAAACTTGTTGGATAGCGTCAAGAAGAGGCACGCTCAATTTGACCTTATTGAACATCTCGAGTATCTTTTCCATGAGCATGTTTTATTGTTGTTCCCAAGCCTATTAGGAAAAGGTGCTATAGGCTTGTGAACTTGATCAGTAGCTGTATGATTGATTTACGACCTGCACATAAAATACAATATTTTGATTTAAGAATAGGATGTGCAAGGTGCTCAATTCTACCACAATAGCAAGTGGCTATGCAAGTCGTGATCCACAAGGAGGGACTAGCGATGAAAGCTTTTAGTAAGATCTCTTTTATGCTACCATTAATGGTTAAAGTTCTTCTTTAGTTTCTTAAAAAGAAAAGAAAAATAAATTACAATGAAGTTAGGCAGAAAATGAGAGATTGGGAAGATGGAGAAACCAGAATTGAATATATACAAAGAAATGGAAAAGGAATGATAAAAGAAGTGGGTGTTGTTGGTGTTGGTGATCTAAACTAAAGAAATAAAAGAAAAGAAAGAAAAGATTAAAGAAATACTTATCTCCTTTGGTTGATGACTTACCTGAAACCCTTGGATGTTTTACCTTACTTCGGAGGCGTCCAACGCATAAGCCATAAGATCGAGCTCAGTCCCCATTCACATTACATTATCAAGACGAACAAAAATGAAATGATACGGAGTCTTGAGGAGGAGAACATCATCATGAAATGTCGTTGGCACTCATACAAATATGGTTATACTGATGCTTCTATATTCACTTGGATACTCATCAAAACTAAAAGAGGTAAAGTAGAAAGAAGAAGAAGAAAATAAAAGTAAAGATAAACATAAAAAAATTACCTTTTATTGCTTGCAGAAACGATGGAAGAAAGGAGGAGGGTACATCGGTGTCACTCTCAACATAAGCCTCTCTCTTACTTACATGAATCTCAATCTAACCTATGCTTACATAAAAATTAAAATTACATAAAAAGAAAACAAAAACCTTCACTACAAAGAATAAAAAACTAGACTCATTCCTATCTCTGCATGGTCGTCCTCTTGCCTTTGAGATGCAGGTATTTATAAAAGAAATACAAAGGTTAGAGGAGTATGAAGATAGGGAAAGCTAGCTTTTCTGAATTTGAATCCTCCCCTTATCTTCAAACTTGATTTGAGGTGGATATTCAGTTCTGATCTGCAGTTTGTTGGCGTGTTAATTGCTGAATATTACTTATCAAATGACAGAATTAGAAATAATGATCAACATAAAGTTTGTAGCCCTGTAAGTCTTCTTTCTAGATCATCTTGAATCATTAGATTTGAGATTTTGTAGCAAAAGTTATAATTCAAATACTAAAATGTATCCAGTTATAATCTGAGTCAAACTTGCTTCATCTCATCCGTTAATCTTCTCTCTATCCATTTATCTCTCTGTATTTGATATTATCCTTAATTGATCTTTAGCTAACCAAAATAGATTTATAAAAATCTGAATTTTATCAATTTTCATTCGGTGTTATCTTTTTGATTTGCTCTGATCTTCAGCTGAACATTTGTCCCAATCCTTAATTTATTCTAACTAGATCTGGGATCATCCTCAGCTAACCAAATAGATCCAGTTAAATCTGATTTTAACTGGTATTTATTTGGTTTAATCCTCTTTCTCTTCATTATTATCTTCTGCAAAATAAATATTTAAGACAAGAAAATTAGCAGATTTATTACACGATAAATGTAGGAATGTAATGAAAAGAATGCAAAATATGTGTACGATCACACCCCTATACCTATTTTTTGTTCGTCCTTGAACAAAACAACAAAACTAAATAAAAGATTATTAGACCACTTTTGCAGGTCACGCGATTGCACTGAGCTTATGCAACAAGCCGTTAAACCTCTAGGTTTCCCCTAGAGGACGAGTTTTGTCTTGTGAGGGTTTTCAGTGGATTACACCCATAAAATCCATAAAGAAAGAGAAATAAAGAGTTAGTATTTTCAAAAAGCATTTGAAAGAGAGAAATATTTGAAATATAATTGTAAGATTTAAGTAATCTATAAGTTATAGGAAAACTGAATTTTTCATTCCTAAACTTAGTCTCTATTCAAAATTTGTTATCAATCAAAGTAAGGAGTCAAATTGTACTTCTCATCTAGTCTATTACTTTACTCTGAGTCATATGCACCATCCTGACTGTGAAAATTTTAACTAAGAGTTCATTAACTCTAACTCTTATGCCTTATTTATTTATATATATTTTTTGTGGTATTATTCCTTAGTTCTATTAGGCTTTTTAATCTGCCCATATATCGAGCCTTCAATCGATGACTCCCAAACCAAACGGTCTTAGGGCACCGGGTGAGAAAACACCCCAAGGACTTAAGGACTCGAGCAAACAAGGCCACAAAACTAAGGATTTTATTATATGAACCCCTTTAAGCGTGAATACTTATGCTTTATTAGGCACAAATACCCAGCTTAATCAGAGGATTTATATGTATTTTTTTCTGAAACTTATCTAATCATCTTTCGCATAAATACCAAGGCTTACTTAGGCCAAAGCACCTAGCTAATCAATAATTAGATTTGTTCATCTTTTATAGATATATTTTTTTCTTCTTTTTTTATAAGGCATAAGAATCTTTATTTTTGAACCCTAAGTGTTTAAGTGTAAAGATGTGCATATTTCATTAAGGTAAAGATTAAGACTAAATTACTTTGACAAATTATCTTCTTAACCCTAAAAATCAAACAAATAATCTTATTTTGATCAAGTTTAAGAAATCCTAATTTTGATTTTCCTATTCCTTAAAATTAACTTAATTTCTTACAAAAAAATATGTCAAAATATTGTTTCTATTTTCAAAAAGTTTTTTAAAAGTAAAAAAAATGTTAATTTTATTTTTATTTTTTTATTTTTTTAAAAAAAACCTAAGTTATGTTAGACCCTCCCCCACACCTATCTCATGCATTGTCCTTAATGTATGAATTAATGCATAGATTCATGAAAAAGAAGAAAGGGAAGAAAAATCTTATCTTAAGGTGGTGATTCTGGTGGCGGTCTGATTGGGTCAAGCGTTGCTACCCAATCAAGATAATGTGGTAGTCCACGGAACCTAGCTTTATTGACCTCTTTTCTATTCACATATTTACAGTCCCTAGTATGAATAGGATCATAAAAGATTCTATCGTGAAACTTACTTCCTTTACATGACCAGTCCTGAAAAATCATCACAGAGTCATCATGGTCTATACCTATGTCCAACAAAAGAATGTGACTTGGTGGAATGGTGGACTTGGACTCAAGAATGATAGGTTGAGGAACCAATACAAACTCGGGAAAATCGACTTGGGGTTCGTGAGTTAGTTTTGGTTCAAGCATTAAGTTCAAGTCCAAGAATTGATATTCACATTCTTTTCCCATCAATGGAATGTGACTATCCAAAATTGGCGATTCAATTTCAAAATCTATAGCTTCGGGAATAAATGTTGGCTCAAAAAATTGGTCCAAATTGGGTTAGAATACCGGAGTCAACATAGATTCGAAGATTGAAACTGAATCACAAAGTTGGGGATTGGGTTTACATTCATGATCAAGTTCAATCTAATTAAAATGAAAACTTGCCAATTCATCAATGGGTTGATATTGGTCAAGTTCAAGGCTTTGTGGTGAAACTGAATCTTGGTCAAAGTCTTCAAGATACCATGATTCTTGATTTTCATCAATATGGCTAGAAGTGCTAGGAATAGTCAAAGATTGAATAGGGAGAGTTTCCTTATTCCTACGCATGTTCTCCAATCTACTAATTCTTGCTTCTATCATATCAAGTGGATCATTTTGAAATTGAATCATGGTTTCCATACTCTTTTCTAAGTTGGCATGTTCTTCTTGAAAGATAGAGTAAGGATCTGTGACTTGAAAATTTTTACGGGATTTTGAGTCTTCTAAAATTTGAATTCGTCGCTCAAGCTCATCTAAGGCTTCCATCCTCTTTTCCCAATCAATTGATTCTTCTTATGGTTGTTCGAGAGAAGGAGTATATGAAGCTGGATGTTGGTAGGGTAGTTGACAATATGACTCGGGAGAGTTGTATCCCCATTGACTCTGTGAAGAGTAGTAATGATTATTCCAGTCTTGTTCATAATATTGGGACTGGTGCATGTAATGATTCGGATAAGACCAATCTGGCAGGCTAGTTAAAGTTATGATATGCTGGGTTGGTAATATCCGAAAAAGAGGTCGGGGTGTAATATGGATTATCATTAAAATTGGAAAAATTATTGTTATATGCCATATCACACAAGAAATGTCAACACAAACAAAGAAAAAGAAGGAAAAAAATTCTAAACTAAGTTAGGGCAGACCTTTGATGTAGACGACTCCTAACTGGTTAGACTCTCCATGGGAGGTATAATGCAGACTTTGACCATAAGCTAATCAGCCAGGTCAAGGCAAGATTGGTGGGAGGTTATCCGTCAAAGACGTTCCTTAATTAAGTAACCACCAACCTTCGGGCTTTCGACCCTTAATCCCATTTCTAGACACTGATTTGGCAGGAGTCAAATTCCAACACCTTTCTCTCTTAGGATAATCTCCTAATTGAGTCTGAGATGTCCCTAGGGCCAACGTCTACTCATTTTTAGTTAGGTTTGGGTTAGTGAGTGAGGAGATTGTTTGTGGGCTAAGGGAGGGTAATGACTTCCCCAACTTATATTTTTTATAGGACAAGCCCTTAAATCAATTTAGTGTAGTGTACAAGTATATAAAAAAAAGTTACATTCAAGCAATTTTTCATACAAGAATGAACCTTATACTAAATATTATGCAACACATACCTTGGCTCCAGCACTCTTCAACAGTAAATAGAAAATGAAATGAAATAGATACGTGCCTAAATATAAAGTCTAAATCATTTTAGCATTTACAATTAACTTTTTACTGTTGTGTTAAAAATGTATATACAGTGACTCAAACAAGGAGATAAATGCTACAGAAATTCAGATTTTTAATTCAGCCAACCTGCAAAAATACAGGTTAGTATTTCACTCAGTTTTGTCACTAAAATGTAGCAAATCTGAGGGCTTTTTGGCTCTGCTTTCTTGAGCAGAGTCCAAGGCCCCTTATATGTTCACTGCAGCAAGAATTCCTTGTTGAATCTGTACAAAAAATAAAGAAGAAAGTTAACCAAAAATGTAAACTTTTAAAAAAAATAACTTATCGTCCCTCCCTAGCAACATCGCCAAAAATTTGATTAGAACGAGAAATTATATTAAAAATAGTTTAAGAGTTAGCAAGTCTTAGTCTCATTTTAATTTAACCGCATAGCAAAGGCTAGACAGGTCGATCTACAAGGAAGGATGCGATGCAAGCGTTTCAGAACGATCTTCTCTGTATTTTGCTTAGAACAGAAGAAAAAGAGAGATTGATTAGATTTGATTGATTTTGAGAAATATAATTTACTAATCATCTACCACAACCCATAGTATTAATCTCAAATAATGAATATCATATTGAAATAATAAATGTAAACCACGATTGCACTTAGCACGTGCAACAAGCCGTTAAACCTCTAGGTTACCCTAGAGGACGAGTGTTGTCTCGTGAGGGTTTTCAGCGGATTGCACCCACAAAATCCATAAAAAGGAAAATATTTGAATTATTATTGAAGAGACTAAGTAGTCTATAAGTTTTAGGATTATCATTTCTATTCATTCTTAAACTTAGTCTTAATAACGTCAATTGTTATTCATTTTAGGTAAGGATTAAAATTGAATTTCTAATATAGTCTTTTTCGTTACCAAAAGTAATATGCATCATTATTTATACTAGGAATTCCTTAACTTGGACTCTCATGCCTCTTTATTATATATATATATATATTTTTGATATGTATAACTCATCTACTTTTCTTTCGTGTAAGTATCAAGGCTTCTTGAGGCCCTAATACCTAACTAATTGATCACTAGATGTGTTAATACATATAAGTAATTTTTCTTAGTTTAGGCTTTCTAATCCACCCATGTAGCGAACTTAAAGTCGATGACTCCCAAACCGGTCAGTCTTAGGGCACCAGGTGAGAAAACACCCGCGGACTCAAATTCGAGTGAACTAGGCCACGAAACTAAGGTTTTATTATTATTATTTATATATATATATATATATATATTTTTTTTTTACACTCACCTTTAGGCATGAATACTTATGCTTCTTGAGGCACATGTACCCAGCTTAATTGGTGATTTTTTTTTTTTTTTTTTATATATGAGGCACAAAGGTCTTTGTCTTAGAATCCTAGATATGCATTAGGTATGCACATTTCCTTAAGGTAAAAATTAAGACTAATTAATTATTCAATTTCTCTCCTATACCTAAAATTTAAACAATTTATTTATTTTGACCAAGTTTTTAGAAATCCTAATCATGATTTTCCAAATTCTTAAAACTAACTTAGATTTCTTTCAAAAAATAAGTCAAAATATTTCCTTTTTATAACATTTTTTTTTTATTAGCAGTTAGTGTCTATCTATGTTAGTATGTTAGTAAAGCCCACCCCCACACTTATCTCATGCATTGTCCTCAATGTATGAATGAATGCATATATGCATGAAACAGAACAAGGAAAGGCGGAAGTTACCTTAGGGTGGTGGTTCCGGAGGTGGTCTAATTGGTCCACGAAATGCGGCCCAATCAAGATAACAGATAATTTGGTGGAACCCACCAGAAACTTTCCTTACATAACCCACTAAAATATATATATAATCTTTTTTTAGTATTTCCACCCCATCAAAATTCCAAATTAAATAATAAATTTCAGAGTTAATTGTCTCAACCTTCTTGTCCCAAAATGGAGTATGAAAAGATGGAATTATTGACTTGGACAATATAGGTGCGGGAACGAATACCGACTCAGGGAAGAAGCTCAAATCAAGTAAGGGCTCAGGAGTCGGGCTAAGTTCATGAAGTGGGTCCAAATCAATAAATTGAAGCTCAAGTCCACAATCTTCTTCCCACAATGGAATGTGACTCAATGGTGGTGATTCAAGTTCAGGAATGATAGATGTGGGAATCAAAACTGACTCTAAAATATTACCTAAGTCGGGTAACAAAATAGGAGTCAATAATGATTCAGGAATTTGAACTTGATCATAGATTTGAGAATCTAGGTCACATATCTCATTGGGTTCAATGTAATAGAAAGAACTTGCCAATTTATCCATATGATTTTCAAAATTACACAATTGGTCAAGTTCAATATGATCATTAAGAATGGGTGATTCAATCTCATAATGAATTGGAATAGGATCCAATGTTGACTCGGGAAAAGTGAAATCAGGTGAAGCCACTGGAGTCATTATTGGATCAGGAAATAGAATTGAATCATCAAGTGGAAGATCATGATCATATTCATGCTCAAGTTCTATTTCAGGAAAGGAAAAACTTGCCAAATTATCAAGAATTGGAGTTTTGGCACGTTCAAATAATGGCACTGAAATAGAATCTTGTTGTCCAAAGCAACTTGGTTCGTCGGCTCTAATAGAGTGGTCAGCGATATCAGAATCAGCCGGACGCTAAGAACGTAAGCATTGAACCATCAAATCTATGTCATGATCACGGGCTAATTTAGCCTCAGTCATGGCAGCAAGCATCCTTCATAGTCGATAGGATCATCTTGTTCTGATTGGTCTTGAAAATAGGAAGGGTAATCGTGATGAAGTTGTGAGTTGGTGGACTCACGCATCATCATGTCTAAAATTGATGGTGATTTTTTCTTGGACTCATTCATACTTATCATTTCCCCTATGGATAGTGATCTATTCTGAATGGGAGGATCAGAGTATGAATCATTGAAGGAATGTGGACTAGATGGATATGAAAGACAATTTGGTTGAGAATTAGACTCGGGGGACTCGAAACCCCATGAACTCTGTGAAGAGTTGAAATTATTATGTAAATTATAGTTGTAAGATGGGGGGTGTGGGTTATAGTCATTCGGATAAGACCATTCCGCCACACTAGATGGGTCAAAATTAGGGTATGCCGGGTTGGTAATAACCGAATAATAGTTAGGGGTGTAATATGGATTAAAATTGGAATTATTATTATATGCCATATCACACCAACACAAACAAAACAAACAAATAAACAAATAAAAAGAAAAATTCTAATCTAAGTTAGGGTAGACCTATGACCTAGACGACTCCTAACTGGTTAGACTTTCCACGGGAGGTCGGGTGTAGACTTTGACCACAAGTTAATCAGCCAGGTCAGGGCAAGAGTGGTGGGAGGTTTTCCGTCAAAGACGTTCCTTAATTAAATAACCACCACTCTTCGGGCTTTCGGCCCTCAATCCCTTTGCTAGACACTGATTTAGCAAGAGTCAACTTCCAGCACTGTTCCCCCTTAGGATAATCTCCTATTGAGTCCGAGATGTCCCTAGGGCCAACGTCTACTAATTTTTAAGTTAGGCTTGGGTTAGTGAGTGCTCGGGATATGATTTTTGGGCTAAGGAAGGGTGATGAAATCCCCACCTTATCTTATTTATGGGTTATGCCCTTAAGATGAATTAGTGTACGTGTAAAGCTATAGAAAAGTAATCACTCAAGAAAGCAGTAAACAACCAAGAGTGTTTCCTAATCTATATGCTATGCAAACGTACCTTGTCGCCAGCACTCTTCAACAGTAAATAAAAATAATTAAAAAGACACGTGTCTAATATGCAAATATCTAATCAATTTTTATTAAACAACAAATAGTTTACTGTTGAATTAATTAGCAGTTGCAGAGTGATCACAGAGAAATATAATCACAGCAGAAATTAGAATTTTGCACTGCAGAGCAACCTGCAGAAAAATGGATTAGTAGTCCACTACTAATGCCGCGGATCCGCGGCTTTTGCCGCGTTTCTGCGGCAATTTAGTAGGTCCAGGTGCTCTGCCTTCGAGGGCAGAGGCACTGGATTGCTGTATGTCTCTTCTGCTGCTCTGTTTTTGTTTCCTATTCTCTGTACCTGCAACAGAAAAGAATAAAGAATAAGTTAATAAAAAATATTTTTTTATTAGAGAATAACTTACCGTCCCTCCCCGGCAACGGCGCCAATTTGTTGACTGAGATTTCCTGCACACAAAAGATGGTATTTTAGTTTTTAAAAATAGATGTGCAAGTATCAGTTCTAATCCGCGGTAGCAGGGCTATGCGGGTCGTGATCCTCAAGGAGGGACTGCGATGGAAGCGTTAAGCAAGTTATACTCTAAAGCTTTTATTTTTATTAGTTAAATAGTGGTATTTACAATGGGTGGTAGAAAAGAATAGGAAGATGAGTTACTTAATCTACAAAAATAAAATAAAAGAAGAGAAAAGAAAAGAAAACTTATCTCTTTAGTCCGCTTGCCGTTTGAACCGTTGCGATGATTTACCTTTTCTTGGAAGGCATACAAGCACGGCTTATGGGATCGTCCGCCTTCTTAATCTACTCTACGAAATGAAAAACAAGCTATGAAGACCTGTTCATCGCCATGGGCCGTCAAGGTTCCTTCTTCGGCTAGGTATTCTCGAAGCAGTTGGATCTCATGGTGGGCAAGACATTAGAGAGAGAAACAATATCATAATAGAAAAACAAAGATAGACAAAGATAGAGACACAATAAAACATAAAAAGAACAAAACAAGCTTTGATTTGATTTAAACAATGGAGGAAAATTTACAACTTACACCGGCTGTCACCATCGATACAAGAGGATCCCTTCCTCCATGAATGCATCATCTCCTCTCAGCTTTCATAAAAGAAAATAAAATTTACAAAGGTGGAAATAAAATCTAACCTAAAAGAAAGAAGAAAAACCCTAAAAATCCTAACTTTGGCCCTTTGCTGGACGCTGGATGCTCTGTACGTTGCACTGCAGGAGATATTTATAGGTGCAGAAGGCCGAGGAGTCTTGGATGAACTTGCCCACGAAATCTGGGATTTGAACTCATCAACTTTGCCGCGGAATCCTTGTATTTGCCGCGGATTTGCGGCAATACTGTGGCAGATTGCCACGCGCTTTGGCGCTTCCAACACATGTTTAGGGCAAACAAGGTAGCGACTAGCCACTGTAAGATGATACATTGTGTCGATAGGTAAGGCCAATGTAGTCGCTAGTGTAGCTAGAGCATCTGCCTTGGTATTTTGGGATTGGGACACGTGGCCGATGTAAAAGCCTTCAAATAAATTAGCCGTTTTAAAGACTGCATGGTAATAGGGTACCAAATCTCCATGGCGAACCTTGTATTCTCCTTTAACATATTAATAATCAGCTTTGATTTGCCATAAGCTTCAAGGTAGCATATCCTCATTTTATGGGCGAGCTGAAGGCCAACAAGTAGAGCATTATACTCTGCCAAATTGTTGGAACATGGTTCCGTCAATGAAAATGCCCTAGAAAGAACATGGTTTTGTGGTGAGATAAATAC
Source organism: Agave tequilana (assembly GCA_038442645.1). Classification (NCBI taxonomy): domain Eukaryota; kingdom Viridiplantae; phylum Streptophyta; class Magnoliopsida; order Asparagales; family Asparagaceae; genus Agave; species Agave tequilana. The sequence goes on along the minus strand of JAVJIF010029777.1, from coordinate 290,079 downwards.
AACCCCCACACCAGCAATGATCTTATCTTTAGGGTCTATTCTTAATGCTCCATCAAAGAACATTTGCCACACTTCATCTTCTGAAATCATATTAGATTCAAAAATCTCATCTGGAATATCTTCATGACGTTTTGAGCTTTCTAGAACCGGGTGAGCGGATAGGAAGTTTGCAAGCGCTTGGCCTTTGACTGCCTTCTGAGGGACAAAGAGCATGTCATATTGAGATAAGAGGATGACCCACTTAGCTAATCTTGAATTCAGTGATCCTGGTTTCGTCATGAGGAGACGCAAAGGATTAACTCTGGAAATGACATGTATAATTTGGCTAAACAAGTAATTTCACATCTTTTGAATAGCAAAGTCGAGTGCTCAACATTCCTTCTCAACAGGGTTAAACCGGGACTCAGCTCTTATTAAGGTCATACTTAGATAGTAAATGGCTTGTTCATGCCTTCATCATTCTTCTGAGCCAGCCGAGCGCCAAGAGAATGATCCATAACTTTTACATATAGTAGAAATGATTTTCCTGATGTAGGAGCCACTAGAACTGGAGGTTTAGAGAGGTATCCTTTGATATCTTCAAAAGCTTCTTGACAGGCTCTATCCTATACAAAGGAGACACCCTTCTTCATAAGTCCAGTGAATGGTTGATAACGGCCTAAGAGATTTGCGATGAATCTCCTGATATAGGCCAACCTGCCCTGTAGACCCCTAAGTTCTTTGAGAGTCTTAGGCGGATGCGAATTTTGGATAGCTTTGACCTTGTCCGAGTCAAGATGCATTCCTTTTGATGTGACAATGAATCCTAAGAATTTGCCACTTGAAACCCCCAAGAAGGATTTTGTTGGATTCATTTTTAATTGATGCGCTCGGATTATATCAAACATTATTTTCAAGTTATGAAGATGATCATTCTTATTGCGAGTTTCGACAACAATGTCGTCAACATAACATTCCACCATCTTTCGGAGATAATCGCGAAAGATTGTTCTCATTGCACGTTGATAAGTTGCTCCCGCATTTTTTAAGCCGAAGGGCATTACAGTATAGCAATACTCCTAACGGTGTCCAGAATGAAGTATGCTTCTCATTCTCTGGGTACATCTTGATTTGATTATATCCTGAAAAGCCGACCATGAAAGACATTCCTCAAATCTGCAGGTATTGTCAATCATGACATCAGTAATGGGCAATGGAAACTCATCTTTAGGATAGGCTGCATTGAGATCATAGTGATCGATATAATCCCAAAATTTTCCATTCTTTTTAAGAACGGGGACAATGTTGGCAACCCAATCCGGGTGTTGCTCTTCCCGTATGAAATCACATGCAATGAGTTTGTGAACTTCAGCTTCAATGGCTCCCATGATACCCAGGTGAAATCATCGTTCTTGTTGCTTTACTGGCTTAATGTCAGGCTTAATGTTCAGTCGATGCATGGCTACTTGCGGATCATGTCCTAGCATATCTTCGTAATTCCATGCAAAGACATCAATATACTCTCGTACGAGTGCTATCAACTCTTCTCTCTCTGTAAGTGATAAATCTTTACTTATAAAGATGGTTTTAGAGTGATCTTGACTACCCAAATTAACTGATCATCCTGTTTCAGTAGGCGAATCGCGTTGCTTAAATCGCTTTTCCTACTGGAAATCCAATTGCTGAGTCCATGGTTCAGCATCAAATATTTCATAGACTCCCCATGGTCCAATTAACTGATCAAAGTCATATTAACAGATACATTCTTAAAAAATATTCCCACACTAACATCTGACTCCCACTCAAAGGAAGAAGCGGAGCGTGATGGGATCGGTCTGTTGTCTTCAGATTGAAACGATGTAGGAGGTGGAGGTGTAAGATATCCCAACCCCCTGTGTGTTTTATCATAGTAATTTGTCGGTTTTCCTTTCGGCATGAAATTACGTAAAAAAGCGCGTCGTCCTTTTCTAAAATTCAGGCCACTCCCACGCTGCAAGCTGTATCCCATTTTTCTCATCATATGTTGTGGTGATCGTGCATAATGGAAAATTTGTGAGGGTTTCGAGTCTGAACTCGAATCTGTGACCACAATCCTTTGTAGTTGGGCTCTACCGAATACTATCAGTGATTGACTCCTTTTGGATGGAGGAATCACGAAGACGGATCCATCCACACATTCCACAAACGTACTTGTTATGCTTGGTTTATGCAAGGGCATGTGCAGAGAGCTATTAACGATAGATTCAAGCAATTCGACACTCGCAGGATAATCAAAGATAACATTGTCATTAATCACCCATTCATCATTATCCTCAGAGGGATTATTACATTGAGGATTATCGAAACATACTACAATTGGTTCAGCGACCAAAGCAGCTGACATGTCTCCTTTAGACTCTGAATCTGCCTCGTTACCACTGTTGTCATCATCAGGCAACGGTTCTTTTAATTCTTTACTAATTTCCTGATATAGAAGAGCATCAGTAAAGTAGTTTTCCACCCCCTTTGAATGGTTATTTCTCAGTGAACACCGTTCATACCGTTGCATCATCTTTCACGTACTTGAAGCATTGGTGCAGAGTAGAAGGAACGATCCAGTTAGCATGGATCCAAGGTCGTCCTAGCAACAAGTTGTATGACGTGTCAACGTCAATGACGTAACACATCACTTCTGATTTTAGGTCCCCGATTCGGCAACAGAGTCAAATCTTTCTGAGTGGGTGACTACTCCTTGCGTTAAAATCGTATATCATAGTAGTCATTGCAGATAACCGGTACAGTGGTATCCTAAGGAAGTAGAGGAGCCTTTTGGGAATAATGCTGAGTGCGGACTCTGGATCAACCTTGTTGGCCCAAAGGCCATTAGCCCAAAGTTTTGATGATAACAAACCATATATAGTTATGTTTTTAACAAGTTTATTTAAATGAGTTTCAGGTAAAAATCATAGTTTGGTTGACGGCTCTAACACAAGACTCACACATTTGGAAGCCGCAAAGATTTGGATCCCAGAGCCCAGCATAATAGAAGAGCTCCAGGATCAAACAAGTGAAGACTATACAAGATTTGTATTTTCTATTTTTTAGTTAGGATTTATAGTCTATTTTGTCAAAATTGAGATGATAGAGGTTGATAACTTTGGGATTGTCACACATACACATTTTGTATTGCTTCATGCTTACAAACAAATTTTATTACAAAATTTCTAACCAAGTTACGAAAAAACAAAGTTTGGAAAAATAGTTTGTGGAAAAACAAGTTTTTGGAAAAATCGCTTTTGTTTAGAAAAAGGATTTTTTCAAAATAAAGTTCAAATCATTTTGGTGTGATCTATGATCACACACTGGTCATTATAAGTCCTAGAACTCTATTTTGTATATACCCAATCCAAAGAATTTTATCAAAAATTTCTATCTTCAAAATTCCTTTTCAAAATCTATTTTTGGCCTGAGTCCGGTCGACCGCACGGTCGACCACTGGCAGAGCTGAATTGCTCTGTTGGTCGATCGGGTAGTCAACCGACATGCACCACTGTGCATGTGTGCACTTCAGTCAACCGACCGGTCGACCGAGAGAAAGAGCAATGCTCTCTGGTTTTTCTTGGTTGACCAGACCGGTCGACCGACAGAGAGAACTTACTCTCTGTTTGGACTTCGATCGACCGGCCCGGTCGACCGATTTCCCAACAGTCAGAAATTTGACCGTTGGCAGTCAACCGGCCTTGTCGACTGACAGCAGTCAGAATCTATTGACAGATTCCTACTGCTATTTTTTCTGACTTGATTTGTGTTGGGACTTCCCCCAACGAATCTCTTGGCCTTTGTTGACCAGTTTTCATCCCCTATAAATGAGGGAGTGTTCTACAACTAAAACACACAAGATTTACAACAAGATTTACAACAAGATTTACAAGTTTTTCAAAAGTTTAGCCTTTTAGCAAATAGCTTTCATTGAGCCAAATTTCCAATCATTTTTAACTTGAAGCTTTCCTCTACTTCTCTTATAAATTTGTGCACTACGCAATCCCAAAAGTTTCATCTCCACATCTTGGTTGTAGGGTTGTGAAAGTGAGCCATTGTTTGTTGTCAAGTGTTGATCACCTTTTTCTTCATATTGAGAAGTTGTAGAGGCATCGGCCTCAAGCGAGCTAGTGTGCTCCTAGTTGGTGTTGCGGCACCGTAAGAGAGGACAAGTGTGTCCAAGGAGTTCTAGTGAGAACTTGTATCGACGATCCAGTGGGATCAAGAATAGTGAAAATCCTTCATCGTGTTGAAGGCGAGGACGTAGAGCAGTGGCTTAAAGCTCGAAATATATCATTGTGTTCGCGATTGTCCACTTATCTCTAAACTCACTCTCTCCTTTACTTGCTCTATTACTTGTCTATATTCTTGTAAGTCTTTTTATAATTGTTGGTTATTGTTAAATAGTTTTAAATCCGCATTATTTGTCACATAGTATAGCCATCACCTATTCACCCTCCCCTCTAGGTGATTTCAATTGGTATCAGAGCCTAACCCTAGCATTTGGTTTAAGCACCCTAGGGAGATCCTCACTTTTGGCTATATCTATTTGTTGCATTTTTATTTGCTGTGCATTATACTTGTATTCATGGCATCTGTTGACTTTTCTAGCATCAAGTCCCCACATAAATTTGATAGATTGAACTTTCCTATTTGGAAGGTCAAAATGAACCTTTTCCTAAAATCCCTAGGAGTTAGAGTTGCTAGGTCCATCACCAAAGAATTTAGTGAACACTCACTGATAAGAAAACATGGTCCGAAGACACCACTAAGGACTATGAAGCCAATGCTAGAGCCCAATATGCACTCACCCAAGCTTTAAATGAAGATGATCTTTCATGCATCATTAACTGCAAATCTGCTTTTGAAGTTTGGAATGTTCTTATTGTTACTCATAAGGAAACGTCTCAAGTCAAGAGATCTAAAATTGACTTGCTCCGTTCTCAATATGAGAATTTTTATATGCTTGATAATGAATGCATAGATGATATGCTCACCCGTTTTACCAAGATCACTAATGCTCTATCTTCTTTAGGTGACACCATCGACAATGACCAAAAGATCCGAAAGGTCATTAGAGCTCTTCCCAAGTCTTGGGAAGTCAAGGCAACTACCCTCAAGGAGCTAAATGATAGGGAGGAGATTGACTTCTCTGACTTCATCGGCAATCTCAAAACCCATGAGATGGAGATGAAAGTTAGAGAAGAAAGGGAGGCACCAAAGAAGAAAGCCATTGCTTTCAAGGCCGTTCCATCCACCCATGATGAAGAGGATTCATCGGAAGACTAAGATGAAGACTTTGCCATGCTCATAAGGAAGGTGGGCAAAATGTTCTATAAAGGGGTAGACAAAGCAACTTCCGAAGAGGGAGACCTCAAGGAAGATTTGAAAAGAAGAGAGAGGAACCAAGTCCATGTTTCCATTGCAAGAAAACGGGACACCTAATTGCCGATTGCCCCTCTCTACAAGCTACTACCTCCAAGAATAGGCAAAAGAAGAAAACGGCAATGGTGGCCACGTGGAATGATTCGGAGTCAGAATCTGAAGAGGAGATCGATGCCTCTCACATATGATTCATGGCACATGGCGAGGATGCTACCAAGGTATGTCTAGAAAACTCTCTAGATGATGATGACCTAACTATGGATGAACTTGCACACTTTTTTGAAGAATTACAAAGTAGGTATGAAATTTCTTAAGCTTAAAATAAAAAATTGAAAAAGGAAAATGATTCTTTAAAAAATAAATTTGAACTTGTTTTAAAAGAGAAAAATGAATTATCAAATTCTTTTGTGAAAATGAAAAAGGATTTTGAAAAATACAAAACATCTTGTAAAGGAAAAAGCCCTATTTCTACTTGCAATAAAAATGAATTTTTAGAGATCCAAAAACGTATTGAAGTTTTGGATACTACTTTAAAGAAATATGCTTTTGACATGACTAAACTTGCATCTAAGTTTCCTAAAGGAATATCCCAAGGGAAACACACTCATCATCATCATGTTTCAAACTCACACAAACATGCACACTCGCATAAACATGCACTTATGTATGGTAGAATTTATACTTATGCTCATTGTGGCCGCAAAGGCCATTTAGAAAAGTTTTGTTATGCTAAGCTAAATTTATTAAATAAGAATTTTTAGGTTCGAGATAACACTAACCCTAAAGGACCCAAAAAGATTTGGGTACCAAAAGATGCACCAAACTTAATGGATGCAGGTGGGTCATCCTCCTCCAAGACTTAGGGGGAGATGGTGCCCAGGTGGTGGATGCATCAACGTTCAACGAACACATCGTCGCTTGCATCACTATCATAGAGGCACCCATTTTTGGAGAATACCTATGGTTTGGTAACTTCTCCACATTAAAATTATTTTTTTATACATAGGATTGCTAGTTATACTTTTGTGATATTGTGCCTTATGTAAACATACATTTCTATTTTGTTTGTACCTTTGCCATGATTGAGAATATATCCATGTTTCTTGCCATATGTTATTTGTCCATTTTGTTAACTTAATGTTTTATATGATTTTTGTAAAAAAAAAAATTTAATTAACCAAAGTAAGCAAATAAATAGAGACGGCACCTCAACTCTTATCCAGAGGAATTTCGAGGAGAAGTTTAGAACCCTTAACAGGGTATTCGCTTCAACATATCTTATTTATCGCTTTATTAATAAATAAAAATAAATATTAAATAATAAATAAAAATAAATATATTTTTGTTGTTTTTCATGCCAATAAAGATTTAAATTGTTTCTACATCATTTTTATGATTTTACAATATAGACATATTTTTTTGGTTAAAAGAAAATTAGATTAAAAACCCTATTTTAAAAACTGTTCTGTTCTTTGATTTTCAGCGTATACGGTCGACCGGCCGGTCGACCGGATTGGCTGGCATAGGCTCGGTCGGCCGATCCAATCGACCGATATAACCTGGAAAATTTTTGCTCGTAGTCGATCGACCGGGCGGTCGACCGACTGAAAGTGAGTTGGTCTCGGTTTCCACCGGTCGACCGGCCCGGTCGACCAGGCGACGGGTCTGCTGTTTTTTACCCGAGTCCATTTAAAGCCCTAACTCTAAATCCTCTCATCTCACCGCCTCCACTTCTTCTCTCTCACCCTCTATCAACCCTAAATCAGATCCACACCCTCTCTCACTCTCCAAACCCCAAATTAATTCAAAAAAATTCAGGATTCACAGTTTCAGGCTTCAGATCTACTCTTCTACCTGTGGATTTCTCGTGTTTTTTATTGATATCAAGGTATAATCTTCCATATCTTTTGCTTTAATTCCATATCTAGATCCTTAAATTTTCTTTGTCTTAATTCCATGTCTTTGCTTAGATCTAGCTTTACTCTTGTTTATCCTTCAAATCATGTCGAAAAGAACTAGATCTGAGAAGGGAAAAACCTCTCAATCCTCATCTCACTCATCCCCTCTTGTTTCACCAAATGCTTCATATAGATACATAGTTATTTCCCCTAAAAATGTTAACTCTGGGAGATCCATTGTGTTGAATGACTTTGAACATTTAAACTAGCTTCTATTTTAAGGACCAATTCCTTAGAATATTTTGTCTCAATTAGGGAACATGTTTATCCTTCCCTAGTACATTATTTTTACTCTAATCTCTCATTCAAATCAAATCATATTAGATCTAGAGTTTTGGGCAGAGACATTGACATCTCCCTTCAGGAATTTGCACATCACCTTCACCTCTCCTGTGAGGGGGAAGACATCTATAATCTTGATTTACACGATTTTATTTATCCTGACGGTGAGTCTGCCCAGACCGCCTCCACATTGCTTCATGGTGATGATAACCCGGGCTTAGTTAGGAACGAGGAGGTAAAGTACTATACTCTCACCGCCCGAGTACTAGCCAAGATCATTTTTTATAACCTCCTACCAAAATCAGGAGAATATAGTCATGCTAGGGGATCTGTTCCACTTATCATCTACTGCCTTCTGCGAGACATTAGAATTAACATCCCCAAACTGATCATCAGTTACATGATTTCGGATCATCTCCTTATCCTAAACTGGTACTTGCCTTTTGGGATGATCATTACCCATCTTTTGAAGCAACTAAACTTTAATCTTTCATCTGAACGGTCGGTTGAACTGTCTATTGACATAAATAGCACCCTCCTTAAGAGGATGCATGCTAGGGAGCGTCCTCATGCTCTTCAGCCGCAGCTTATCATCCCTACTGTCCATGTCCCTGGATCCTCATCTAGCTCTTCTGCTCCCTCCGATTCCTATCTTGCTTTCTCTACTTAGCTTCGGGAGCACCACGAGTAGATTTCTGCTGAGATGGCTGCACATCGCCAGCAGATTTTTGAGGAGATGTCGCACATTATCAACGGATGAAGCAGCGCTTGGATCATGATCTCAGCTACATCTGTGACTCCATACGCTATTTGGAGACATATCTTGGCGGCATCTACCAGAAGCATGATTGGTCGGTTCCTATTCCATCTACTCATGCTAGGCCACTTCCTTCTACTGGCCCTCCATTTTCTGCCAGGACTCCTTCTGCTCCTCCACTACTATCTACTACACAGGATTCTGAGTCTGATGAGGAGTGACCCCTTTTGATGATGTCAAAAAGGGAGAGAGATATTTGGGTAGTTATTTTGTTATTTGTGTTATTTATGTATTATTTTGGGTTGTTGTTTTTTCTACATATATTTGGACATATTTTGTGTTTGTGGACATGTGGACATGTGTTATGGTTTTGAGATTGGCATGAACCTCCTATCTGTATCTATACGAACACTGTTTTTCTATATTATGGCAGTTATGTTTTCTTATCTCCATGTGGCATATATGATTGGTTGTATATTATGTTTATGCTTTTATTGACCCCAATCATCTATTTTGGAGGACGGAGGTATTTTTTGGATGGATGGAGGTAACCATGTATGCATACACACTTATTTCTGTGTCTTTGGTATGCATGGATGGTTAGAATATGTATCATTTTCATATCCTATATATATGCCTGTGTTATGCATGTGTATCTCTTTATCAGATTATTTTATATGCATGTGTTTAGGGGGAGCTTCACTTGAAGTCTCCACCCAAAATATTTGTAATAACTCTATATGTTTTGTCATCATCAAAAAGGGGGAGATTGTTGGCCCAAAGGCCATTAGCACAAAGTTTTGATGATAACAAACCATATATATTTATATTTTTAACAAGTTTATTTAAATGAGTTTCAGGTAAAAATCATAGTTTGGTTGACGGCTCCAACACAAGACTCACACATTTGAAAGCCGCAAAGATTTGGATCCCAGAGCCCAGCACAATAAAAGAGCTCCAGGATCAAACAAGTGAAGACTATACAAGATTTGTATTTTCTATTTTTTAGTTAGGATTTATAGTCTATTTTGTCAAAACCGAGATGATAGAGGTAGATAACTTTGGAATTGTCACACACACACACACATTTGGTATTGCTTCATGCTTACAAACAAATTTTTATTACAAAATTTCTAACCAAGTTACGGAAAAACAAAGTTTGGAAAAATCGTTTGTGGAAAAACAAGTTTTTGGAAAAACCGTTTTTGTTTAGAAAAAGGATTTTTATCAAAATAAAGTTCAAATCATTTTGGTGTTGATATATGATCACACCTTGGTCCTTATAAGTCCTAGAACTCTATTTTGTATATACCCAATCCAAAGAATTTTATCAAAAATTTCTATCTTCAAAATCTGTTTTTGGCCTGAGTCCGATCGACCGCATGGTCGACCGCTGGCAGAGCTGAATTGCTCTGTCGGTCGACCGACATGCACCACTGGGCATGTGTGCACTTCGGTCAACCGACCGGTCGACCGAGAGAAAGAGCAATGCTCTCTGTTTTTTCTCGATCGATCGGACCGGTCGACCGACAGAGAGAACTTACTCTCTGTTTGGACTTCGGTCGACCGGCCCAGTCGATCGGTTTCCCAATGGTCAGAAATTCGACCGTTGGCAGTCGACTGACCCGGTCGACCGACAGCAGTCAGAATCTGCTGACAGATTCCAACAGCTATTTTTTCTGACTTGATTTGTGTTGGGACTTTCCCCAACGAATCTCTTGGCCTTTGTTGACCAGTTTTCATCACCTATAGAGGGAGTGTTCTACAACTAAAACATACAAGATTTACAACAAGATTTACAACAAGATTTACAAGTTTTTCAAAAGTTTAGCCTTTTAGCAAATAGCTTTCATTGAGCCAAATTTCCAATCATTTTTAGCTTGAACTTTCCTCTACTTCTCTTCTAAATTTGTGCACTACACAATCCCAAAAGTTTCATCTCCTTATCTTGGTTGTAAGGTTGTGCAAGTGAGCCATTGTTTGTGGTTAAGTGTTGATCACCTTTTTCTTCATATTGAGAAGTTATAGAGGCATCAGCCTCAAGCGAGCTAGTGTGCTCCTAGTTGGTGTTGCGGCACCACGAGAGAGGACAAGAATGCCCAAGGAGTTCTAGTGAGAACTTGTATTGACGATTCAGTGGGATCAAGAATAGTGGAAATCCTTCATCGTGTTAAAGGCGGGGACGTAGAGCAGTGGCTCGAACCTCAAAACATATCATTGTGTTTGCGATTGTCCACTTATCTCTAAACTCACTCTCTCCTTTACTTGCTTTATTACTTGTCTATATTCTTGCAAGTCTTTTTATAATTGTTGGTTATTATTAAATAGTTTTTAAATCCGCATTATTTGTCACTTAGTATAGCCATCACCTATTCACCCCCCCTCTAGGTGATTTCAAACCTGTATCCTTTTAATGCACGTTGAGTTGATGTATCCAATATAGTACAAAGGTCTATTGTGTTTGTTATCTCTGAGGAGCATATCCTCAGCTGTGAAAGTAATAGCAGGTACCCTTGACTGTATATGACGGCACTCGGAACACAATGGCTGAGTGTCATTTTCAGGGGTATCTGGCATGTATGTCAAAAATGATTCTAAATTAGCCAATGCGTTCCTTAGTGCTTCTCTTGTCTCTTTCAAGAGACGAAGCAGCTCATATAGGGTGATACGAGCTGGAATATTAGCCAGCTGGGCCAATATGTCAAAGCAAAAAGGAACGTCAAGTCCCAGGCCTAAAGGTTTCTTCAAAACACGATCAAATCGGACTTCTTTCTGCTTCTCTTTTCCAGAGGTCAGGACTGGAGCCGGAATAGGTACTTGTACTGACGTCGTTTTTTAATGTGTCTCGTCAGTAATTTTCTCATACTGTTTTAAGTATGATTTCCTAGACCGAGTACCTGTTGGCTGGGGTTCATCAGCGTGTGTTGTGTAAGCATGCCTCTCATTTTTAGAATCCTTAAGAGAAGCTATTATCTTCATCTGGCAAGAAAGAGATAATGTTGCAAGATCTTCCCTTTGACTTGGATTACTTCGAATCCCACTGTACCTCTTGGGTGAGGTCTGGGTGCACCCACATGACTTCCCCTATTTTTAATGTTAAGGGAGCAAGACCTTTACTCTCTTGCTGCTTAGCTGAAGGATTAATCATGTCTAGCCATGGCTTAGGAGTTGGAAAAGATCTATCAGAGACTGTAACCTTTGGCATAGTACCGAATTCGAGAGTCACCATATTTGTAGTGACCTTCTTCTGTTCTGACTTTAAAGTTAGAATTCTAACATCCACTAAAGCCTGAATTTTGTCCTTGAGAACAAAACACTTGCAAGCAGGATGATGAACCATCCTATGGAAAAGATAATAATTGGGATCGCTTGTGCGTCCCACTTCATTAGGACGTCAAGCCGCTGGGAGCTTCAACTTATTCCCTTTCTAGAGTAGATGGAATATTGTAACCACCAGCTCGTCTTTGAAGGAGTACTGTTTCGGAGGAAACTTAAACTCCTGATTATTAACGCTGCTCCTCTTAGTCTTCAGAGGAATGTCCCCTGACAATTTGACGGACATAGTCTCTTTCTCTTTGGCTTAGGAAGACTATGCCACGTCACCACGTCCTTTGTTATTCATACCCCATTTGCCTTTAGGGATAGATGGTTCAATCTTTTTAGCTGACTTTTCAGCTATTTTAGCTTGTTCAACTAATTCTTTTCAGGTATGGGCTTTGATGGCTCCCATACGAATCTCCACTTTATCCAGAAAGTTTTGCCTACACGTCTAAAGCAACATAGGCAATGACATGCCTGCAGGGCACATCAGAGATAAGTTTCTGAACCGCTCAATGTAGTCACGGAAGGATTCTCCTTTCCTCTGCATGGTGGAGAGGAGTTTATCCATGGTTACCTCCGTATCGTCCTCGTAAAAATGAGAAAGGAATCATGTCTCTAAGTCAATCTAGGAATTGACAGAGCCTGAAGGAAGGCTTCAAAACCCGTCAAATGCTACCCCCTTCAAGGTGCCAATGAACAGTCTGGCCAAGATAGCATCATTATCTATAACGTTACTAGTCTGAGACCGAAAGTAATAGATATGATCGTTTGGCGAGCTTTTACCATCATACGTATGTAACATAGGTGGTTTAAACTTTGGAGGATTTGGCACTGAGTCCCATTCGAGTGGATAAGGATGAGTCACGCCTGCCTTCTTCAATTCATCTCTCTGAGTTAGGGATGCGATCTGAGCTTGGATGCCTTTAAGAACTACATCATTGATGGAAGAGCTTTCCTTTGATTTCTCAGTCTTAGGTTGCTCATCATCATTATACCCTTGTCATGCCCCGCTTCCCAAAATACATGAAAACGGAGTCGTGAAGAGGGTCAGCGATGTATATATGCGAGAAAAATACCCCCCGTATACACGCTAAGCCTAAAGTAACTTGAACAAGTTATAAATCTAAACCATAATGAATCAACAATCACTGTAATATTACATACAAGTATCCACGCATGATATCAGATAAATAAAGAACTAAAATAAAGACTGAATCTGATATATATATATATCGAGAATCAGGAAATAACAGAAAGACATAAGAGACGAGAATACTAGAATCAATAAGAGGGAAACTCCTGCACCTCGCGAGCCATACGATCACACGAACACCTGAATAATATAAGAAGATGACCAATACCTTAGATGTGCGAATTCAGGTCGTCAGAAGCGACCTAATGAGTGTGTGTGTAATGAAAAAGGTGCTCGTGCATAAAAACAACATAAGCAATAACAACATGATAACTAAAATAAAAGATAACAGAATAATCAAAATAAAGATCAAGCCTATGAACGATTAGATGATTACGGTCAGTAACTATACACTATAAATAGTTCATTATTATTTATTATGTCAGCGAACACCAATTGCTACCTGTAATAGACGCATCCCATATTATGCCTACTACACGTATCAATCAGGGTCCTAAGTTATTGAAATTAATAGAAGAGAAGTTGTCCATGCTTTAGGTGGTTTTCATATATACTTGGAACCACGACCCAATCACCTGGCACTGAACCAGGTCGTACCGCTAGGTAGTCAATAACAATGTGTCAATAACAATGATAATATGAACAATACGAGATGTCAGTCATCCCCCGGAACCCTACAGTGGAACCGTATCTCGGCTTCGCAACCTGTATCCTAGGTCTAACCAAAATACAGACGCTGTCTCCTCCATCAATTTTTTCAATCTCAGTGTCAGTTATCAATTTACATTATTATCTAGAATAATAAATATCCATGTTATTTTGATTACTGGGATGATATGGTGACAGTAACAATATCAATGATGTAACAATAACAATATGGACAATATTATCGTGTATACAGCAGAACAATAGAACAATGTATATATTACGGTCTGACAATATTTTCCCAATAACTTTCAATAACATGAATACAATAACAGGCCTGGATACTGCTCAATAAGCAGTCTCATCTAGAACTGATTAATATCTCATATCCATCTGCACTACAATATAATAGTAACTAATTCATCAACCAACAGCCTCTATATAATCATCGTGAACATCAAATATCAATCCGTATCAGTAATTTGGTACAATAAATTACCGTCTCAATATATCAATAATTAGTAATCAGTCTCTCCTTATCAATCTACTCTGATCCTCAAGTCATCGATATATACATCCTCTGAGTCACTGGTATATCCAAATCTCAATAACTGAAATGCTATATGTTTTGATACATATAATCAAATTCTCATACGCCAATTCGATCAAGATTATCACACACTCCCAGTCTATCAAGGTTAATCACAGGATCCCAGAGTCAAGTAACATATCAAGTACATGTATCTAAAATATATCAGTCAAACTCACCAATGCGATAATCCAAAAAAATAATAGCTCTTAACAGTTCAGAAGTCAGTCTTATCGTATACACTAGCATCAAGGATATTTTATTCATATATATCCATGTATCGATTTACCAACACATGAAATGATACTGATACAAACTTACATCAATTACACAAATAAGGTGAACAATCACTAATGTCTCCTGAAGTGATACAACAAGTCAAACTGGTAAAATATAATATAAAGTCACATGAAATAATACGAATAAAAACATCAATATCCAATAACAACCGTAAATAAGAAAATGACATAAGATCAAATACTCACATGAAATGACATAGTTTTGGAACCGAAATGTCGTCTGGTCTTCACTGTACGAACCAGCACTGATCTACGGATCATCTCATGGATCGGTCTTCGAATCGCCTATGTATTGGGTCTACAACGAGCACGAATCTGAATCGAGTTCGAATCTCCTGTAACAGTCCGGATCTCACCAAACGAATCCGAAACACTGCAACACGCAACCAAACACATGACCTCACACAAAAATACCCTCGTACATGTATACACTCCATAATATACACATGTAAACATATGTGTACACCCGCATATATACGTAAACAAGTAAAAATATACACCAACATACATGCATACTTAAATAAAAACCAACACACATTAATATAAATACATACACTTATATATACATATAATATACATACGCGCATAACACATATACATGTATGCACATGCATACACACGCGTATACACCCATGTATATACGTATGTATATACATACTTATATACTATATGCATACATACCCATACTTACATACATATATATATATATATATATATATATATATATATATATATATATATATATATATAACACATGCATGTAAATGTACCCATATTTACACACACCCCTGATGCATAATAATTCACGCGTACACTAAACATACCCATGCAAACATATCCATTAATTAAACTTTCACATAATTACAACTTATGCCCCTATACAAATAAATATAGCACTAACCTCGGGGCGACATGCGGCACACTGACGGAGGCTCTGTCGGGGGCCGTGGAGGGTGTTGTTGGATAGAGGATCTCGTCGTGAAGGGCATGGGTGCGTTTGCGCTCGCCGATGACGATCAATGACAACACACGGAGAGACGAAAAATGGCTCGGAGTAAGAGGTCTCATGGAATGTTACTTGGCTTACCTTCCATGTCCATGATCTATCAAAGGAATTTAGGCCCAAATCAGCATCATTCTCTAGTGTAAAGATGCAGCCACTATTTGCAACCAAAAAGAATCTAAAGATAGAGAACAGGTAAACTTCAGTCCAATAATACCATAACAAAAAGACATAAAGACATGTATAAATGAATAGTGCAGAGAAGAAAGAGAGTAAGAGCCATCAATATTGCACTTCCCAACCTGGATAAATCCCAAAAAGATGAAGAAAAGAAGATGGAGGTGGCTGGTCTGGCTCGCGGTGCACAGCAAGGAGCAAGAGGGAGGATCCAAGGGAGGGTGACTTGCGTGGCCAGGGGCTGCGAAGGGTTCAACAAGGCCGAGGGGCGAGATCTGTAGGGCTTCTACGTGGGGGCTTGGTGCAGCCTGGTTGCACAAGGAGGTGGAGGAGGAGATCAGCCAGGAGAGGGGCAGGTTAGGGAGGCTGCAGGGCAGCGTGGGCTAAGGTGCGGCAAGGAAATGAGGGAGTTGGGTTTGTGAATGGATGTTGGCTGTGTTGGCCCAAGGTTACAATCACCCATTTTTAGTGTGTTTTGATGATTACAAAACATGTATAGTTATTTGTACTAATCATGTTTGTTGTTTAAGTGTGTTTCAAGATTCTAATGATTCTAGAAGTTTTCTTCCCTAAAGGAAGGTGTTTTGACTCAAGTCACCTCAATTTCGGGCTCAAGTATCAAACTTGCAAGATCATATGGAGAAGCCCACTTGAGAACTTATAGTCCTTTAGAACCAATGTAAGAAATAGTTTGTTAAAGTTTGAGTTTTGGAAAATTGGCTCTAGGATACACACACACATGTTTGTATACAAGTTTTTCATGTTTAAGCTTTTATCCTTAAGTTTCATGCCTTGGTATAAATACATGACTCCAACTTTTTACAAAGATATATATCATGTTTAAATCATGTATGTTTACCCTTTCTTAGCATGATACTTAGCTATCTATACTTCAAAATATTTTACAAATATTCCAAGTTCTATTTTCCTGTCTGTTTTTCTGTTTCAGGCAGGACCGGCCGACCGGACCGGTCGACCGGAGCCTGTATCAGGACGTGCACGCTTGTGCATGTCTGTCGGCTGACTAAATCGGTCGACCGACTGAAAGCAGTTTGCTCTCGGGTTTTCTGGGTCGACCGCCCGGTCGACGGCCTTCAGAAAACTGTGTTTTCTTTTAGAGGATGGTCGGCCGAACGGTCAACCCGAGCCCAACGGCTATTGCCAGCAAGGCGGACGGCCGACCGGACCGGTCGACCGCCAGTCCTGCAAAGCTCCAACGGCTCTTTCCTCTTTGGTGCAATCTGAAATCTGTTTTCTTGATCTGTTTTTGGCAGACTTTTTCTGAAGTTTTGGAGATCTTTTCCAGATCAAATAAGCTTAAAATAAATTAATTTTAACCCTTTCCTCTCCCTATAAATAGAGGAGAATAGTCTCTTGCTAGAAAAAAAAATTCCTAAGTTTTTAAAGTTTTAAAAAGAGAAGAAAAGTTTTTAAGCTCTCCATTTTCCCATTAATTCTTGGCTTTGATTTTCAGTTATTTTGCAAGATATTTTCCATTCACAACTGAGCTTAGTTTTCTCATTACACTTCTAGAGCCAAAATTCCCTACTCAATCTATAAGAAAGTTGTAAAAGAGAGTTTGTAAGAAGTTTGTGATCTTGTTATGATCATTTGGATACTTGTAGCTTCGTCTTCTTGTTCTTGTGGAGATACCTCTTCAGTAGAGGTCATTGTAAGCGGTGGAGTTCGGTGCTCCAGTCTTCGGTAGACCAAATTGTAAAGCTTTCAAGGATAGTGGAAACCCTTCACGGCGGTGAAGGCGGGGAGTAGAGCGGTGGCTCGAACCTCGAAACAAACATCTTGTGTTTGCGATTGCTTTGTGTCTTTATTGTCTTCATTTCTTTCATTGCACTCTTTTACTTATTGTTCATAGTTTGTGATATTGTTTCCCTTACTTGTGATATATCTTGTGTGCATTTCATCATTGCATATTATTCATTCTTTGTTCGATCAATTTTCATACAACAAGGTTGCATTGCGCACCTCTAACTCATTCAAGAGGAATTAGGAGGAAGGAGTTCAGAACCCTTCACGGGGTATTCGGCTCTTAGTCTTATTTTGAGAGATCGTTGCATCCATTCATTCATATTAGTTTAAAAAGATTGTTATATTAGCATAAACACCTATTCACCCCCCTCTAGGTGTATTTCAATTGGTATCATAGCTTGGACTCTAGGATTTGGCTTAACAACCTTAGAGAGATCCACTTTTGCTAATCATTTCATTCTATTCACTTAGTAAAAATGGCCGATGGTATTAGACCCCTCCTAAGTTTGATGGACTTAACTTTCCAATATGGAAAGTTAAGATGACCGTTTTCTTACAATCTCTAGGAAGTCGAGTTGCAAAGGTTGTAACCAAACCTTTTAGTGCACCCCCCAGTGACGAATCCACTTGGTCCGAAATTGAGACTAAGGAATTCGATGCGAATGCTAGGCTTCATTATGCACTCCTTCAAGCCCTTAATGATGATGACATATCTAGAGTAATCCATTGCAAATCCGCATTTGAGATTTGGACACATTTGCTAGTAACACATGAGCGGACTTCACAAGTGAAGAGGGCCAAAATAGATCTTCTTCGGTCCCAATATAAAAACTTTTGCATGCAAGAAAATGAAGCCATAGATGATATGGTTACAAGATTTACTAAGATCACTAATGGACTTTCTTCTCTAGGTGATACTATTGATAATGACCAAAGAGTTAGAAAGATCATCCGGGCTTTTCCTCTTTCATGGAAGTAAAGGCAACCACCTTGAAGGAACTAAATGACAAGGAGGAGATGGAGCTCATAGGTCTCATTGGGAATCTCAAAACCCATGAGATAGAGAGAAAAGCTAGGGAGGACATGGCTCCCATCAAGAAGAAGACCATAGCCTTCAAGTGCCAATCATCACACTCTGACGAAGACAATGAAGAAGAAGATGACGAAGAGCTCTCACTTCTTGTAAAGAACGTCTGCAGGATGTACAACAAGGCTAAATTCTAAGGAAGAAAGAGATGGCGAGGAGGTAAAGAAGAGAGGAAGATCATTTGTTTTAATTGCCAAAGACCGGGTCACATTGTTGCGGAATGCCTGGACAAAGCAAAGCCCTCCACCTCCAAGAAGCCCTTCAAGAAGAAAGCAATGAAGGCAACATGGGATTCTGAGAGCGAATCCGAGAATGAAGTGGACACCGCCAACATGTGCTTCATGGGTAATGAAAGCACAAGCAAGGTAACCTCTTCTACTTCTCTTAATGATGAACTTTCTATGGATGAATTAGGAGAAGCATTTGTTGAATTATCACACAACTATGATTTTCTAAAGAAAAAGTATTTAAAAATGAAAAAGGAAAATGAGTCCCTTAATCATCAAGTATTTACTCTTTCTAAAGAAAAGGATGACTAGCACTCTACTTTAGTTGCTACTCAAAATGATTTTGATAAATACAAGAATTCTTGTAAAGGCAAGTCCTCACTAGTTGATTCTAATGAGATTACCATGCTTAAGAAAAGAATAGACTCATTAGGAATTGTTTTGAAAATTGCGAGTTTGATAAGAAGAAAATTGAGGGGATGTTTCCTAAGAAACAAGCCCCTAAGAAACATGATTACCATGCTCATTCTCATGTTCTTACCACACAACCTTTACATCGTGGCAAACCCCCAAAACATGCTCACACTTCACACACACATCATGCATTCATGTATGGTAAAGTGTATTCATGTTCATATTGTGGCCGTAAAGGACACTTAGCTAATTTTTGCTATGATAGACTAAATGCATCTCGTCATAATATTTGGGTTCGAAACACTAACTTTCAAGGACCCAAGAAAATTTGGGTACCAAAATCAATGAATTTGTTAAATGATGTAGGTACCTTCCAAGGCCCAACGACGTAGAGGGTTGTGGTATCTTAATAGTGGTTACTCAAGGCACATGACTTGGGACATCAACAACTTTGTAACACTATCAAATTACCATGAAGGTGGCACCGTCACCTTCGGAGATGATGCCAAGGGTAAAATCATCGGTATCGGTAATGTTGAACTTGGTACATCCCCTATAATTGAAAATGTAGTTTTAGTTGACGGACTCAAGCATAATCTCTTGAGTGTTAGTCAACTTTATGATAAAGGTTTTGATGTTATTTTTGATAATGTAATTTGTAAAGTTATTGATAGAATTTCTAGTACTTGTGTATTTTTCGATTTTCGTGAAAATAATATTTATATGATTGATATGTCTAATATGTCTTGTAATATTACTTGTTTAAAAGCCCTCAATGATGAATCTTGGTTGTGGCATAGAAGATTATGCCACATTTCTTTTGACCATATATATCTAAGTTAAACATAAAGGAAATGGTGAAAGGAATTCATTGCTTGAATTTTGAAAAGGACCGAGTTTGTGACGCATGTCAATTTGGGAAACAAACCAAGTCTTCTTTCAAGTCAATCAAGGATATCATGACATCACGTCCTTTGGAGTTAATACATATGGATTTATTTGGTCCTACTCAAACTAAAAGTCTAAGTGGGAATCGGTTTGCATTTATTTTGGTTGATGACTTTTCACGTTTTACTTGGGTTTTCTTTCTTGAACATAAAAACCAAACCTTTTCGCATTTTCAAGCCTTTAAGAAAAGAGTTGAAAAGAAAAAAGAGTCTTCAATTTTAAGAATAAGAAGTGATAGAGGAGGTGAATTCATTAACCTACCCTTTACCACTTTTTGTGAAGAACATGGAATAAAGCATGAACTATCTTGTCCTAGAACTCCACAACAAAATGGAGTAGTTGAACGGAAAAATCGAACATTACAAGAGATGGCTAGGACAATGCTTAGTGAATATGGTCTTCCATATTATTTATGGGCCGAGGCCGTTAATACATCATGCTATATATCAAATCGTGTTTTCTTATGCAAAAATACTACAAAAACTTCTTTTGAGATGTACTTTTCTAGAAAACCAAATGTTTCATATTTTAAGGTTTTTGGATGCAAATGATTGGTTTTAAATACAAAAGATAATTTAGGAAAATTTGATGCTAGATATTATGAGGCTATTTTTGTTGGTTATTCTAATACTAGTAAGGCTTATAGAATCTTCAATAGATCATCCTTGACTATTGAGGAATCTATACATGTTAAGTTTAAAGAATCTAATTTGTTTGTTAAGAATGTTGTAGAAATAGATTCTATAGATGAAGGCTTGGAGAAAGTGACCTTGGAGGATACACCTACTATGGGAGGCAAGCCAAAGGATGATGAAGGAAGTGAACCTAAAGTAGAAGAGGCTCAAGGAAATGAAAATCAAACAATTGATGTGGAGCCTACTCAACAACTTCCAAAGGATTGGAGATACAATCCACATCACCCCAAGGACCTCGTCATAGGTGAAGTATCAAAAGGGGTAACCACTCGCTCTAAACTTCATGATTTTTGTGGGCATTATGCATTTATTTCTCATGTTGAACCCAAAAACGTCCTCGAAGCCAAGGCCGATTCATATTGGTTGCTTGCCATGAAAGAGGAACTCAATCAATTTGAGCGCAACCAAGTTTGGCACCTTGTTCCAAGGCCCCACGATAGACCAACGATTGGTACTAAGTGGATCTTTAAGAACAAGTTGGATGAATCGGGTAACGTTGTTAGGAATAAAGCTAGGTTAGTTGCCCAAGGTTACACTCAAATCGAAGGAATCAATTTTGAAGAAACCTTTGCACCCGTAGCACGGCTTGAAGCCATACGGATGACACTAGCATTTGCCTCATATAAAGATTTTAAATTGTTTCAAATGGATGTTAAAAGTGCTTTTCTAAATGGTTTTATTGAAGAGGAGGTGTATGTTGAACAACCCCCCGGGTTTGTTGATCCTACATATCCGGATTTTGTGTTTAAATTAGATAAAGCTCTTTATGGTTTAAAACAAGCCCCTAGGGCTTGGTATGAAAGACTTTTTTCATTTTTAATTTCAAATGGTTTTAAGAAAGGTAAAATTGACACAACATTGTTTACAAAACATGTAGAAAATGATATTCTTATTGTACAAATTTATGTAGATGATATTATTTCTGGTTCTACTAATGAATCTCTTTGCCAAGCTTTTGAATCATGCATGAAAGATGAATTTGAAATGTCTATGATGGGGGAGCTCAACTATTTCCTTGGATTCCAAATCAAGCAAAAGAAGGATGGGATCTTCATCAATCAAGCCAAGTACACCAAGGAACTCATCAAAAGGTTCGGGCTTGAAGGTGCTAAAGTGAGCAAAACTCCCATGGCAACAACTACAAAGCTTGATAAGGATGAACAAGGTAAAAGTGTAGACATTAAACTTTATCGTAGCATGATAGGTAGCTTGTTATATTTAACGGCTAGTAGACCGGATATTATGTTTTCCGTTTGTCTTTGTGCACGTTTTCAATCTTGTCCTAAAGAGTCTCACATAATTACGGTTAAACGTATAATTAGATACCTTAAGGGCACTATTGAAATGGGTTTGTGGTATCCGAAAATCGGACAATTTTCAATGACGAGTTTTTCGGATGCCGACTATGCAGGTTGTAGGGTAGATAGGAAGAGCACAAGTGGTACATGTCAATTCCTTGGTAATTGTCTTGTCTCTTGGTCTTCCAAAAAGCAAAATTCGGTAGCCCTTTCAACCGCCGAGACGGAGTATGTTGCAGCCGGAGCTTGTTGTGCACAAGTTCTTTGGATGAAACATATTCTCCTTGACTATGATTTACATTTTGATCATGTTAAAATATTTTGTGATAATACTAGTACAATTCATGTGACAAAGAATGCAAATCAACATAGTAAAACCAAACACATTGACATTAGATATCACTTTCTTAGAGATCATTATGAGAAAGGTGATATTGATATTGATTATGTTTCTACCGATTTTCAACTTGCCGACATATTTACTAAACCATTAGATTATGCTATATTCTCTTTTATTTGTGGTGAGTTGAATGTTTGCATTATGGATTCTTAAAGATATACATTTTTTTGTTTGTTTAACTCTTTTTGATGTATGACAAAAAGGGGGAGAAAAAGCATAAGTTTGCAAGTTTGTTTTAAAAAAATAAGTTAGTATTTGAGTTTCATAAGTTTGTTGTTTGTTTGAGTTTTTTTTTATGAAGAAAAACTATGTGTTTTATGCTTTATGTATGTAGCTACTCATAGTCATTCTTTATACATAGCATTTTTTATGAAGAAAAACTATGTGTTTTATGCTTTATGTATGTAGCTACTCATAGTCATTCTTTATACATAGCATTATTTGAGGGGGAGCTTCCAAGCTCTTCTTCCATTTTTGTTTAAATAACTTATATGTTTTGCCATCATCAAAAAGGGGGAGATTGTTGGCCCAAGGTTACAATCACCCGTTTTTAGTGTGTTTTGATGATTATAAAACATATATAGTTATTTGTACTAATCATATTTGTTGTTTAAGTGTGTTTCAGGATTCTAATGATTCTAGAAGTTTTCTTCTCTAAAGGAAGGTGTTTTGACTCAAGTCACCTCAATTTCGGGCTCAAGTATCAAACGTGAAAGATCATATGGAGAAGTCCACTTGAAGAACTTGTAGTCCTTTAGAACCAATGTAAGAAATAGTTTGTTAAAGTTTGAGTTTTGGAAAATTGGCTCAAGGATACACACACACATGTCTGTATACAAGTTTTTCATGTTTAAGCCTTTATCCTTAAGTTTCATGCCTTGGTATAAATACATGACTCCAACTTTTTACAAAGATATATATCATGTTTAAATCATGTATGTTTACCCTTTCCTAGCATGATACTTAGCTATCTATACTTCAAAATGTTTTACAAATATTCCAAGTTCTATTTTCCTGTCTGTTTTTCTGTTTCAGGCAGGACCGGTCGACCGGACCGGTCGACCGGAGCCTGTATCAGGACGTGCACGCTTGTGCATGTCTGTCGGCCGACCGAATCGATCGACCGACTGAAAGCAGTTTGCTCTCGGGTTTTCTAGGTCGACCGCCCAATCGACCGCCTTCAGAAAACTGTGTTTTCTTTTAGAGGACGGTCGGCCGGACGGTCGACCCGAGCCCAATGGCTATTGCCAGTAGGGCGGACGGCCGACCGGACCGATCGACCGCCAGGCCTGCAAAGCTCCAACGGCTCTTTCCGCTTTGGTGTAATCTAAAATCTGTTTTCTTGATCTGTTTTTGGCAGACTTTTTCTGAAGTTTTGGAGATCTTTTCCAGATCAAATAAGCTTAAAATAAATTAATTTTAACCCTTTCCTCTCCCTATAAATAGAGGAGAATAGTCTCTTGCTAGAAAAAAAAAATTCCTAAGTTTTTAAAGTTTTAAAAGGAGAAGAAAAGTTTTTAAGCTCTCCATTTTCCCATTCATTCTTGGCTTTGATTTTCAGTTGTTTTGCAAGATATTTTCCATTCACAACTGAGCATAGTTTTCTCATTACACTTCTAGAGCCAAAATTCCCTACTCAATCTATAAGGAAGTTGTAAAAGAGAGTTTGTAAGAAGTTTGTGATCTTGTTGTGATCACTTGGATACTTGTAGCTTCTTCTTCTTGTTCTTGTGGAGATACCTCTTCGGTAGAGGTCATTGTAAGCGGTAGAGTTCGGTACTTCGGTCTTCGGTAGACCAAATTGTAAAGCTCTCAAGGATAGTGGAAACCCTTCACGGCGGTGAAGGCGGGGAGTAGAGCGGTGGCTCGAACCTCGAAATAAACATCTTGTGTTTGCGATTGCTTTGTGTCTTTATTGTCTTCATTTCTTTCATTGCACTCTATTACTTATTGTTCATAGTTTGTGATATTGTTTCCCTTACTTGTGATATATCTTGTGTGCATTTCATCATTGCATATTATTCATTCTTTGTTCGATCAATTCTCATACAACAAGGTTGCATTGCGCACCTCTAACTCATTCAAGAGGAATCAAGAGGAAGGAGTTCAGAACCCTTCACGGGGTATTCGGCTCTTAGTCTTGTTTTAAGAGATCGTTGCATCCGTTCATTCATATTAGTTTAAAAAGATTGTTAGATTAGCATAAACACCTATTCACCCCCCCTCTAGGTGTATTTCAAGCTGGATCTAGGGAGGAGATGGAAGAGATCTTGCAGAAGAAGAAGGCATACCGACTCATGGTTCTCGGTGGGGTTCAGAGGAGGTGAACGACACTGCATGGGGAGGAGATAGAAGAGAGAGGGGCGACGGCGCTGTACACGTGGGATAGGGTTAGCTGCAGTTTGTGAGGGGTGGGGGAGAGAGAAGGGAGAAGATGAAATAAATAGGGAGAAGATAATGGTGGGCTTCTGCGCTATGGGCTGGAATGGAAAGAAAAAAAATAATGAAATTAAATAAGAGAGGAGTAGAGTAGGTTGGGTTGGGCCTAATGAACTATTGGGTTGGGTAAAAATGAAAAGTAAGTAGCAATAATACTAATAACATTTTATAAACAATAATAATAATAATAAATAATATAAATTACAAATACATAATAAAATACTATGATGTATTATTAATTATGTATTTTAAAATACGGTTATTACATTCTACCCACCTTATAAAAAAAATTTGTCCTTGAAATTTTAGTAAGGCAGAGAATGAAAGAAATCAGAATCAAGAGAGAAAACAAACAAGCTTAAAAATTTTGTCCTCAAAATTTCAGTAAGGCAGGGAATGAAAGAAAATCAGAATCAAGAGAGAAAACAAATAAGCTTCCACGTCACTTCTAAACACATATGGGTTCCCTACGCTTCCGCTGCGCGCTCTGATCTCTGATACCAGCTTCAACATGGAGCGACTAGTCTCAAGAGACAAAATCAGGGAATTTGAATTGGGATGAAAAATTAGAATCAAGATGGAACCAAGATCACTTTAAAGGAGCATTGGGATCAGGGATATCAAAAATCAAAGAGATGGACATCCAAAGGAAGGACGGTCAATTCTCAAGTGGAGTCAATATCATCATATGGATAGTGTATGTTTATTGCAATATAACTATAACATGTTTCAGGTCACTGGTAAGAACTAGGTCCTCTTTTATGTTGAACCTGGCTCTGATTCCAAGAAGACCCTTTCACGCCCCGCTTCCCAAAATATGTGAAAACGGAGTCACGATGAGAGTCGGCGATGTATATACGCGAGGAAACTATCCCCCATATACAAGCTAAGCCTAAAGTTACCTGAACAAGGTATAAATCTAAATCATAATAAATCAACGATCACTGCAATATTACATACAAGTATCCACGCATGATATCAGATAAATAAAGAACTGAAATAAAGACTAAATCTGATATATATATATCGAGAATCATGAAATAAAAGAAAGACGTAAGAGACGCGAATACCAGAATCAATAAGAGGGAAACTCCTGCACCTCACGAGCCTACAATCACACGAATGCCTGAACAATATAAGAAGATGGCCAACACCCTGGACGTGCGAATCCAGGGTCATCAAAAGCGACCTAATAAGTGTGTGTGTAATGGAAAAGGTGCTCGTGTATAAAAATAATATAAACAATAACAACATGATAACTGAAATAAAAGATAACAGAATAACCAAAATAAAGAATAAGGCTATGAACGACATATAACAGGTATCATGATAAAAGAAACCCACTAATGTCAATATGTGAACCTAGTATATGTCACTAGTTTGGTATACAATCTGGTCATGTGTACAATCATATATCTGTCATAGCTTATTTATATGTACAATCAGGTGATTATGGTCAGTAACTATACACTATAAATAGTTCATTATTATTTATTATGTCAGCGAATACCAATTGTCACCTGTAATAGACGCATCCCATACTACGCCTACTACACGTGTCAATCAGGGTCCTAAGTTATTGAAATTAACAGAAGATACGTTGTCCATGCTTTAGGTGGGTTCCGTATATACCCGAAACCACGGCCAAATCACCTGGCGCTGAACCAGGTGCTACAGCTAGATAGTTAATAGCAATAACAATGTGTTAATAACAATGACAATATGAACAATACGGGATGTCAATCATCCCTTGGAACCCTGCAGTGGAACCGTATTTCGGTTGTGCAACTTATATCATAGGTCCACCTAAAATACAGACGCTGTATCCTTTATCAATTTTCTCAATCCCAGTGTAAGTTGTCAATTTAGATTATTATTTAGAACAATCAATATCCATGTAATTTTGATTACTGGGACGATATGATGACAGTAACAATCTCAATGATGTAACAATAACAATATGGACAATATTACCGTGTATACGGTAGCATAATAGAACAATGTATATGTCATGGTCCGATAATATTTTTTCAGTAACTTTCAATAACATGAATACAATATCAAGCCTGGATACTGCTCAATAAGCAGTCTCATGTAGACTGAGCAATATCTCATATCCATCTGCACTAAAATACAATAGTAACTAATCCATCAACTAACAGTCTCTATATAATCATTGTGAACATCAAATATCAATCCGTATCAGTAATTTGATACAATAAACCACTGTCTCAATATATCAATAATTAGTAATCAGTCTCTCCTTATTAATCTACTCTGATCCTCAATTATCGATATATACATCCTCTAAGTCACCAGTATATCCAAATCTCAATAACTAAAATACAACATGTTCTGATACATATAATTAAATCCTTATATGCCAATTCGATCAAGATTATCACATACTCCCACTCTATCAAGGTCAATTATAGGATCTCAGAGTCAAGTAACATATCAAGTACACGTATCTAAAATATATCAGTTAAACTCACCAATTGATAATCCAAAAAAATAATAGCTCCTAACTGTCCAGAAGTCAGTCTCATCGTATACACTAGCGTCAAGGATATTATATTCATATATATATATATATATATATATATATATATATATATATATATATATATATATCCATGTATCGATAAGACAGTCTATCAATAAAGCAACATCATGTCTAGCACGTCCTCAATATCCAAAAGAGCTCTAATCGGATTAAGTCACCAAATAATTCGTCCAACAAATACTATACATAAGATATGAATCTCTAACTTCAATCATGAATCAATCATCCTCAAGATCAATATGTTATATTCTAAGATCCATCGCAACAACGTCAGTTACTAGATCAAGTCCCATCTATAGTATATCAATACTAGGTCTAAGCTAAAAACGACAATTTACCAACACATGAATGTTGGCCCAAGGTTACAATTGCCCGTTTTATTGAGTTTTGATGATTACAAAACATATATAGTTATTTGTACTAATCATGTTTGTTGTTTAAGTGTATTTCAGGGTCCTAAGGATTTATGGAGTGTTCTTCCCTAAAAGAAGGTTGTTTTGATTCAAGTCGTTTCCTTTCGGGTTCAAGAATCAAGCTTTGCAAGATCATATGGAGAAGCCCACTTGAAGACTTTGTAGTCACCTAGAACTTATGTAAGATTTA
This sequence comes from Agave tequilana, assembly GCA_038442645.1. Classification (NCBI taxonomy): domain Eukaryota; kingdom Viridiplantae; phylum Streptophyta; class Magnoliopsida; order Asparagales; family Asparagaceae; genus Agave; species Agave tequilana. The sequence continues at coordinate 262,069 of JAVJIF010029777.1, read as the reverse complement.
GTTTGTTAAAGTTTGAGGTTGTGGAAAATTGGCTCTAGAACACAAACACACACTTTTTAAAATGCAATCTTTACTTTTGGTATTTGTTTTAAGTTGATGCCTTGATAAATATACATGATTCAAATTTTTACAAAATTTTATATCCTATTTATATCATGTATATCTATCTTCTTAGCATGATACTTAGCCATATTATCCCTACAAAAATATTTTGAAAATTTTCCCAAGTCCAGAAAAACCCATATCTGTTTCTGTTTCAGACCTGGCGGTCGATCGGGCCGATCGACCGGCTCTGTTCTAGGCCAGGACGGTCGACCGCCCAGTCGACCGCATCAGGTGTCCAAGACGTGCACGCTTGTGCACGTCTATCGGTCGACCGATCGGTCAACCGACTGAAAACAGATTGCTCTCTTTTTTTTGTCGGTCGGCCGACCGGTCGACCGCCAGTTCAAATCTTGTTTGCCCTTTGTGGACGGTCGACCGACCGGTCAACCATGGCCAATGGCTATATGCCAAATAGGTTGTCGGTCAACCGGGCCGGTCGACCGACAGCCGGCCTGCTGCCACCAACAGCTCTTTCCAAATTGGCGAAAACTGATTTTTCTCCCTTTTTGGTTGGCAGAAATTTTTGATCTTTTGGGGATTAATTTCTGATCATATAAACTTAATTAAATCATATTTTAATTCCCTCCTCTCCCTATAAATAGAGAGGGTTGGTCTCTTGCAAAATGACCAAGAAAAATATGTAGTTTTCAAATTTGAAAAAGAGAGAAAAGTTTTCAAAGCTCTCAATTCTCTCTTGCATTCTTGGCTATTGTTTTTTAGTTGTGTTTTCAAGCAATTTTCATTTACAACTGAGTTTATTTTTCTCACTACACTTCTAGAGCCAAAAAAATTCCATCCTCATTCTATAAGGAAGTTGTAAAGAGAAAGTGTTGTAAGAAGTTTGTGATCCTTTTGGTGATCACTTGGTTACTTGTTCTTTCTTATTGAGATACCTCTTCGGTAGAGGTTTGTAAGTGGTGGAGTTCGGTACTCCAGTCTTCGGTAGACCTTTTAGAGTCATCGATGGATAGTGAAATCCCTTCACGGTGGTGAAGGCGTGGAGTAGAGCGGTGGCTCGAACCTCGAAACAAATACTTTGTGTTTGCGATTGCTTTTGTTCTTGCTCTCTATTGCTCTTTATTTTTAGCTTGTGTTATTGCCTTCATTTCTTGTGATATATCTTGTGTGCACTTTATTATTGCTTCCAATTCATTTCTTGCTAACTTATCGATCAATTCTCATACAACAAGATTGCAATACACACCTCTAACTCTTATTTAGAGGAATCACGAGGAAGGAGTTCAGAGCCCTTCACCGGGTATCCAGCTTCTAGTCTTGTTTTGGGAGATCGTTGCATCATTCATTCATATTTGTTTTAAAAAAATTGTTAGATTAGCATTTACACCTATTCACCCCCCCTCTAGGTGTTTTTAATTGGTATTAGAGCTTTGGTCTCTAAGCTCTTGGCTTAACAACCTTAGAGAGATCCACTATTTGCTAACCATTTCATTTTTCTTACACTTCACTTAGTAAAAATGGTGGATAGAATTAAGACCCCCCAAAGTTTGATGGCCTTAACTTTCCCTTATGGAAGGTTAAGATGACCGTATTTTTGCAATCTCTAGGAAGCCGGGTTTCAAAGGCGGTGACCAAGCCTTTTAGTGCACCCACTGGTGATGAGTCCACTTGGTCCGAAATTGAGACTAAATAATTTGATGCTAATGCTAGGGCTCATTATGCACTACTTCAAGTCCTTAATGATGATGATATCTCTAGAGTTATTCATTACAATCCGCATATGAAATTTGGACACACTTGCTTGTTACACATGAGGGGACCTCACAAGTGAAGAGGGCTAAAATAGACCTTCTTCGGTCCCAATATGAGAATTTTTCCATGCAAGAAAGTGAAACCATAGATGATATGATTACAAGATTTACAAAGATTACTAATGGACTTTCTTCTCTAGGTGATGTTATTGACAACGACCAAAGAGTAAGGAAGATCATCTGGGCTATTCCTCCTTGATGGGAAGTCAAAGCAACTACCTTAAAGAAACTCAATGACAAGGAGGAGATGGAACTTATAGGTCTCATTGGGAACCTCAAAACCCTTGAGATGGAGAGAAAAGCAAGAGAAGAAATGGCTCCCTCCAAGAAGAAAGCCATTGCCTTCAAGAGTCAATCCTCATACTCCGACAAAGACGATGAAGAAGAAGATGATGAAGAGCTCTCACTTCTTGTGAAGAACGTTCAGAGGATGTATAAAGAGGCAAAGTTCCAAGGTAAACGAAGATGGAAAGGTGGTAAAGAAGAGAAGAAGATTATTTGCTTCAATTGTCAAAGGCCGGGTCAAATTATTACGAAGTGCCCGGATAAAGCCAAGCCCTCCACCTCCAAGAAGCCTTACAAGAAGAAAGCAATGAAAGCTACATGAGATTCTGAAAGTGAATCCGAGGAGGAAGTTGACATCGCCAACATGTGCTTCATGGCAAATTAAGGCACAAGCAAGGTAACCCCTACCACTCCTTTTGATGATGAGCTTTCCATGGATGAATTAGGAGAAGCATTTGTAGAACTCTCACACAACTATGATTTTCTTAAGAAAAAGTATTTAAAAATGAAAAAGAAAAATGAGTCTCTTAATCACCAAGTTTTTACTCTTTCTAAAGAAAAAGATGAATTACTTTCCACTTTAGTTTTCACAAAAAAAGATTTTGGCAACTATAAGATTTCATGCAAAGGTAAGTTTCTACAAGTTGATAAAAATAAAATTACCTTGCTAAAAAAGAAAATTGATTCTTTAGGAGTAGTTTTGAAAAAGTGTGAATTTGATAAGAATAGACTTGAGGCTAGGTTTCCTAAGAAACAAGCCTCTAAGAAACAATCTCATGCTATTCATGCTCATGCCATACTTCACAACCTCAACATCATGCCAAACCCCCCAAACATGCTCACCCCACACACACACATCATGCATTCATGTATGGGAAAGTGTTTTCATGCACATATTGTGGCCGTAGAGGTCATTTAGTTAAGTTTTGTTATGATAGACTAAATGCATCTCATCATAATGTTTAGGTTCGCTACACTAACTTTCAAGGACCCAAGAAAATTTGGGTACCAAAGTCAACAATTTTGCTAAATGATATAGGTACCTTCCAAGGCCCAACGACGTAGAGGGTTGTGGTATCTTGACAGTGGTTGCTCAAGGCACATGACTTGGGATATCAACAACTTTGCAACCCTATCAAGATACCATGAAGGTGGCACCGTCACCTTTGGAGATGATGCCAAGGGTAAAATCATCAGTATTGATATTGTTAAACTTGGTACATCCCCTTTAATTGAAAATGTTGTTTTAGTTGATGGCCTCAAGCATAATCTCTTGAGTGTTAGTCAACTTTGTGATAAAAGTTTTGATGTTGTTTTTGATAATTAGTTTGTAAAGTTATTGATAGACAATCTAACACATGTATATTTTCTGGTTTTCGTGAAAGCAATGTATACATGATTGATATGTCTAATATGTCTTGCAACATCACTTGTTTAAAAGCCCTTAATGATGACTCCTGGTTGTGGCATAGAAGATTAGGCCACATTTCTTTTGACCATCTATCTAGGTTAAACACAAAGAAAATGGTGAAGGGTATTCCTTGCTTGGACTTTGAAAAGGACGATGTTTGCGACGCGTGCCAACTTGGAAAACAAACCAAGTCCTTTTTCAAGTTCAAGGATATCATGACATCATGTCCCTTAGAGTTGATCCATATGGATTTGTTTGGTCCTACTCAAACCAAAAGTCTAAGTGAGAATCGTTTTGCATTTGTTTTGGTTGATGATTTTTCACATTTTACATGGGTTTTCTTCTTAGAACACAAAAATCAAGCCTTTTCACATTTTCAAGCCTTTAAGAAAAGAGTAGAAAAGGAAAAAGAGTCTTCAATTTTAAGAATAAGAAGTGATAGAAGTGGTTAATTCATTAACTTGCCCTTTATTACCTTTTGTGAAGAACAAGGAATTAAGCATGAACTATCTTGTCCTAGAACTCCACAACAAAATGGAGTAGTTGAACGGAAAAATCGAACGTTACAAGAGATGGCTAGGACAATGATTAGTGAATATGGTCTCCCTCATTATCTATGGGCCGAGGCCGTTAACACCTCTTGCTACATATCAAATAGAGTTTTCTTATGCAAAAATACTTCAAAAACTTCTTTTGAGATTTATTTTTCTAGAAAGCCTAATTCTTCATACTTTAAAGTTTTTGGATGCAAATGCTTTGTTTTAAGTACAAAAGACAATTTGGGAAAATTTGATGTTAGGTCTTATGAAGCAATTTTTGTTGGTTACTCAAATACTAGTAAAGCGTATAGAGTCTTCAACAAGTCATCTTTGACTATTGAGGAATCTATACATGTAAAATTTGAGGAATCTAATATGTTTGTTAAGAATGTTGTAGAAATAGATCCTTTACATGAAAACATGGAGAGAATCACTTTGAAGGATTCACCTACAATTGCAAGCATGCCAAAGGATGATGAAGGAAATGAAGCTAAAGAAAGTGAGGCTCAAGGAAATGAAATTCAAGGAGATGATATAGAGCCTACTCAACAACTTCCAAAGGATTGGACATACAATCCACATCATCCCAAGGACCTTATTATAGGTGAAGTATCTCAAGGGGTAACTGCTCGTTCTAAATTTCAAGATTTTTGTGGACACTATGCTTTTATTTCTCATTTTGAACCCAAGAACGTCCTCGAAGCCGAGGCCGACTCATAATGGTTGCTAGCCATGCAAGAGAGCTCAATTAATTTGAGCGCAACCAAGTTTGGCACCTTGTTCCTAGGCCCCACGATAGACTAACAATTGGTACTAAGTGGATCTTTAAGAACAAGTTGGATGAGTCGGGTAACGTTGTTAGGAATAAAGCTAGGTTAGTTGCCCAAGGTTACACTCAAATCGAAGGTATCAATTTTGAAGAAACCTTTGCACCCGTAGCACGGCTTGAAGCCATACGGATGACACTTGCATTTGCTTCATATAAAGATTTTAAGCTTTTTCAAATGGATGTTAAAAGTGCTTTCTTGAATGGATTTATTGAAGAGGAGGTGTATGTTGAACAACCCCCGGGTTTGTTGATCCTACACATCCGGATTTTGTTTTCAAACTTGACAAAGCTCTTTATGGTTTAAAACAAGCCCCTAGGGCTTGGTATGAAAGGCTTTCTTCATTTCTAATTTCAAATGGTTTTAAGAAAGGAAAAATTGATACTACTTTATTTACAAAACATGTTGAAAATGATATTCTTATTGTGCAAATTTATGTGGATGATATCATTTTTGGTTCTACTAATGAAACCCTTTGCCAAACTTTTGAATCATGCATGAAGAAAGAATTTGAAATGTCTATGATGGGTGAGCTCAACTATTTCCTTGGTCTCCAAATCAAGCAAAGAAAGGATGGGATCTTCATCAATCAAGCCAAGTACACAAAGGAACTTATCAAGTGGTTCGGGCTTGAAGGAGCTAAAGTGAGCAAAACTCCCATGACAACAACCACAAAGCTTGACAAGGATGAACAAGGTAAAAGTGTAGACATTAAGCTTTACCGTAGCATGATTGGTAGTTTATTGTATTTGACGGCTAGTAGGCTGAATATTATGTTTTCTATTTGTCTTTGTGATCGTTTTCAATCGTGTCCTAAAGAGTCCCATTTAGTTGTGGTAAAACGCATTATTAGATACCTTAAGGGCACAATTGAAATGGGTTTGTGGTATCTGAAAATCAGACAATTTAACATGACGTGTTTTTCGGATGCTGACTATGCGGGTTGTAGGGTAGATAGGAAGAGTACAAGTGGAACATGTCAATTTCTTTGTAGTTGTCTTGTTTCTTGGTCTTCCAAAAAGTAAAATTCGGTAGTCCTTTCAACCGCCGAGGCGGAGTATGTTGCGGCCGGAGCTTGTTGTGCACAAGTTCTTTGGATGAAACATACTCTCCTTGACTATGATTTACATTTTGGTCATATTAAAATATTTTGTGATAATACTAGTACTATTCATATGACCAAAAATGCAAATCAACATAGTAGAACTAAGCACATTGACATTCGGTATCACTTTCTTAGAGATCATTATGAGAAAGGTGATATTGATATTGATTATGTTTCTACCGATTTTCAACTTGTCGATATTTTTACAAAACCTTTAGACTATGCTAGATTTTCCTTTATTTGTGGTGAGTTAAATGTTTGTATTATGGATTCTTGAAGAAAATGTTTTTAACTATGTTTACCCTTTTTGATGTATGACAAAAAGGGGGAGAAAAAGTTTAGCTTGTTTTGATGAAGTTTTGATGAATGCATCTTTTGAGTTTTGATGTATGCCATTCAATTATATGTATAGTTTTTCTTTTATACATAACATAATTTGAGGGGGAGCTTTCAAGCTTTTTTCCCCTATTCTTATAGAGCTTTCAAGCTTTTTTCCCCTATTCTTATAAAATAACTTATATGTTTTATCATCATCAAAAAGGGAGAGATTGTTGGCCCAAGGTTACAATCACCCGTTTTATTGAGTTTTGATGATTACAAAACATATATAGTTATTTGTACTAATCATGTTTGTTGTTTAAGTGTATTTCAGGGTTCTAAGGATTTATGGAGTGTTCTTCCCTAAAGGAAGGTTGTTTTGACTCAAGTCGTTTCCTTTCAGGTTCAAGAATCAAGCTTTGCAAGATCATATGGAGAAGCCCACTTGAAGACTTTGTAGTCACCTAGAACCTATGTAAGATTTAGTTTGTTAAAGTTTTAGGTTATGGAAAATTGGCTCTAGAACACACACACACTTTTCAAAATACAATCTTTGCTTCTGGTAATTGTTTTAAGTTCATGCCTTGATAAATATACATGACTCAAATTTTTACAAAATTTTATATCCTGTTTATATCATGTATATCTATCTTCTCAGCATGATACTTAGCCATATTATCCCTACAAAAATATTTTGAAAATTTTCCCAAGTCCAGAAAAACCCATATCTGTTTCTGTTTAAGGCCTGACAGTCGACAGGGCCGGTCAACCGGCTCTGTTCCAGGCCAAGACGGTTGACTGCCCGGTCGACCGCATTCGGTGTCCAGGACGTGCACGCTTGTGCACGTCTATTGGTCGACCGACCGGTCGACTGACCGAAAATAGATTGCTCTTTGTTTTTTGTCAGTCGGCCGACCGGTCAACCACCAGTTCAAACCTTGTTTGCCCTTTGTGGACGGTCGACCGACGAGTCGACCACGGCCAACGGCTATATGCCAGATAGGCTGCCTGTCGACCGGGCCGGTCGACCGACAGCCGGCCTGCTGCCACCAACGGCTCTTTCCAAATTGGTGAAAACTGATTTTTCTCCTTTTTGGTTGGCAGAAATTTTTGATCTTTGGGGATTAATTTCTGATCATATAAACTTAATTAAATCATGTTTTAATCCCCTCCTCTCCCTATAAATAGAGAGGGTTGGTCTCTTGCAAAATAACCAAGAAAAATACCTAGTTTTCAAATTTGAAAAAGAAAGAAAAGTTTTCAAAGCTCTCAATTCTCTCTTGCATTCTTGGCTATTGTTTTTCAGTTGTGTTTTCAAGCAATTTTCATTTACAACTGAGTTTGTTTTTCTCACTACGCTTCTAGAGCCAAAAAAAATTCCATCCACATTCTATAAGGAAGTTGTAAAGAGAAAGTGTTGTAAGAAGTTTGTGACTTTTGGTAATCACTTGGTTACTTGTTCTTTCTTCTTGAGATACCTCTTCAGTAGAGGTTTGTAAGTGATGGAGTTTGGTACTCCGGTCTTTGGTAGATCTTGTAAAGTCCTCGGTGGATAGTGGAAACCCTTCATGGCAGTGAAGGCGGGGTGTAGAGCGGTGGCTCGAACCTCGAAACAAATACTTTGTGTTTGCGATTACTTTTGTTCTTGCTCTCTATTGCTCTTTATTTTTAGCTTGTGTTATTGCCTTCATTTCTTGTGATATATCTTGTGTGCACTTCATTATTGCTTCTAATTCATTTCTTGCTAACTTGTCGATCAATTTTCATACAACAAGATTGCAATACGCACCTCTAACTCTTATCTAGAGGAATCACGAGGAAGGAGTTCAGAGCCCTTCACCGGGTATTCGGCTTCTAGTCTTATTTTGGGAGATCAATGCATCATTCATTCATACTTGTTTTAAAAAGATTATTAGATTAGCATTTACACCTATTCACCCCCCTCTAGGTGTTTTCAATGAAATGATACTGATACAAACTTATATCAATCACACAAATAAGGTGAACAATCTCTAATGTCTCCTAAAGTGATACAACAAGTGAAACTGGTAAAATATAATATAAAGTCACTTGAAATAATATGAATAAAAACATCAATATCCAATAACAACAGTAAATAAGAAAATGACATAAGAATAAACACTCACATGAAATGACGCGGTTTTGAAACTGAATCACCGTCTGGTCTTCACTGTACGAACTGGTACTGATTTACGGATCATCTCATGGATCGATCTATGAATCGCTTAAGTATTGGGTCTACAACGAGCACGAATGTGAATCGGGTCCGGATCTCCTACAACGGTCCGGATCTCACCAAACGAATCGAAACACTGCAACATGCAATCAAACATATGAACTCATACAAACCTACCCTCGTACACGTATACACTCCATAATATACACGCGTAAACATACGTGTACACCCGCATATATATGTATACAAGTATAAACATACACCAACATACATGCATACTTAAATAAAAACCAACACACATTAATATAAATACATACACTTATATATATACATATAATATACATACGCACATAACACATATACATGTACACACATGCATACACACATGTATACACCCATGTATATACGTACGAATATACATACTTATATACTATATGCATACATACCCATACTTACATATATATATATATATATATATAATATATATATATATATAATATATATATATATATATATATATATATACACATATATATATATATATATATATATACACATATGTATACATATATACATATATATACATATATATAGGTATATATATACATATATATACATATATATATAGGTATATACATATATATACATATATACATATATATACATATACATATATATACATATACATATATATATATATATATATATATATATATATATATATATATATATATATATATATATATATATATATATATAACACATGCATGTAAATGTACCCATATTTACACACACCCCCTTATACATAATAATACATGCATACACTAAACATACCCATGCAAACATATCCATTAATTAAACTTTCACATTATTACAACTTATACCCCTATACAAGTAAATATAGTACTAACTTCGGGGCAACTTGCGGCGCACCAACGGAGGCTCTGTCGGGGGCCGTGGAGGGTGTCGTTGGATAGAGGATCTCGTCATGAAGGGTGTGGGTGCGTTCACGCTCGCCGATGGCGATCAATGACGACACACAGAGAGACGAAAATGGCTCAGAGTAAGAGGCCTCATGGAGTGTTGCTTGGATTGCCTTCCATGTCCATGATGAAGCAAAGGAATTTAGGCCCAAATCAGCATCATTTTCTAGTGCAAAGATGCGGCCACTGTTTGCAACCAAAAAAAACCTAAAGATAGAGAAAGGTAAACTTCAGTCCAACAATACCATAACAAAAAGACATAAAGACATGTATAAATGAACAATGCATAGAAGAAAGAGAGTAAGAGCCATCAATATTGCATTTCCCAACCTGGATAAATCCCAAAAAGATGAAGAAAAAAGATGGAGGTGGCTGGTCTTGCTCGTGGCGCACAGTAAGGAGCGGGAGGGAGGATCCAAGGCTGGGTGACTTGCGTGGCCGGGGGTCTGCGGAGGGTTCAACGAGGCTGAGGAGCGAGATCTGCAGGGCTTCTACGTGGGGGCTTGGTGCAGCCTGGTTGCACGAGGAGGTGGAGGAGGAGATCGGCCTAAAGAGGGGCAGGTTAAGGAGGTTGTAGGGCAGTGTGGGCTGAGGGTGCAACAAGGATAGGAGGGAGTTGGGTTTGTGAATGGATGTTGGCTGGATCTAGGGAGGAGAGGGAAGGGATCTCGCAGAAGAAGAAGGAGGCATACTGGCTCATGGTTCTCGGTGGCGTTCAGAGGAGGTGAATGATACTCATGGGGAGAAGATGGAAGAGAGAGGGGCGACGGCGTTGTACACATGGGATAGGGTTAGCTGCAGTTTGTGAGGGGTGAGGGAGATAGAAGGGAGAAAATGAAATAAATAGGGAGAAGATTACGGTGGGCTTCTGGGCTGTGGGCTGGAATGGAAAGAAAAAAATAATGAAATTAAAAGAGAGGAGTAGAGTAGGTTGGGTTGGGCCTAATGAACTATTGGGTTGGGTAAAAATGAAAGGAAAGTAGCAATAATGCTAATAACATTTTATAAACAATAATAATAATAATAAATAATAATAATATAAATTACACATGCATAATAAAATACTATGATGTATTATTAATCATGTATTTCAAAATACAGTTATTACACTCCTCCTCATTATGATTACTCCCGGCATCATTGTTGTTTCGGTTGGTGAGGAGTTGAGCGTGCATCTGTTAGACATTGTCCAAGGCTTCTTGCTGGGCCTTGGAGGTTTACTCTTGAGCTTCCAATCGTCGGTGGAGGTCATCATTACCTTTCTCGGCCATATGCACCGACCTCTGCCCGTTCGCAGCAAGCTGACTGCTGAAAAGGCGTACCCACTATCGTCCCCCTCATCATCAGACCATTAGAATAAACTTTTCAATGGTTCTGGTGATATTACTATAGTCGAAGAGGATGGTTGCTCATAATTGCAGGGTATTGAAATCACCTAGAAGGGGGTGCATAGGTGATGAGCTAATTTATTGGTTAATAATGCGGAATTAAAACTTATATGATGCAAACTAAATCTTCTTAAACTAAACACCAAGTATAACATAAGAGTGTAGCTGGATTTTCCCTGAAGGGCTCTGGACAAACTCCTCAAGATTCCTCTAAATAAGAGTTGAGGTGTCGCGTTGGCTCACTTGGTTGAATACAAGTGTTAGCAAACAATCCCCAAGCATATAACAATTAAGCACACAATATATCAAGCATATAAAGATAAAGACAACATAGGCATGCAATATATAAAGACAAGTAAGAGATAGAGAGCAATCGCAAACATGGGATATTTATTTTGAGGTTCGAGCACACTTTCTCTACATGGGTTCAACACTATGAAGGATTTTCACTAAAAATGATCCCACCAGATCACTCGGTGTCACAACACCTACAAGGCGAGTTTACACTTGAACTCCTTGGACTCTCTAGTCCCTCTACTCGTTCCCTCAAGAACACACCGCAAGCCCACTAGCTCACCGAGGCCGCACCTCAAACAAAGAGTTCACACACAAACTCAAAACACCGCGAACCCGCAAGTCCACCTCCTCAAAGTACAAAATAGAACTTTGGTGATCACAACACTTTGATCACCTAAAATCCTCTCACAACAAAGATCTTATAGGTAGATATAACAATGGATAGCTCAAGTGTTGTGTGAGAAAAGTAGGATTGAAATGGTGGAGGAAAACACAAGGAAATCACTTTTGAAAAACTATAGATAAACTCTTCTTTTGAATGGATGTATTAGGCTCTAATACAAGTGGAGAAAACCTTTTGAAAGAGTAAGAAAAACTGGTGCAAAAATCCACTTGAAATCTTGTATCAAACAGCCTCAAACCCCCCCTTTAAATAGGCTCCAAAAACTAGCCGTTACAGCCAAGATGACCTGTCGTCGACCGCCCGGTCGACCGGCCAATGGCCAGATTTCCGACCGTTGAGCCAGCGGTCGACCGGCCGGTCGACCGTGGCAAAGATACAGAGAGCTAAGCTCTCTGCCGGTCGACCGCCCGGTCGACCGGGGCCATTTCCAAAGAGCAGATACTCTCTGGCGGTCGACCAGCCCATCCTATGCACGTCTGTGCACGTCGGTCAACCGTTCCGATCGACCCGCTCCTGGTCCGGTCGACCAGTCGGTCGACCGCCAGAGCCTGGCAGGCCATTAATAGGATATAAAACTTGGGTTTTTTATTTAAAATAAAATCCTTTAAATTCATGAAAAATCTACAAAAATAGTTTCAGTATAATACTTTAATAAACAAACATGTTTGAGTAAAATCAAGACATGTTACAAACATTTTGAACTATTTTTGTAACTTAGAAATTTTAGCTCAAAACAAAAACTGTATTTTTTCAAATTGGTTTTTTCAAAACTTCTCCAAATACAAAAATAAGATATTTTAAACACTTTTAAAGCATGGTGTGTATGGATATGATCCACTACACATAAATGATGAAATATCTATGTTTTTGAACAATAAGCACTAAAATGATTTTGGTTAAAAACACATGTATATAATAAACTCCAAAAACTAAACCGCTATTTTGTCAAAATGAAAATTCTTTTATGAAAACTTATCTAAACCAAGAGTGTGTGTGTGTGTGTGTGTGTGTGTGTGTGTTATACTTGAGCAATCCACCAACTATTCTATCCTTTACATTTTATCTAAAAATAAAATCTTAATAAAGTAAACCTAGACTCAAGTCTTGATCTTTAAGGTCTTCACTTGAAGTCTTCTTCTCCTCTTGACTTGGTCCAAACATGATCCAAAGAGCTAGACTCCTATTGAGTACTTGAGGTGTTAGCTCCAAAACTTAACTTTAAATCCTTTGTTGAAGCTAAACACCAACTAAAATCTTGATCATAAATTTGAGAATAATTAAATACAAGATTATTAGTACTATAACTACATGAGTTGATCATCATCAAAACTAGAGTGATGGGCCTTTGGGCCAACAATCTCCCCCTTTTTGATGATGATAAAACTCTTGGAGTTATATATGCATGGATTAAAGTAAAGCTTCGAAGAAGCTACCCCTTAACTCATGCATCACAATATATAAATAGATATGGCAATAAAACACATGAATCTAAACAACTAAACATGCATCAACAAGGTGAGAGACATAAAACATAAATCCAAAATCCTTTTTCCAAAAACTTTTTCTTCCCCTTTTTGTTTAAACTTTTAAAAAACATTCTTCCCATTTTCTAAAACACAAGATGCATAAACTTAATATATGCAAAAACACAAATATGCATATATAAACTCAAATACTTCTCCCCCTTTTTGTCAATCATCAACAAAGGGGTTAAAGTAAACACAAAACAATGTTCTCCCCCTCTTTGTTAGAAAAAAATCAACAAAGGGGTGAGCACAAATCAATCAATAAAAGATATATGCGATATACATTCATGAAGAGGAAGACGCTAAGTTAACTTTCCTACATATATGCATTACATGAAGAAGGGATGACAAGCCCTAACTCACATAACGCATAATATGCAATGCATATGAAGAGATGTGAAGCTCATCCTATACACGTGTACCGCATAGAGAAGAGTTGTCAAGCTCCTCAATATAAAATACACTCAACATGAATCTATATGTAGAAGAGATGTTAAGCTCCCCTTGCATATAGGACATATAAATCAAAACATTTTTAATATTTCTTATTAAAACAAAATTTTAAATTTTCTCAATAAAATAAATTTTGAGATATCTTAGTAAATCAAATTTTAAGATATTGTAAATAAACATTACTAATTTTGAATTTTAATTGTAATTGACACATTTTATCAATTGAAATAACAATGAAATTTTGATTCCAATGAAAGAAAATATTTTATATTTTGATACCAATTTAAATTTTCATAAATACCAATTGAAATAAATAGATCAATAGTTACCAATAAGGATACCAATTGAAATAAATAGTTCAATAGATACTAACTGAAAAATATTGTACATTTTGATATCAATAAAAATACCAATTGAAGATAATGCATAAGCTTATATAAAAAGTATCAATTGAGAAATCAATTGAAAAACAAGATTTGAATTAAGCTAAGCATAAACATATGTTGTGCTTTAAACATGTAAATATCTTGAAAATCAAGCACAAACAAATCATATATATATATATATATATATATATATATATATATATATATATATATATATGAAAGAGAATACCAATAGAAATTGATATTATTTGAAATGAAGCATACATATATAGAAAACAAAATATGAGTATATACAAAATAAATATCAATTGAGATACCAATTGAAAATAATAATGTAAATAAAGTATATAACTCATAATTACCACCCTTTTTATGCACAAGATAAAATATTTTTCAATAAAGCTTACAAGGCATACTCGCCCATCAGTCCTCCCTTAAAAGGGTAGGTAGGGGTTTTCGAAATTAGGTGTTTGAAAATATTTTTAGCATTGAAAATCACTACCAAATGAAGAAAACTAACTAGTTAAAAGTAATTTTTGAAAAACTAGTTAAAGATCCTTCAAAACATGAAACCAAATCGTATGTATTTCATGAATCATACCAAATATATAAGAGTTGACAATCAAAATCAATAAAGCTCATAAAAGTGTTCATGGAACAAGGTGATGACTAAATAAATGAAGTGTGAGTATTCAATAATCATGTAAATAGCATTTTCATGAAAATAATCAATAAGGCTCAAAACAAACATGAATATTATTTTATCACAAATCATGAAAATTTATTTTTCATAAAAAGTTGAAAAACATAAAAATTCATTTTTCATCTAAAAATAAACTTCTAGGTATATGTATGATTTATCCAAAACTAACAATATGCATACATATCTCAAACATGAAAAGAATCTATGATATAGTTTGCATGAAAGCATGAGACTCAAGGGGTATACATGTATATTTATTAGATTTGAATAAAAAGTGCATATACATGAAGCAAAAACATGAAAATAGACAAACCATGTATAAATGAGAGAATCATCAAAACTAGGCTATACATGTGCATGTAGCGAGAACAAATGAACAATGAAGTGCAAACATATATGAATCAATTTGTTGCTCACTACTTGTACACGTATATACACAAGTTTTGACAAATACTACATCTAACCATGTATTTACCACATGAAACATAAAACAAATAAAACATGAACGTGCTAAAAATATCATAAATGAAAAAGTATGTAAATAAACTAAGAGTTTTAGAGATAGTTACCAATACATGAACTATACTCTAAATCTCCAAAACATGGTGGTCGTCCCACCAAACCTCCTTGATAACGGTGCATCAAATATGTGTCCATCAAGTCCATGTGCATCCACCATCAAGGCACCAATCCTCTCACGTTTTGTGAGAGCCCGCACCTACATCAAATATAAAAGGTGGGGATTTTGGTACCCATTTTCTTTTGGGTCCACGGGGTTAGCATCTAATGGAACACAAACATTTTTCTTAGCAAAACTAATATGATGTATCTTATCAAAACAAAACTTTGCTAAATGGCCTTTGCGGCCGCAATGTGTACACTTGTACACTCTAGGATGCATATGTGTATGAGTGTGATCATGACGTGCAAAGTGTGCATATGCATGATGAGGGTGATGTGCATGAACATGGGGAACTTGTTTCTTTTGAAACAAGGATTCCAATCTTTTATAGTTAAATGCATAATTGCTCAAAGTTGAGCTTAAACAGTCTATTTTATTTTTCAAAAATTTCATCTCATTAGTAGTGGCATGTAAAGCATAGTAAGAATGAGAATCATTTTTCTTTTTCTTTTTAGAAACATTTTCCTTTTCTTTTTTCAACAAATTTTCTTTTCAAGGAAGTGTTTTCATGCAAAGCAACTTCTTTTTGTTTTTCCACCAAAACAATCTTATTTTTCAAAGTAGTGTTTCCTTCACAAAGATCATTCAATTTAGAAAGCAAGGAAAAATTTTCATTTTTCAAAGATTCATTTTCTTTTGAAATATTTTCAAAATTTTCTTGTAAAGAATCTTTTTCATTTAACATGCAAACAAATTTCTTTTTCATTTTCTTATTTTCTTTCTTAAGCATGTCATATTTTTCTGGAAGTTGTTGACAAAAAGATTCAAGCTCATCATAAGGCATATCGACATCTTCTTCTACCTCGGATTCGGTTATTACCTCAAGAGGGTTATCCCCTTGGACTATGTAGCACACATTAAAAGCATCACTTCCAACATCTGAGTCGCTCCCCGCATAATATTGTTCTTGTTTGCTGAGGGAGAGTATAGTATTCCAAATTATAAAAGCCGAATCAAGATTAGCAACCCTAGATAAATAATCATCATTTAGGGTAGATCTTAAAGCATGTAGGGCTTTTGCATTAGCCTCATTATTTTTGCCATTTAAACAATAAGAATCTCTAGTAGTGATAAAATAAACATGAATGCCTAGGGCTTTAAGGAATAAAGACATCTTAACCTTCCAAGTTTGGATGTTAAGAATGTCAAAAGTGGGAGGTGACATGAAATCCATGGTCTGTGCACAAATGTTGTGATTAGCTATAAATGAGGATCTTTAACTCTAGGTTGTTAGACCCAAATCAAGAGCACGTGGCTCTAATATCAATTGAAATCACCTAGAGGGGGGTGAATAGGTGATGAGCTAATCTATTGGTCAATAATGCGGAATTAAAACTTATATGATGCAAACTAAATCTTCTTAAACTAAACACCAAGTATAACACAAGAGTGTAGCCGGATTTCCCGTGAAGGGCTCTGGACTAACTCTTCAAGATTCCTCTAAATAAGAGTTGAGGTGCCGCGTTGGCTCTCTTGGTTAAATACAAGTGTTAGCAAACAATCCCCAAGCATATAACAATTAAGCACACAATATATCAAGCATATAAAGATAAAGACAATAGAGGAATGCAAGATATAAAGACAAGTAAGAGACAGAGAGAAATCGCAAACATGGGATATTTGTTTCGAGGTTCGAGCACACTTGCTCTACGTCCCCGCCTTCAACACTATGAAGGATTTTCACTGAAAACGATCCCACTGGATCACTTGGTGCCGCAACACCTACAAGGCGAGTTCACACTTGAACTCCTTGGACTCTCTAGTCCCTCTACTCATTCCCACAAGAACACACCGCAAGCCCACTAGCTCGCCGAGGCCGCACCTCAAACAAAGAGTTCACATACGAACTCGAAACACTGCGAACCCACAAGTCCGCCTCCTCAAAGTACAAAGTAGAACTTTGGTGATCACAACACTTTGATCACCTAAAATCCTCTCACAACAAAGATCCTATAGGTAGATATAGCAATGGATAGCTCGAGTATTGTGTGAGAAAACTAGGATTGAAATGGTGGAGGAAAACACAACAAAATCACTTTTGAAAAACTCTTGATAAACTCTTCTTTTGAATGGAAGTATTAGGCTCTAATACAAGTGGAGAAAACCTCTTGAAAGAGTAAGAAAAACTGGTGCAAAAATCCACTTGAAATCTTGTATCAAATAGGCCCAAAAGCTCCCCTTTAAATAGGCTTAAAAAACTAGCCGTTACAGCCAGGATGACCTGTCGGTCGACCGGCTGGTCGACCGTGGCAAGGATATAAAGAGCTGAGCTCTCTGCCGGTCGATCGGGGCCGTTTCCAGAGAGCAGATACTCTCTGGCGGTCGATCGTGCGGTCGACCGGCCCATCCTGTGCACGTCGGTCGACCGAATCCTAGTTCGGTCGATCAGTCGGTCGACCGCCAGAGCTTGGCAGGCCATTAATAGGATATAAAACTTGGGTTTTTTATTTAAAATAAAATTCGATAAATTCACAAAAATTTCAAAAATAGTTTCAGTATAATACTTTGATAAACAAACATGTCTGAGTAAAATCAAGACATGTTACAAATATTTTGAACTATTTTTGTAACTTAGAAATTTTGGCTCAAAACAAAAACTGTATTTTTCCAAATTAGTTTTTTCAAAACTTCTTCAAATACAAAAATAAGATATTTTAAACACTTTTAAAGCATGGTGTGTATGGATATGATCCACTACACATAAATGATGAAATATCTATGTTTTTGACAATAAGCACTAAAACCGTTTTGGTTAAAAACACATGTATATAATAAACTCCAAAAACCAAACTGGTATTTTGTCAAAATGAAAATTCTTTTATGAAAACTTATCTAAATCAAGAGTGTGTGTGTATATATTATACTTGAAAAATTCACCAACTATTCTATCCTTTACATTTTATTTAAAAATAAAATCTTAATAAAAACAAACCTAGACTCAAGTCTTGATCTTGAAGGTCTTCACTTGAAGTCTTCTTCTCCTCTTGACTTGGTCCAAATATGATCCAAAGAGCTAGACTCCTCTTGAGTACTTGATGTGGTCTTAATGCATAAGCTCTTAAATCAAACCGTGTTAGCTCCAAAACTTGACATTAAATCCTTTGTTGAAGCTAAATACCAACTAAGATCTTGATCATAAACTGAGACTAATTAAACATAAGATCATTAGTACTATAACTACATGAGTTGATCATCATCGAAACTAGAGTGATGGGCCTTTGGGCCAATAATTACCACCCTGGATCTGGTATTTCAGATTACACCTTCTTCTCTTAGGAAGACTTGGCCTAAGCCAGGGCTATAGTCCGGGTTTGGAGAACTGAACGAAGGGGAGTTAGCACCACGCGGTGCTTGTCTACCCCTATGCGGCTCATACCCCCTTCTTATCATGTTGACAAATGTTGAGGGCTTATCTAGTAGATTTCACAATTTGCTCCTTTTGTGATGCTTGGTAGAGCTCGCATCGATAGTCGATTAAAAATCGACTGTCGGATTGGAAGAGTGGCGGGCACTGATCCTAATTGGCAATGGACTGAATGGACCGTCACCAATTGACATCCCACTTGTCCATAACAAGGAGGAGTATGGAGTAGTTCTAACTTTCGCTTGTTAGTTAGAAATTCTTGGAGATCAGTGTTAACCAAACTTACGTGAGGTTGTTTGGATCGGAGAACTCTAGCCTTGAGGCTTCTTCTTTTGTGTGATTTAGAAATCACCTTGTCAGTTGTATTAACTTCACTTGGCGAATCTAGACGTGTAGCTCCGCTGCAAGGCGTGAACTTACCACTAGAGGATTTTGGGAGCAAGTCACAGTAACTTTACTTTTAGCACGCTACGGTGCTTTGTTCTCGGCCTTGTAGCGAAGGTGGCTAGCACTACTGAGTGGTTCGGTTCCAGCCTTGCGGCTGAGACTTTGTTAGTACCTTTAGGTACTGGCGCTGCGTTAGCTATGCCCCCAGTAACTTCACTTGTGAGAACGAGGTTGATGGTATCGGTCACTGCTTCCAAATTAGGCGAATGCAGAAATACTAACTCAGCCTCACGGCCAGTAGTTTTGGTTGTGCTGCCTAACTGTATAGTCATTTTGCCTTTGTCTTCGTATAATAGGCGAAGTTGTGCTGGAGCTTCACACGGAATTTTCTACTTCGCTCTCCATACCTACTTGGAAAACGAATTCTTAGGTTCGCAAGGAACCTATCTAGCCTCGCGTGAGACACTTATAGCCTCGGTTGAGGCTGAGAGGAGCTGGGATGAGGTTCGTCTAGTTGCTTGCCTGATGAAGGCTGATTTTTGTTCTACAACCACTGAAGTATTGGCCATAGAAACCTTCCTGTGCTTTCGTGTGTGAAGCACTGGACTACCCCCAGAGAGTAGCTCTTCAAATTTTCCTAGTCAAAATGAATGACCAAATTTTTGACAATGATGGGCTCAAGACTCTGACCGTTGCGTTGTGATACTGTCTCCTTATTGCGGAAGAAGACACTTCTCCCTAGCGGAGTCGCCATCTTATTTTCCACTGAAAATTAATTCAAGAAAAACTTACAAAAAAGAATAGAGGAGCAAAATTACAAGTATTCAGAAGAAGAATTACAAGTAGATCTCCTCTGAGATTTCTAGAGAAGTATACCGGTAGGAATCTGATCAGCGTGCGATCACTTTATCCCTTTGACGATGCAATCAGTCAGATGATCAAGTTGCTTCCCTATTAGGATTCCCTTCTCGCTTGGTTCTGGAAATCGAGTAGTTAGAAGCAAGAGAATAAGAGACTATTCTTTGGAAGAATCTCTACTCTAATTGAATTTCTTTCAGACAATATTCTCTCTAGCCTGGTCACCTTTTTGTTCCTCTCTGTTCCCCTCCATGTCTTCGTCCCCAGTAAGGGACTATTTATAGCTGGAATAGGGTGTAAGCGCCCACTTGAATTTAGCAAGGCTGAATTAGTCTTTAGCTTCACACAAGACTGCAAATGACCTCACAGCGAAGCTGCTTGTGAGCTTCCAGCGAAGCTGAAAAGTGTTCATGCGAACTTCTCCCTGCCGTTATGGCTTAATTATCTCCACTTAATGTGGGACGAAGTTGGCGGGTGTAACTGCCCACTTAAAATGGCATTAATCCCACTAAATTAGTGGGGTTCACCCATTAATCCTCCAAATGAAAGGGTCAATTGATGACCTGGTAAAGCTCGCGCGGAGCTAAGTCATGTGAGGTTAAGCTTCAACTTAGAACTTCAGTGAAGTTACCTTCATAGTTCTTCTGCGAAGGCGGGCTAAGCTCATAGCGGAGCTACACCCATCTTTCCTTCTAGCGAATCTAGAGGTAAAGCTTCTAGCGTGAAGCTTTTGGATCAGCCTCTGGCGGGGCTAGATGGGAGGCTTTGAGCGAAGCTCGCAGTAAAGCTAGGCGAAGATGTAAGTTAGCTCCCAGTGGAGCAATAGAGAACTTCACAGTGAAGCTAGACAAGCTTAGCCTCTCATGCGAGGCTATCCTCTCGGGGCTAACACGAGGCTAAGTATTGAGCTAACTTAGCATTTTAATCCTGCTTGGATCTCTTCAAAGACAATTTCAGCTTACTGTCTGCTTCACTGGATCAGTAAAGTCCAAGTCGTTGCCTTGTACCTGGTCGTCAGTCAGTCTTCTACTTATCTTTTGTAAATGTCGATAATTTAGACATCGTTTAGACTGGTTGAAGATAAATGTGAGAGTTCTGTCTTTTTAGAATGTCCACAACTATTCAGTTAGTCGATCGATATGTGAAGGTTCCCAAAGGGGAAATCACAAATGTCCTTATCCGGATCAAGGATTTCATCTACCCCGTTGACTTCATTGTGCTTGAGACCCAACCTGTATCAAACCAATGGTCTCAAACTCCATTCATCTTAGGGCACCCAATCTTTACTACAGCTAATGCCATAATCAACTGTAGGCACTGGTCCATGCGATTGACCTTTGGAGACATGACAAAGGAGGTTAATATTTTCAATCAGGAAAACAACCCAGGGATATGAATGATTAGATATTTGAGATCAACTCCATTGAAATTTGACCAGTAAGCATGAAGAAAGCATGGAGATAGACACAGAGAGCGAGTTTGATATGGAGTATGAGGATTTCAATTTAGACCAGATTATTAATTTAGCAGTGGACTGGGCGTCAAGCCAAAGTGTACTTCATCCCAGGACAAAAATTCCAAATCTCCCTTCCAATGAATCCACTCCTTCCTTAGAATTAAAAGCTTTGCCTTAACATCTCAAGTACGCCTATCTGGGTGGAAAAGGAACACTGCCTGTCATCGTAGTATCCCATCTGACTGGAAAACAAGAGGAAAGCTTAATGTCAATTTTAAGGAAACACAGAGAAGCCATTGGATGAAAAATGAATGACATTAAAGGGATAAGTCTAGCTAACAACACCGAATTCATTTGAATGATAAGGTGATTCCTAGGAGGGACCCACAGCGTAGGCTTAACCCAGTCATGCAAGAAGCTGTGAAAACAAAAATTTTAAAACTATTAGACAATGAGATTATCTATCCCATTTCTGATAACCAATGAGTTAGCCCGGTCCACACTGTCCCTAAGAAAGCTGATTTTGCGGTAGTAGAAAATGAACACAAGGAGTTGGTACAAACAAGACTACCTACCAAGGTTCGTGTTTGTATTGGTAATCAGAAATTGAATGCAGCTACCCGTAAAGACCACTTCCCGCTACCCTTCATCGATCAAATGCAAAAACGCTTGGCTGGACATGAGTACTACTATTTTCTGGATGAGTACTCAGGATACAATCAGATTCTCATTGCTGCAGAGGACCAGGAGAAGACTACGTTCACTTACCCATTCAGAACCATTGCCTACTGACGCATGCCCTTTGGATTGTACAACACTCCCGCTACATTCTAACAATGTATGCTCAGTCTTTTCTCCGATATGGTAGAACTTTTCCTAAAAATTTTCATGGATGATTTCTCCATCTACGAAGATTCATTTGACCAGTGTCTTCATCATTTAGAGTTAGTTCTTGAAAGATGCACGAAAAAGAACTTAACTCTAGATTAGGAAAAATGTCACTTCATGGTAAGACGGGGGATTGTCTTAGGACATGAGATTTTGAGGAGAGGAATCGAAGTTGACAAAGCGAAGATAGAAGTAATCGCTAAGCTTCCACCACCCAAATGCATTAAGGATATCTGATCTTTTTTAGAGCATGCTGGGTTCTACCGACGGTTTATTAAGGACTTTAGCAAAATCGCTAGACCCTTAACCAATTGCTCGCAAAAGACGTGCCCTTTGATTTTAATGATGGATGTTTTAAATCATGGGAGAAGCTTAAGCAAGAACTGATATCTACACCTATCATTTCGGCTCCAGACTGGACCCAACCATTTGAGATCATGTGTAATGCTTCAGACCTTGCGATTGGCGCTATTCTAGGACAACGTATCGATAATAAGCAACATGTGATCTACTATTCTAGTTGGATATTGAATGACGCTCAGCAAAACTACACTACGACTGAGAAGGAATTCTTGGCCATAGTATTCACGTTGGAAAAATTTCGTCCATACCTGCTAGGATCGAAAACCACAGTTTTCACATATCACTCAATGTTAAGATATTTTATGATAAAGAAGGACGCAAGAGCAAGACTCATCATTGAATCCTTCTTTTACAAGAATTTACTTGGAGATTCATGAAAAAAGAGTATGGAAAAAGTAGTGGTCGATCACTTATCTAGAATTCCCAACACACCTATTAAGGAAGAACAGATCAACGAGGATATCCCAGATGAACACATTCTAGCAATCTTTAAGGAACCCTGGTATGCTGACATCATCAATTACCTTACCACAGGACAAGTACCCTCTGAATAGACGAAGCAAGATAGATATCACTTCTTCGCCCATGTACGATTCTTCTTTTGGGAAGAGCCTTACTTTTTCAAATACTGTCCTGACCAAATCATCAGACGGTGTATACCAGAGGAAGAACATAGGAGTGTATTGACTTTCTGCCATGAACTTGCGTGCGGTGGACACTTTGGTCCCCGCAAAATTGCCGAAAAGGTCATACAAAGTGGGTTCTACTGGCCCACTTTATTCAAGGATTCCTTCAATTTTTGCAAGTCATGCGCAAACTACCAACTGATAATGGATCTCATTTCTGCAACAGGGCTTTTGAAGCCCTGATGCATAAATATTCTATCACTCATAAATTGTCCACATCGTATCATCCCCAAACCAATGGGCAAGTAAAAGTGACGAACAAACAAATTAAGCTCATCTTGAAAAAAAACCATCAGACAAAATAGAAAGGAGTGGTCCACCAAGCTGATAGATGCTCTATGGGCTTATCGAACTGCTTTCAAAACTATCATCGGTATGTCTCCATACCGAGTGGTATTTGGGAAGGCCTGCCACTTGCCAATAGAATTGGAAAATCGTGCTATATGGGCCATCAAACAATTAAATTTTGATTTAAATAAAGCCAACGAACTGAGAAAACTGTAAATTTCAGAGTTGGAGGAGATAAGAAATGACGCTTATGAAAACGCAAAAATAACAAAGAGTAGGACCAAGTTCTTTCATGACCAATGCATACACAGAAAGAATTTTGTCCCTGGACAAAAACTTCTATTCTATAATTCACGGCTTCACATCTTCGCGGGGAAGCTCAAAACTCGTTGTTCCAGACCCTTCACTGTGCACACCATCTTTCCACATGGTGCTGTGATAATTTTTGATCCTAAGAGTGATAAGTAATTTAAGGTAAATGGACAAAGATTAAAATTATTTCTGACCACTGAACCAGAGTCACAAGCTGAACATGTCATGGGTCTTTTAGACCCATCTTACAAGTGACTATACTCCACCACAAACCAAAAAAAAAAAGAAAATAAAGACAAAGAAATTAAAAAAGATCATGTAAATAAATTAAAATTAAGAATTCTTTGTATTTCTTTTCCTTACACCTGTTTATTGCATTTGCATTCACATTGAGGACAATGCCTGAGATAAGTGTGGGGGAGTGGTACTAACATAGGATTTCTTTGTTTTTAATATTTCTTTCTTTTTCTACAAAAAATGAATTAAAAAAATTCTTTGTTTTTAATATTTCTTTTTCTTCCATTTCTACAAAAAAAAAAAAACTTAAAAGTAGTAGAGAATCTTTGATAGTCTTTTTGTAAAAATGCAAAATATTATGAGGATTAAGAAAACCCAAGTTAGAAATTCTTTACTTTAGCCTAAATAAAGAATATAGGTTTGACTGATAGTATCAGAGGAATTAGAAAAATAACTAATCTCTTTAATTTTGCCGTAGTAAATATGCATTGACTACACACACTCTTGAAATTTATAGACAAAGACTATAAGTGTCACACATACCAAAAAAAATAAAAAAAAGAAAAATGTATATAGTTATAAACCCAATTAAGCTGAATAATTGTGCCTTAAGAAGCATAATTACTCATGCCTAAAGGAATGAAACCTTAGTTTTGTGATCTAGTTTACTTGAGTATTTAACCTTAGGAGTGTTTTCTCACCTGGTGCCCTAAGACCGTCTGGTTTGGGAGTCATCGGTTAAAGACTCGTTATACAAGAAAATTAGAAAGCCTAAGGAAATTAAGAGCAAAACCAGTACATAAATAAACACTAATAAATTTTGTGGCAATAGAGTTTGATTTGAAAATTTTCAAGTAAATCATCATTTCATACAATGCATATCATTTAAGGCAAAATAAAAGAATTAGTTTGAAGTACAAAATTCCTCTTAAACTTAAATAAAATCATATTCTTGCATGAAGACCGAAGTCTAGGAAGAACTAATAAGGGTTAGACCTAATGCTTATAATTATTTAGTTATTTTTACTAAAAAAATTAAAAAGCTTTTTCTACTTTAGGAAGAGTTTACCAAAAATAACTAACACTTTCATTCTTTTCTTGGATTTTGTGGGTGCAATCAGTTGAAAACCCTCAGGAGACAAAACTCCTCCTCTAGGGAAAACCTTAAGGTTTAATGACTTGTTGCACATGCTTGTGCAATCGCGTCACCTGTGAAAGTGGTGTAATAAATTTTCTTAATTTAGCTTTTTAGTTCATTTTTGTTTTGCTAAGGGACGAGCAAAAGATAAGTGTGGGGGTGTGATTAGTGTTTATATTTGCATATTTTTTATTACATTTCATATTTATCTTAATAAAATTTTGTTAACTAATGGGTGTTTCTCCTTGTTTCTAGGTCCATGGCTTGAAGAAGAAAAGAGACCCAAAACTCCAATATATTTGATGATTTTTTAGAACCAAGAAGATGTCCAACACTTGAAGCCCAATCTGCTATTGCTGGGAGCAGAAGTCAACACATTTATTGCAGACACAAGCTCCTTACCCTGGCACCAGTCTGCATGCTCTGGTGCTAGCAGACTGGTTCCAGCATAGCCGCAGAAATGCAGCCCATAACGCATTGTCGCAGTCATCCTAGAGCCGTTCTGCTAGTGCCAGGGATCATACTCCCCACTCCATCTCCCATGCACCTGTGCCTATAAATACTTCTCTGGATTTTCAGAGAAGAGGAGCTCTTGTTAGTTGGTAGTTGTATTTTTCTTTGCTTTCTTATATTCCTTCTTTGTTTCTTGTAATAGGTTAGCCATTAGAGAGAGAGAGAGAGAGGAGAGAGAGAGAGAGAGAGAGAGAGAGAGAGAGAGAGAGTGAATCTTGTATCTTGAAGGTGACAATCAAATACAAGTGAAGTTCTTACTTTATTGCATTGTTCTTTGTGTTTTTACCTTACTTTTTCATGCACTACTTTAGTATGTCTTCTCTCCTTTCATCTTCTCTTTTGCTTTCATCTACCATGTCTAACTAACTACTAACCCACTAACCTCTAGTAACTTGCTTGAGCAACCCACATGAATCAATAAGTGTCAAACAAGCCTTGTGCAAATAAGAGCTATGATATCTTATGATGAGAGTTTTTAACTCTAACTTTGTAAACCCCCGCTCCCGGAATACGTACTTAGTTGCGTATTCAGAATTCTCGATCGTGTTTTTCGAATTGCTTCCTGTATTTGTTTTGTATTATGAATCCTTTATATGATTGTTTTGTCTTGGATTTGGATTCGTGGATTCGGAGTCAACCTTAGTTTGAACCGAAGGCCCGATCCCAGAGTATTGCTCAATTTGGACATTCTGGTGTTCCGATTTGATCGATGTCAGTTTCAAGCATCGTTTTTCAATATTCTAGATTTTATATGATTTTTTGGAGTTTTCCTGGATTTAAGTTGTAAATCTTCAAAACCGGTGTCGGCCAGTTCTGTTGACCGATTCCCGGATTTTTAATTTACAAAAGGTTTGGAATTTCTAAAAGTGCCTTTTGACATTACTTCTTAAAATCATATTTTCTATCTAAATACTTTTTCTGGGATTTATCAGATTTTATCAAAATCCGGCCAATCCGGTGTATACCGAGATTGACGGTTGACTTCAGGATTTTTAACTTGAAAATGAGATTGAATTTCTGAAAACCGATTTCACCAAAAATCATTTTATAATATTTATGATTTTTGAGGATTTTTGGGAAACTTTCCGAGCTATTTTATTTTCGGGCTTTTCCGGTGTTTTTGGTATTTTCCCAGATACCGAGGATATTGCCCCATGTATTCCACTTTGTCTTTTCCCTATTTTCTCTCTCCTTCCTCAAACGCGGGTCTCACCTACCTGGGATTCTGCATTTATTGTGAAGATCCTCCCCATGTTGCATTTAATGCACTTCAGATCAAATCCCATCAAGCCATCATGACTTTCTCTCTCCTCTGTTAAACGCAGCCTTCATGCTTTCCCTAAACGCGGCTTTAATCCCTGCGTTTGGCCTATTTTTCCTAAACGCAGGACAGTGCTGCGTTTGAGTGGGAGAAACGCATGATTCTCCTCTTTTGTTGCTTTTGTTTTATATGGTGTATATTCTCCCTTCTCTCTTTTCATTAATTCCTCCTCTTCCAAAATGTCATTTCCAAGATATCCCCACTCCCCCTCATCATCATAACCGGCCAAGTGGCCAAGAGAGATACCTAACCCCCAATTTTACAAAAAACCCCTCTCCTTTATTTATTTGCATCACCTTCACAATCCAACTCCTATAAATACCCCCTCTCCTTCTCTCTCCCTTCATTTACTTCTCCTTCTTCTTCCTTGCTTCCTGCAGCCAACAGAGAAGCCACCAAGAGAGAGCTCCTTCTCTTGCTTCCTTTGTTCACCCAAACTCCACCTTCTCCACAACTTCTTCACCAAACTCCACCACCTTCATCCTTTCTCCATCACTTTGTGAGAACCGGCCACTCCTTTTGGATTGGGGTCGTGTTTCTTCTCCGGCGGCAAAACTTAGGGCCGGTACCCTCCTTTTGGATTGGGGCCGAACCTCCCTTCGTTGGACGCAGCAAGGATCATCTTAGGCGAGTAATCTCGCTTTTCCTCTTGATCTCTTACTGGTTATGCGAGTGCTTTTTCTCGCCAAAGACTTGTATTTTTATCAACAAACCATAACTCTTAATAGCTATTTATGCTCACTGTTTTACAGTATTAGTCGACTTACCCAAATCATAAGTCGACTAACCCCTTGAAACGCAGCCTGATTTCTTGTGACGCAGCTCTATTAGTCGACTACTTCTTTTCCTCAGTCGACTAACCCCTTTTGAAACGCGCCCTTCTTTGAAACGCAGCATGCCCTAGACGACTTGGCAATCGCCCTAGTCGACTATCTTTTCTTCTGAAAACGCGGCTCTTTGAGACGCAGCCTTGATCAGTCGACTTACCCAAAAGCCCTAGTCGACTAACCCTCCTCCTGAAACGCAGCTCTCCCAAACGCAGCTGTACTAGTCGACTTGGTCCCCCTTTATAGTTGACTACTCCCTTGTCCCAAGTCGACTAACTTTTCTGAGACGCGCCACTTTTCTGAGACGCGCCACTTTCCTGAGACGCGCCACTTTTCTGAGACGCACCATCTTTCTGAGACGCGATCCTGCCAAACGCAGCCCTGTTAGTCGACCTGGTCCTCCTCTATAGTCGACTAACCCCTTCACTAGTCGACCACCTATTTTCCCTAGTCGACTAAGTTTGGCTGACTGTTATGATTAATCGCTTTATTGACAATAGACCCTTCCTATTGACCTTGTATCGATCATGTGCCTCCAGTTACTCAGCTTCTCTTGATCTTACTCAACTATTACTCAACCACTTGCCAGATACAATCTGTCACACACTTGTCCAATATGTTACCACCTGACAACCGTCATACTACTACCTGCTCCCGTCAAGTCCTGAATGGAACTAAGTGCCACACGGAACAAAGTGCCACATCACACACGTGGTGGGGGCCACCTCTTGAATCTGTGGGGGCCACCTCTAGAATCCATTCCCCTCAGAACAAAGTGCCACACGGAACAAAGTGCCACACCACACATTTGGTGGGGGCCACCTCTTGAATCTGTGGGGGCCACCTCTTGAATCTGTAGGGCCATCTCTTGTCTATACCTGATTCCTGTTATGACTCCTGTTATGATCCCCGATACGTATATCCTGAATTCCTGATCATGTCTTGCTTGCTTGATATATCATTATAATTAGACAACTTGCACCTGGTTTGGGGGAAACTGATGGGCCCTGATTAATCATGTTCATGGTGGCACTATCGAGTCGCGCGTGGCCACATACTTGAGGGATCACCTGGCGGCCACCAGGGATTCCGTGGGGTGTACTGGCACCCCTACTCCTGATTTTCCTGCCGGGTATGCACACGCCCTAGACCTATTTCTATGGGATCTGCGATACTCTATTCCTGTTCGGGCGTCCATAAGTCCCGGTACCTAGCGGTACGTTCCAGCTCAGCACCGGATACTCCTGAACCGTTGTCCCGGGCATGTACGGGGCCCATCCAGAACATGATCCATCGAACTTTATCAGTTTCCAAATAACTTGCTCTATAAGTTGTAAGTAGAAGTATGTGTAATGGGACGCATACTAAAACCTACAACTTAGACAGCCTAATTATAATAATAGTCTAATACGATATCGTTGTGTTGTTTTGTAACTCGAGCTGTACAAGTTCAGGTTACGGTAACATGAGGTAAAGGTATATAGATGAGGGTTTCCTTGTTTGGATTATTCCTTCGAGGTACTAATCTCATGAGGCCATAACCTAGACCTGTACAATTGGATTTACTCGTAATCGGTTTTTATTCTGTTTTATCGGTTTTATGTTAACTTAGGAGATAACTAGTATTGCTCTATCCACTTTACTGCCTATCTTGTTATACCACGGATGTCAACTACTGCATGCTTATGTCTACAACATGTTTTTCATGCTTATAATCCAGAATTATTGTTACCCATGTGCTTAACTATACTCGCCATTTGGCTTTCGTATTACCACTCGCCTGGGGAGTTTCATCTGACTCCCCTGGATTCTCACGTCCAGGTCCTGGAGCTTGGAGCTAGAGGATTCTTCTTGCTGAGGACCAAGTTTACCTCTGTGGAGCGGTCAGATCAGCTGTAGCTCCAGTCCCATCCTTGCACCTCCTGGTTGGCTCGCGATACCTCCAGCTATCTCGTGGGCACCCTTTTGTACTGTTCATATATGTACATCTCTTGTACTCTTGCATTTGCGCCTGTCAGGTGATGTAATATTATTGTAATATTGATCACCTCTGGTGATGACTCTGTAATTGTACTCTTATGTTGGAAATGTATAATGCACCACTTGCTTCCGTACTCTGATTCTTGCCTGTACTGATGCTTAGCGTATATACGTGAAGGTATTTTGACTTGCGTATATACGTTGCAGTAATGTCTCCGTATCCGCCAGGATCGGGGCGTTACAGGGTGGTATCAGAGCTTAGGCTCTTACTTCCTCAGTACGTCCAGATGGCAAATTAATGGTAAAGAAATTTGCAACTGGAATGCTTGAGTCCTGGTTATACAATCCAACTACAAGTGCAGAGTTATCTCTCTCTTCCTTCTAATCCATTTCTGGTATCCTGAAACCTTCAATCTTTTACCTCCCAGTTTCTTCTTGTTACCCATTCCAACCGACTCAAATATGGAAAGACGGGGAACGCGTAATGGTCCTAGTGCCTCTCAAGATGGACCCAACAGGGACAATGATGGTATGATGAGGGTACTTCAAGGGATGATGCAGAGTCAACAGCAGCAGACTGAGCTGTTACGTCAAGGACTGTTGGTTGCACCCCGAGAACAGAGACCAGGCAATGTGTCAGATTTCAGGAGATTACAGCCGGCAATCTTTTCGGGAACAGAGAAGCCTCTGGATGCCGAACAGTGGCTGATAGACACGACAGATCTTTTGAAGGCGGCCCGAGTTCCTGATGAGAACCAAGTGGAAGTGGCCAAGATACAGCTAAGAGATGTGGCTAGAACCTGGTGGTTGGCAGAAGAAGCAACACTGGAGAAACCCATCACATGGGATCAATTCTCAAAGGGTTTCTATGAGAGATTCTTCCCTGCAACAGCTCAGAAAGAAATGGAAGAACAATTCATCCGGCTACAGCAACGGAATCGGTCAGTGGATGAATATGCTACTGAATTCTTGAGGCTCAGCAGGTTTGCTCCCTACATGGTGTCAGATGAAGAAAAATGGGCTAGCCGGTTTCAGCAAGGACTGAAAATGGATGTCCAGATGTTCCTTATTCCTCAACAGCTGAAGACATACTCCCAGGTTCTCTCCATTGCCCGTGAGGTGGAACGTGGACTGGAGAAGAAGAATGAGAACCAGGTGCAGAACAAGTCAGTGAAGAGACCTTTTCAGTTGATGAGTGAAGAAGATACAGCTAGGACAACCCATGGTCCGATGATCAAGCGACCATTCCAACCTACCCCTCAGCAGATGATATGCGGGTACTGCCGGAAGCCCGGACACATCCAACGCAATTGCCGAAGGGCTAATAGGCTATGTTTGGTATGTGGATCTGGAAATCACTCTATAGGTGATTGTCCATTCAAGAGGAATTATCCAATACCACCAACATTTCCAGCACGAGCAGCACCCCCGGCACTTCCAGCTCCACCACTGAGAAGAAATCCAGAACCCATTGATCGGAGAGCTCCATTTCCACCCCAGCAATATAATCACCCACAGAGAGGAGCAAGACCCAGAGCAGACTATGGCAGAGGCCAAGTTCACAACATGGCAGCAGAGGTATCAGATGAAGCAGCAGCAGAGTATGAAACTCAGTATCTGGAGCAGGAACCTTGAGGATGTCACCGTTTGCAGCAACCCCTGACCTTTTGTATTTTGAGTTGGTAATCCTCCGTGGATATTCCTCCTTATCCCGTTCTCATTGTCCATCCTGGTCCTTCCTGTGTTCACCTTAACCCTGTTTTGGTTTTATGAAGCCTTTATTCCAGCCTTTGTCCTCCTTGTGTTCAATTTACCCCTTAACGAAATTGCGAGGACGCAATTTTTGTAAGGTGGATGGATTGTAAACCCCCGCTCCCAGAATACGTACTTAGTTACGTATTCAGAATTCTCGATCGTGTTTTTCGAATTGCTTCCTGTATTTGTTTTGTATTATGAATCCTTTATATGATTGTTTTGTCTTGGATTTGGATTCGTGGATTCGGAGTCAACCTTAGTTTGAACCGAAGGCCCGATCCCAGAGTATTGCTCGATTTGGACATTCTGGTGTTCCGATTTGATCGATGTCAGTTTCAAGCATCGTTTTTCAATATTCTAGATTTTATATGATTTTCTGGAGTTTTCCTGGATTTAAGTTGTAAATCTTCAAAACCGGTATCGGCCAGTTCTGTTGACCGATTCTCGGATTTTTAATTTACAAACGGT
Source organism: Agave tequilana (assembly GCA_038442645.1). Classification (NCBI taxonomy): domain Eukaryota; kingdom Viridiplantae; phylum Streptophyta; class Magnoliopsida; order Asparagales; family Asparagaceae; genus Agave; species Agave tequilana. The sequence goes on along the minus strand of JAVJIF010029777.1, from coordinate 229,851 downwards.
TTAGAATTTCTAAAAGTTCCTTTTGACATTACTTCTTAAAATCATATTTTCTATCTAAATACTTTTTCTGAGATTTATCAGATTTTATCAAAATCCGGCCAATCCGGTGTATACCGAGATTGACGGTTGACTTCAGGATTTTTAACTTGAAAATGAGATTGAATTTCTGAAAACTGATTTCACCAAAAATCATTTTATAATATTTATGATTTTTGAGGATTTTTGGGAAACTTTCCGAGCTATTTCATTTTCGGGTTTTCCGGTGTTTTTGGTATTTTCCCAGATACCGAGGATATTGCCCCATGTATTCCACTTTGTCTTTTCCCCATTTTCTCTCTCCTTCCTCAAACGCGGGTCTCACCTACCTGGGATTCTGCATTTATTGTGAAGATCCTCCCCATGTTGCATTTAATGCACTTCAGATCAAATCCCATCAAGCCATCATGACTTTCTCTCTCCTCTGTTAAACGCAGCCTTCATGCTTTCCCTAAACGCGGCTTTAATCCCTGCGTTTGGCCTATTTTTCCTAAACGCAGGAGAGTGCTGCGTTTGAGTGGGAGAAACGCATGATTCTCCTCTTTTGTTGCTTTTGTTTTATATGGTGTATATTCTCCCTTCTCTCTCTTCATTAATTCCTCCTCTTTCAAAATGTCATTTCCAAGATATCCCCACTCCCCCTCATCATCATAACCGGCCAAGTGGCCAAGAGAGATACCTAACCCCCAATTTTACAAAAAACCCCTCTCCTTTATTTATTTGCATCACCTTCACAATCCAACTCCTATAAATACCCCCTCTCCTTCTCTCTCCCTTCATTTACTTCTCCTTCTTCTTCCTTGCTTCCTGCAGCCAACAGAGAAGCCACCAAGAGAGAGCTCCTTCTCTTGCTTCCTTTGTTCACCCAAACTCCACCTTCTCCACAACTTCTTCACCAAACTCTACCACCTTCATCCTTTCTCCATCACTTTGTGAGAACCGACCACTCCTTTTGGATTGGGGCCGTGTTTCTTCTCCGGCGGCAAAACTTAGGGCCGGTACCCTCCTTTTGGATTGGGGACGAACCTCCCTTCGTTGGACGCAGCAAGGATCATCTTAGGCGAGTGATCTCGCTTTTCCTCTTGATCTCTTACTGGTTATGCGAGTGCTTTTTCTCGCCAAAGACTTGTATTTTTATCGACAAACCATAACTCTTAATAGCTGTTTATGCTCACTGTTTTACAGTATTAGTCGACTTACCCAAATCATAAGTCGACTAACCCCTTGAAACGCAGCCTGATTTCTTGTGACGCAGCTCTATTAGTCGACTACTTCTTTTCCTCAGTCGACTAACCCCTTTTGAAACGCGCCCTTCTTTGAAACGCAGCATGCCCTAGACGACTTGGCAATCGCCCTAGTCGACTATCTTTTCTTCTGAAAACGCGGCTCTTTGAGACGCAGCCTTGATCAGTCGACTTACCCAAAAGCCCTAGTCGACTAACCCTCCTCCTGAAACGCAGCTCTCCCAAACGCAGCTGTACTAGTCGACTTGGTCCCCCTTTATAGTCGACTACTCCCTTGTCCCAAGTCGACTAACTTTTCTAAGACGCGCCACTTTCCTGAGACGCGCCACTTTCCTGAGACGCGCCATCTTTCTGAGACGCGATCCTGCCAAACGCAGCCCTGTTAGTCGACCTGGTCCTCCTCTATAGTCGACTAACCCCTTCACTAGTCGACCACCTATTTTCCCTAGTCGACTAAGTTTGGCTGACTGTTATGATTAATCGCTTTATTGACAATAGACCCTTCCTATTGACCTTGTATCGATCATGTGCCTCCAGTTACTCAGCTTCTCTTGATCTTACTCAACTATTACTCAACCACTTGCCAGATACAATCTGTCACACACTTGTCCAATATGTTACCACCTGACAACCGTCATACTACTACCTGCTCCCGTCAAGTCCTGAATGGAACTAAGTGCCACACGGAACAAAGTGCCACATCACACACGTGGTGGGGGCCACCTCTTGAATCTGTGGGGGCCACCTCTAGAATCCATTCCCCTCAGAACAAAGTGCCACACGGAACAAAGTGCCACACCACACATTTGGTGGGGGCCACCTCTTGAATCTGTGGGGGCCACCTCTTGAATCTGTAGGGCCATCTCTTGTCTATACCTGATTCCTGTTATGACTCCTGTTATGATCCCCGATACGTATATCCTGAATTCCTGATCATGTCTTGCTTGCTTGATATATCATTATAATTAGACAACTTGCACCTGGTTTGGGGGAAACTGATGGGCCCTGATTAATCATGTTCATGGTGGCACTATCGAGTCGCGCGTGGCCACATACTTGAGGGATCACCTGGCGGCCACCAGGGATTCCGTGGGGTGTACTGGCACCCCTACTCCTGATTTTCCTGCCGGGTATGCACACGCCCTAGACCTTTTTCTATGGGATCTGCGATACTCTATTCCTGTTCGGGCGTCCATAAGTCCCGGTACCTAGCGGTACGTTCCGGCTCAGCACCGGATACTCCTGAACCGTTGTCCCGGGCATGTACGGGGCCTATCCAGAACATGATCCATCGAACTTTATTAGTTTCCAAATAACTTACTCTATAAGTTGTAAGTAGAAGTATGTGTAATGGGACGTATACTAAAACCTACAACTTAGACAGCCTAATTATAATAATAGTCTAATACGATATCGTTGTGTTGTTTTGTAACTCGAGCTGTACAAGTTCAGGTTACGGTAACATGAGGTAAAGGTATATAGATGAGGGTTTCCTTGTTTGGATTATTCCTTCGAGGTACTAATCTCATGAGGCCATAACCTAGACCTGTACAATTGGATTTACTCGTAATCGGTTTTTATTCTGTTTTATCGGTTTTATGTTAACTTAGGAGATAACTAGTATTGCTCTATCCACTTTACTGCCTATCTTGTTATACCACGGATGTCAACTACTGCATGCTTATGTCTACAACATGTTTTTCATGCTTATAATCCAGAATTATTGTTACCCATGTGCTTAACTATACTCGCCATTTGGCTTTCGTATTACCACTCGCCTGGGGAGTTTCATCTGACTCCCCTGGATTCTCACGTCCAGGTCCTGGAGCTTGGAGCTAGAGGATTCTTCTTGCTGAGGACCAAGTTTACCTCTGTGGAGCGGTCATATCAGCTGTAGCTCCAGTCCCATCCTTGCACCTCCTGGTTGGCTCGCGATACCTCCAGCTATCTCGTGAGCACCCTTTTGTACTGTTCATATATGTACATCTCTTGTACTCTCGCATTTGCGCCTGTCAGGTGATGTAATATTATTGTAATATTGATCACCTCTGGTGATGACTCTGTAATTGTACTCTTATGTTGGAAATGTATAATGCACCACTTTGCTTCCGTACTCTGATTCTTGCCTGTACTGATGCTTAGCGTATATACGTGAAGGTATTTTGACTTGCGTATATACGTTGCAGTAATGTCTCCGTATCCGCCAGGATCGGGGCGTTACAAACTTACTAACAAGTAGACTCACTTTCTTATTTCATGCTTAACTCCTAAGTTTTTGATGATCTATAGAAGTCGTTAACTCTACTTGATTTTTGTAAGTTAGTGGTACTTCCACGCATCCTTGCCGATACCAAAAGAGCACTTGTTTCTTCCTCCATGCTCGCCTTCAAATGGATCTTGATGGAGAAATGTTCATGTTTTGCCGTTTGAAGCAAGGTGATGGGAGGAACTTTCATTTGACCTACCACATGAAAAGTTCTCATGCACAAGGTGTGTGATTGCCTATGATCTATTGTGAGATTATGTTTTCAAGAAGCTAAAGGTTATGGATACAATTAGTAGAAGGCTAGCCATGCATCTTTTCCATCTTTAAAAATACAAAACTGTAATGCCCTGATCCCGCGGGTACGGAGACATTACTGTGACGTATATAAGCAGATCAGAAATACTCTCATATATATATGCCAAATGGCGTTTAAGGAAAGCGCACGTGTATCAATAAATCCAAATCATAATCATGCATAGAAAACCATGTCGAGAGCATAGGCATACAGGAGAATAGAGAGACATTAATTGTTATCAAGCAAGGAACATGCATGGTATAATATAATAAGAGCAGGTAAAAAGGCATGAAGTAAAGTAGATAGGGCAACACCAGATATCTCCTAAACTAACAAAAAGCCGATAAAACTGATAAAATCGAATAAAACCGAATACGAGCAAAACCAATCGTACGAGCTTAGATCATGGCTCCATGAGATTACTACATCGAAGGAATAATCTAAACAAGGAAACCCTCATCTATATACCTTTATCCCATGTTACCGTAATCCGAGCGTATACAGCCCAAGTTACAAAACAACACAACAAATTATATATTAGCATCTTATTATAATTAGAGCCGTCTAAGTTGTAGGCTTTAGTATGTGCCCCATTCTACATACTTCCACTTAAAATTTATAGAGCGGGTTATTTGGAAACTGATGAAGTTCAACGAACCATGTTTAGGATGGGCCCTGTACATGCCCGGGATAACGGTCTAGGAGTATCCGGTGCTGAGCCAAAATGTACCCCCAGGTACCGGGACTTATTGTACTCCCGAACAGGAATAGAGTATAGTAGATCCCATAGAAATTGGCATAGGGCGTGTATATACTCGGCAGGAATAAACAGGAGTAGGGGTGCCAGTACACCCCACGGAATCCCTGGTGGCCCCCAGGTGATCCCTCAAGTATGTGGCCACACATGACTCGATAAGACCACCATAAACATGACTATTTAAGACCCATCAGTTTTCCCCAAACCGGGTGCAGGTTGTCTTATTATAATTTATTATGTAATTATCAATTTATGGGAATAGCAGGAGCAGGATATGCTCAGGAATTCTGGAGTACATTAGTACTATAGATTCAGTCAGTATATATATAATACAGGATAACAGGTCAATGTATATGATACAAGATAACAGGTACTGGATTCTCATAAATGTGATAATCACAGGTTAAGTATTAATATGACATGAGGCAGGTGATAAGTAATAAGGAGCAAGTGTCAAGTAGTAGCATGTCAGGTGTCAGGTGATAACTTGACATGAGGGTCATATCAGGCAGGTGACAGGAGACGACATGGTGTATATGAACACATCAAACGAAAGCATGTCAGGCGATACAGGAAAACTAATACTGATATAAGGGATCAGTACAAATACCGAAAAACCATGCATTTTCAGGAAAAAATAGTATAAGTAAGATTTCAAACTCTTTGCAACCATGAATAGAAGAATCGATAAACTGGCAGGCAAGTAATTCAATAAGCAAGCAAACATCCAAGCGGAGCTAAATGGGGCTGGAGAGAAGCTAATGTACAACACTAAATACTATCACGCTCGGCGAGATTACCGCTTACAGTGTAACTAGACACACGTGTCGTAGCAAGCATATGAACGCCATACTACCGCTCACGGTGAAGCCACGCTCACGGGATAACTAAGCTCGAATGGAGTATGGGGTAAAGTATTGACGCTAGGTCGTCTACCAGGCGTTGCATAGAGAAAGACCAGAGGACTTTAAACCTTAAAGAGGTTGAACCCAGAGGTTAGGCCCGAAGGCAAGGGTACCTACAGAAGGTGTTAGTTCCAAACAGCACACATAAGTAATATTATATATATATATATTGTTACATACATTCATCACAGGTATATACATATACAGCTGGGCTTTCGGCCTCTTACAAATGCAAGAGTACATCCCAATACAAATAAGAATACAGATGCAAATACATAATACAAATACAAGTTGACCCAACGAAGTGGAAAAATCCAAAAAGAAAGCGAGAACACTCGCCTAAATCTTCAGAAAACACTATGAAATCTCTGATCTCTGGAATCTAGGTAACCAACACGTCAATACATTTAATATAATAAATATTATATTTATAGAGGAGAAGAGAGAATGAACCAGAAGGAAAGAGAATGAAGATGCAGGGGTCGCAGACGTGGAAGTCGCGTTATGCAGATACCACATACGCGGGGTTAGAGACTCAAGTTTAGGCCGTAACATGGGAAGAATGCAGACATGGGCGTGAGCTCCGCGCCGCGTTGATACAAGAACGCGAGGATCGCGTTAAGGAATTGTCTAGATGCGGGGTTAACTCCACGTCTAGTAATCAAACTAGAGAGAGGGAGAGGGAGAGGGAGAGGGAGAGGGAGATGAGAGAGAGAGTGTGTACAGGGGGAGAGAGTGACACGCAGGGTTGGAGGGAGACAGAGATGCAAGGGTGAGGGAGTAGAGAGATGCAAGAGTGAGGGAAAGAAGGAGAGAGGGACGTAGTGATGGGAGAAGAGGGAGAAATGTAGGGTTGGAGGGAGACAGAGAAGGAGAAACGAAAGGGAGAAAGAAGAAAGAAATTGAGAAGAGAAAAAAGGAAAGGAAAGAAAGAAAGAAGGAAAGACGGAAAGGGGGAGGGGACGGCCGGCCATGGTCGGCTGTCTGCGGTGCCGGCAGTGGCTGGAGGTGGCCAGAGGCCGGCAACACAAGCCCAAGTAATTTGTGGGGTGCAAGTCTAGTTGAAAATGAAGATTTGGAGTTTTTGAAACATGGCTTCGGAGAGTGACAGAGTAGCTCGTTGGAAAAAGCACAAGATAGGTAGTAAAAAGTGCATATTTATCATCACATTTACCATCATATTTCCCTATTTATTCTTTTATTACATACTACTACTAATGTTTTATTATTTAATGTGTGCAGTCCATGAGTAATTAAAAAATAAAGGAATAAAGCCTGAATGAAGCCCAAAAAGCGCATATGCAAAAATTGTATTAATTTAGAAGTTTCTACATTATCTAACCTAATCTGAACTTGGAATTTTAATTTATTTATTTAAAATCTAAGGGAGGAAAAGGAAGGATAAGATAGAACTCTTAATTGCTAAAAGAGAAGGAAAAGGATAAGATGAGATGGACTTCTACTCAACCCTAGTTGCTTACAAGACAAGGCTAAAGATAAAAGGAGAAAATTTAAAGATAAAAATCCTTTTATAAATTCGGATTTATGATAACTTGCTTCTCAAGTTATCCTGAATTCTCAAGATAGAGGGTCTACGCGCAGAATCCAGAAGGAGGCGCCCAGATGGACAGACCAGAGGAGGCCACGCAAGAAAGCGTGTGGCCATTGGCCACGCTGTAGCCGCAGAAACGCGGCCATAGCTGCGTTTTCGCGGCTCTTTGGATGAGATCTGTTACATGATTTCGTGGGAGAGTTGTACTAGGACTCTACTTCCTATATCTCCTATATACCCCTACAGAGCAATAGAGAAAAGCCATCCAACGACTGAAGTTAGGGTTTTTCTTTAGATCTTTTTCTATTTCTAAAATTTCTTGTATTTTTGTTTTTATTTGAAGAAGATTATATTGAAGAACGAGGAGCTTTGTAAATTGGTCAGTGACGCCCAATAAAGGTTACTCTTTTCTTCTTTGCAATTTAATTCCGCTTTCCTGTTTAGATTAATTATTTTATTTCCTTCTTTTATTTTCTTGCAATTCTTTTGATTCCACATAAAAACTTGAAAATAACATTAAAAAAGATGAATAACTAAATTAAAATCATAGTTTACTAATCTCTCGATCAACCCTAGTTTAGTTTAAAAAAGGTGAATTGATTGATAGCTACTATTAGAAATCCTAGAATTAAAAATATCTTCTTGAAGATGAATTGATTAGGTTTACTTTAATCTAGGTTACACTTTTTAATGGTTCTTCATAATTCATACTTAAAAGCTTTGATAGCATATATTTAAGTTAAACTTCTCTTATGCTATGCTTTGAAATTAGGATGAACAACTATTTAATCATTATTAGTGTACACTAGTTAGTGTTACAATACTATTCATCTTGCCTGAATAGCAATTAATAACCTAGGGTGGATGTTTATTATTTCAATATGATATTCATTATTTGAGACTAATACTATGGGTTGTGGTAGATGATTAGTAAACTATATTTCTCAAAATCAATCAAATCTAATCAATCTCTCTTTTTCTTCTGTTCTAAGTGAAATACAGAGAAGATCGTTCCGAAATGCTTGCATCCATCCTTCCCTGTGGATCGACCCGTCTAGCCTTTGCTACGCGGTTAAAATGAAATGAGACTGAGACTTTCTAACTTTAACTTTTTCTTTATTATTTTCCCATTTTAATCAAAATTTTGGCGCCGTTGCTGGGGAAGGAACGACACGATATTCTCAATACTAATTCTTCTCTTTCTTTCTATTTGTAGGATCAGAGAACAAAAAATATAACTACAGCAAAGGACATATAGCAACTCTGTGCCTCTGCCCTAGAAGGCAGAGCAGCAAAGCCTACTACATAGCTGCGCAAACGCGGCCATAGCCACATTTCCGCGGCAATAGTAGTGAACTATTCTCTGAATTTTCTACAGGTTACTGTTTTATTAAGTTTTCTCTATAATCACCCTGCACACTGCTAGCTAATTAACAGTAACCTATTCATTGAAAAATAAAAAAAATTAGACTCTTGCATCATAGGCACGTGTCTATTTAATTTTTTTTAAAATTCTGGCGACAAGGTACGTTCGCATTGCATATAATTAGGATGCACCCTTGGCTGATTTACTTTTGTGTGACTACTTGTATATTGCTTTACACGTGCACGAAATCAATTTAAGGGCAAATCCCATAAACAAGATAAGGTGGGGATTTCATCACCCTTCCTTAGCCAACAAATCATCTCCGTCATACTCACAACCCTAACCTTAAAATAAAAGTTGACTAGACGTTGGCCTTAGGTTAACTTAGACTCATTAGGAGATTGGCTAAAGGAGGAAGTTGTTCGAAATTAACTCTTGCCAAATCGGTGCCTAGGAAGGGGATTAAGGGCCGAAAGCCTGAAGATCGGTCGTTACTTAATTAAGGAACGTCTTTGACAGATAACCTCCCACCGGTCTTGCCACCTACCTGGCCGATTAACTTGTGGTTAAGGTCACAATATACCTCTTAAAGACAGTCTAAAGTTAGGAGTCGTCTAGGTCAAGGCTTATCCTAGAATAGGATTTTTGACTATTTTTTCTCTCTTTCTTGATTGATTGGGTGAACTTGTTTGTTAACTGTGCATGTCAGCTTGGTCGAGAGACTCATTCACATCTAGACTAACTAGAACCAGTTCACCACCCGAACAAAAACCCGACTCACACATGGCACAACCACCATTACTACAAGATAGGTTCTATCCTATTAGGACCTCTCTTCCTTCTTGCATTCAGTTACCCGATGAAGGTGTTGACCAATTTGAGCTCAAAATACAATACATCAACACTCTTCCCAAATTTCATGGACTTGAATCTGAGGATGCATACTTTTTCATAAGGGAATTTGAAGAAATATGTCTCATGATGAAAATACCCAGCCTTGGAGTAGATGCCATCAAATTACGGTTTGTTCCATTCTCTTTGAAAGACTTAGTAAAGAAATGGCTCTACCGTCTAGAGGCCGATTACATATCCTCATGGGATAATTTCATAAATGCCTTCTTAAAGAAGTTTTATCCCGTTCACAAGACTGTGCTAATAAGAAAAAGCATCTTGCAGTTTAAGCAAATGCCAATGAACCTTTTTGGAAGTACTTTGAACGTTTTAAGGACCTCCTTGCCCAATGCCCTCACCATGGGATAGAGAAATGGCGACTTTGCCAAGCTCTTTATGATGGATTAGAATATCAAATAAAAACCTTGTTAGAATCCATGTGCCAAGGAGGATTTTTGAAAAAGAATGAACATGAAGGATGGTTATTATATGAAGAATTAGCTGATAATACCATTCAATGGGAACCAAATCCGAAAAAATTTAGGACTAATGACCCTAGTTCTTCTAAAGGAGGTATTCATTTCATTGAGGCTAACATAGCTACTGATGCTAAACTAGCTATTGTGATGCGAAGATTAGAAGCTCTTGAAACTAAAGAACCAGTCTCAGTGAACTAAGTCAGCCCAACACCTTCGGCGGGCTATACTTATTGTCAAGACATGAACCATGTGTTCGAGGAATGTCCCATCTTTATAGCTCATCAAACTTTGCCCGAACATATGAGTGCGGCCTTCACAAGGCCCGCTAACAATCCATATTCATCCACCTATAATCCCAATTGGAGAAATCACCTAAATTTTTCATGGGGCCCAAACAATAATGATCAAATAAGGCCCAAATTCTCCAACAATTTTCAACAATCTCCTTACCAACAAAATTTTTCCAACCAAAATCCTCCACCTTCTTTCCAAAATTCACATATGGAAGTAAGACTCTCCAATATGGAAAGAAAGGTGGACACTCTAGTTAAGAGCCAAGACACGCTAGCTCAAGTCTTGACTAGGATAGAGATGCAAATGAATCAATAAGAAAGACAAAACGGTACTCTACCAAGTCAACCATTACCAAACCCTAGGAACTCTAGTCAAGCTCACTTGGCTCAAGAGGATCACATGAGCCAGTGCAATTTGATTCATACATTGCGGTCGGGAAAACAAGTTGATAACCAAGTATCAACACCATCAAGTTCAAAACAAGCATTCACCTCGCCTAATCCCACTTCATCTTAACTTGACTCCGATAACACTAAAAAAGACAAGCTAGCTGAAAATATGCACAAGCCCATAGCACCCTACCCAAATAGGCTTAAAAACAAGCAATGTGCACAAATGGATAAAGTACGCGAGATTTTTAATCAAGTCAAGATCAATGTACCTCTTCTTGATGCAATCCAACAAGTCCCTAGCTATGCTAAATTTCTGAAGGACATGTGCACAAAGAAGAGAAAGACTAATGTGCCCAAGAAGGTTTTTCTAGCCACTAACATTAGTGAGCTATTGTCCAATCAAATCCCTGTCAAGTACAAGGATCCCGGTTACCCTACCATTTCTTGCACAATAGGTCAAACAGTAATTAATCATGCACTTCTTGATTTGGGAGCAAGTATCAACTTACTCCCTTTCTCAGTCTACCAATAACTTAGGTTGGGCGAGCTTAGTCTGACTAAAGTTACAATCCAATTAGCTGATCGATCCATAAAAATTCCCAAAGGAGAAATTACCGATGTCCATATCCAGGTTGGGAGTTTATCTACCCAGTAGATTTTATTGTTCTTGAGTCCCAACCTATATCCACTCCTAGGTCTCAACCTCCTATTATCTTAGGGCGTCCGTTCCTTGCAACTACAAATGCGATCATAAATTGTAGGAACGGGTCAATGAGGTTGACCTTTGGAGACATGACTAAAGAGGTCAATGTCTTCAACTTAGAATAACAACCTCGTAAGATACAAGACCAAACGTTTGAGGTAAACTTCATTGAGAACTTTAGTGAAAAAGAAAGTGAAAAGGAGTCTCTATTTCTTGATGAATTATTTAAGGATAAGTCGATAGTATTAATGAGAAGATGCATGCTGGAGATTATAATTTTATAGTCCCCTTTAAAAAAGAAAATTTGATTTGAGTATCTTCAATGTCGATGAGCCAATCAATGATATATCATATGAGAATATAATTCAAGAACCTCTGATTGACTTAACCTTTGAAAACCTCTTTGAAAAAGAACTCTTGTGTTTAGATGAACCGATTAGGGATATTTTAGTAATTATACACTTTCAGGGGAAAGTATTGATCTAAGTTTTGACGAGATGTATGGAACTGAGATAGAATTTCTAGGCATTCATAGTGAGGACGTTCCAACTAAAAGGTATGATGGTAATCAATTTTTGAATAATGGGTGTGGACATATGATGAAGAAGAGCTTAAAGAAGATGAGACTGGGGAGGAAGAGAGCTAAAATAAAAACGTTGGCCTCCACATTGTGCCCCTATAAAGAGAACCCACTGGAATGATGGGAAGCGAGCTAGAGGAATGAATCCTAAAAGGATCTAGGTAGGAGAGATATATGTGTTGTACATATATTTGTATGTTATTATTATTATCTCTTTTTTCACTTTATTTCATGCATGCATTTCATTCATACATTGGGGACAATGCATGAGACAAGTGTGGGGGAGGGTATAGGGTACTAACCTTAATTTTATGAATTTCAAAAAAAATAATAAATAAATATATATAAATTTATATTTTAACATAGATTGTTGTAACATAGGTTATTAACTTCTTAACTAAAATAACAATAAAAATAATAATAAAAAATTTTAGATACATAGTTGAAAAAGAAGACAATATTTTGACTTATCTTTTGAAAGAAATCTAAGTTAATCTTAAGAGTTAGAAAAATCATAATCTTAAGAATTAGGAAAATCATATTAGGATTTCTAAAAACATGGTCAAAATAAAATAAATTGTTGGATTTTTTAGGTATAGGAGGAAAAATTGAATAATTAATTAGTCTTGATTTTTACCTTAATAAAATGTGCATTCATAATACTCTTCCACATCTAGGATTCTAAGACAAAGACTCTTGTGCCTTATAAAGAAAAAATAAAAATAAAAAAATAATAAAGTTCACTAATTAACTAGATACATGTTCCTCAAGAAGCATAAGTATTCATATTTAAAAGTGATTTTATAAATTAAGACCTTGGTTTTGTGGCCTAGTTCACTTGAGTCCTTAAGTCCGTGATGTGTTTTCTCACCCGGTGCCTTAAAATCGATCGGTTTGGGAGACACCGACCTTAGACTCGATACATGGGTGAATTAGAAAGCCTAAGAAAATCAAGAAATATTATTTATATATGTACTAACACATCTAATAGTCAATAAGTTAGGTATGAGGGCCTCAAGAAGCCTTGATACTTACACAAAAGAAAATTAGATGAGTATACATATTAAAAAAAAGAGAAAATAATAATAAAGAGGCATGAGAGTCCAAGTTAAAGGATCCCTATTATAGATTCACAAGGATACATATGACTTAGGGTAACGAAAGAGACTATACAAAAATTCAATTTTAATCCTTACCTAAAATTGATGACAAATTATTGTATAAAGACTAAGTTTAAGAATGAATAAAAATGATAATCCTAAAAACTTGTAGATTACTGAGTTTCTTCAAATAGATTTCAAATATTGTTTTCCTTTTTCAAAATAAAATAAATAAATAAATAATTAATTAAATCTCTAACATTTTTTTTATGGATTTTGTGGGTGTAATCTACTGAAAACACTCACGAGACAACACTCGTCCTCTAGGGTAACCTTGAGGTTTAACGGCTTGTTGCACATGCTAAGTGCAACCGAGATGCCTACGAAAGTGAGTTAGGATAGATTAGTTTTTCTTTTCCTTTTCTCTTTCTTTTTGATTTTTACTCGAGGATGAGCAAAAAGATAACTGTGGGGGGTGTGATAGGTAGTAAAAAGTGCATATTTATCATCACATTTCCCTATTTATTCTTTTATTACATACTACTACTAATGTTTTATTATTTAATGTATGCATGCCTTGAGTAATTAAAAAAATAAAGAAATAAAGTCTGAATGAAGTCCAAAAAGCCCATATGCAAAAATTGTAGTAATTTAGAAGTTTCTACATTATCTAACCTAATCTAAACTTGGAATTTTAAATTATTTATTTAAAATCTAAGGGAGGAAAAGGAAGGATAAGATAGAACTCTTAATTGCTAAAAGAGGAGAAAAAGGATAAGATGAGATGGACTTCTACTCAACCCTAATTGCTTGCAAGACAAGGCTAAAGATAAAAGGAGAAAAGTTTAAAGATAAAAATCCTTTTATAAATTCGGATTTACGATAACTTGCTTCCCAAGTTATCCCGAATTCTCAAAATAGACGGTCTGCATGCAGAATCTAGAAGGAGGCACCCAGATAGACAGACCAGAAGAGGCCAGGCAAGAAAAATGAGGCCAGTCGCGTTTTCGCGGCTCTTTGGATGAGATCTGTTACGTGATTTCGTGAGAGAGTTGTACTAGGATTCTACTTCCTATATCTCCTATAAATACCCCTGCAGAGCAATAGAAAAGAGTCATCCAGCGACTGAAGTTAGGGTTTTTCTTTAGATCTTTTTCTCTTTCTAAAATTTCTTGTATTTTTGTTTTTATTTGAAGAAGATTATTTTGAAGAACAAGGAACTTTGTAAATTGGTCAGTGACACCCGATAAAGGTTACTCTTTTCTTCTTTGCAATTTAATTCCGCTTTCCTGCTTAGATTAATTGTTTTATTTCCATCTTTTATTTTCTTGCAATTCTTTTGATTCCACATAAAAACTTGAAAATAACATAAAAATGAATAACTAAATTAAAATCATAGTTTACTAATCTCTCGATCAACCCTAGTTTAGTTTAAAAAAGATGAATTAATTGATAGCTACTATTAGGAACCCTAGAATTAAAAATATCTTCTTGAAGATGAATTGATTAGGTTTACTTTAATCTAGATTACACTTTTTAATGGTTCTTCATAATTCATACTTAAAAACTTTGATAGCATAAATTTAAGTTAAACTTCTCTTATGCTATGCTTTGAAATTAGGATGAACAACTGTTTAATCATTATTAGTGTACACTAGTTAGGGTTCCAATATTATTCATCTTGCTTGAATAGCAATTAATAACCTATGGTGGATGTTTATTATTTCAATATGATATTCATTATTTTAGACTAATACTATGGGTTGTGATGGATGATTAGTAAACTATATTTCTCAAAATCAATTAAATCTAATCAATCTCTTTTTTCTTCTGTTCTAAGTGAAATATAGAGAAGATCGTTCCGAAACACTTCCATCACATCCTTCCCTGTGGATCGACCCGTCTAGCCTTTACTACGCGGTTAAAATGAAACGAGACTGAGACTTTCTAACTTTAACTTTTCTTTATTATTTTCTCGTTTCAATTAGCACTCTGAGGGAAGAAAGATGGTGTGGTTATTGGTGGTCGTGGTGGTGTAGGTGGTGGTGGAATTGATGGAGAAGATGGTGGTGGAAGTGATGGGTTTCTTGGTGGAAAAAGAAGAAGAAGAAGGTGGTGTTGTTGTTATTGTTGGAATGACAGAGGAGATGATGAGGGAAGGATGGTGGAGGAGTTGGTGGTAGTGGTGGTGGCCGTCCATAGAGGGGCCAGCCAAGGAGAGGAGATGGCTTCATTTTGCTACTGTTGGCTGGAAGAAGGAAGAAAGGAATAATGAAAGAGAGAGAAAAAGAAGGGGTGTATATATATAAAGAGAATTTGATTATTACAAGATTGCCATCACAACCAGATGAGACTTGCGTCTCATTCAAAATAAGGACCGCGTCTAGCCAGACGCGGAGATCAGCTCTGTGTCTCAGATGAAAACACAAAGTCGCGTTTGAAAGAGGAGACAAAAAGTCATGATGACTTGATTAGAATTGATTTGAAGGGCATTAAATACAGAAAGAAGGGAATCTATGCATTAAAGATCAGATCCGCATCTGGTGAGTCTCGTGTCTAAGAATGGAGAGAGAAAATGAGAAAAAGAAAAAAAAGTAAAATATCAAGATAAAATCTCGGTATTTGGGAAAACACTGAAAACTTTAGCAAAGCCCAAAAAATAAAGTAACTTGGAAAGATTTTTAAAAATTCTCAAAAATAATAAATATTATTTTAAGATATTTAGTGAAATCAAATTTTAGAGATTCAATTCCATTTTTAAAATAAAAATCCTAAAATCTACCGCCGATACCGGTCTACACTAGGTCAGCCGAATTTTGATAAATTCTGAAAATCTCCAAAAATGCAATTTGATAGAGAATATGAATTTAAAAAATAAATGTGAAAGTAGTTTCTAGAAATTTAACTTTATTTATAAATTAAAAAAATCTAAGAATCGATTAGCGGCACTGGTCGACACCGGTACTGAAGATTTGCACTTTAATTCTGAAAAATTTCAGAAAATCATAGAAAATCTAAATTATTAGAAAATGATGTTTGAAACTAAAATTAGTGAAATTTGAATATCAAAAAGACCAAATAGCAATACTCTATGATCGGGTCCTCGGTTCAGACTAGGGCTGACCCGAGTCCTCGAATCCAGATCCAAGGTAAAAACGATCACATAAATAATTCACAAAAAAAAAAACAAATATAGGAAGTAAATCAAAAAATATGAACAAAAAATCTGAATACATAACTAAGTACGTATTCTGGGAATGGGGTGTTACAAAAACACTTTTCCAATAACAAAATATTCCAAACCATCTCTTCAATCTTTCTTGTTTTTCTTTTCATTCATTCTTTAAACAAAGAAACATATTTTCTACGAACAAGAAGATCACACATAAAGCTTCTATCGCCTCCCCTCCTCGTGGACATGACCCATATAAGCCACTTCGTTGTTATGAAAGAATTGATAAAGCTACAACATCGATCATCTCTCATTTAATTATTCTTGTGTATGCTTTTCAGCAATCAGTGTCTTGAAGAATTTAACCAAGGGTCAATTTCATCACACAAACTTGAACTTGACCAATTTCAAACCTTAGACAAATTGGCAAGTTTTTCATTCAATAAGATTGAACTTGAATGTGAATGTGACCATGATCTCCAACCTTGTGATTCAGTTTTTATTTTCAAATCTATGTTGACTCTGGTATTATTATCCAGTTTGGACCAATTTTTGGAGCCAACATATATTACCGTACCTATAGATCTAGAAATTGAATCACCAAATTTGGATAGTCACTTTCCAATGATAGGAAAAGAATGTGAATTTCAAGTCTTTGATTTGAACTCAACTCTTGAATCAAAACCGACTCTCGAACCCAAAGTTGATTTTCTGAGTTAGTATTGGTTTCAGAACCTATCACTCTTAAGCTCGCCAACCATTCCACCAATTCACATTCTTTTGTTGGACATAGGTATAGACCATGTTGACTCTGTGATTATTTTTTAAGACTAGTCATGTAAAGGGAATAAGTTTTATGATAGGATCTTTCATGATTCTATTCATATTGAAAATTATAATTATGTACAAAGAAAAGAGGTCAATAAAGGTAAGTTCCGTGAACTACCACATTATCGTGATTGGGTAGCAACGCTTGACCCAATCCGACCACCACCGGAACCACCACCTTAAGGTAATATTTTTCTTCTCTTTCTTCTTTTTCATGCATTTATTCATACATTGAGAACAATGCAAGTGATAGGTGTAGGGGAGGTTCTAACATAACATAGGTTTTCTTGTTATTTTAAATTTTTTCTTTTAAAAACTTTTTGAAAAGAGAAACAATATTTTCACCTATTTTTGTAAGAAATTAAGTTAATTTTAAGGAATAGGAGAATCATAATTAGGATTTCTTATATCTTGTCAAAATAAGATTATTTGTTTGATTTCTAGGTTACGAAGAAAATTTGAAAAAGTAATTTAGCCTTGATTTTTACTTTGATGAAATATGCATGTTTTGTATACTTACTTAGGGTTCAAAAATAAAGATTCTTATGCCATATTAAAAATAAAATATATATATATATCAAAAATTCTCTAATTAAGCTGGGTATTTGTGCCTCATAAAGCATAAGTATTCATGCCTAAAAGCGGTCCATCTTATAAATAAAAACTTTTAGTTTTGTGTTCTTTTTTGCTCGAGTTTTTGAGTTCTTGGGTATTTTCTCACCCGATGCCTTAAGACCATTTAGTTTGGGAGTCACATATTAAAGGCTCATTATATGGACAGATAAAAAAGCCTAATAGAACTAAGGAATAATACTATCAAATATGTGAAAAAATGAAAATAAAGTATAAGAGTTAGAGTTAAAGAACCCCGAGCCAAATTTTTACGGTCACAAAGTGCATATGACTTAGGGTAAAATAATAGCCTAGATGAGAAATATAATTTGACTTCTTACCTTGATTAATGACAAATTTTTGAATAGAGGCTAGGCTTAGGAATGACTAAGTTCTAATTTTTGACTTCCTACTTATGGATTACTTGATTTTTACACTAATATTTCAAATATTTTTCTCTTTCAAAATGTGTTTTCAAAATGCTAATACTTTATTTTTATTTCTTTATGAATTTTGTGGGTGTAATCTACTGAAAACTCTCACAAGACAAAACTCGTCCTAGGGGTGACCTAGAGGTTTAAAAGCTTGTTGCATATGCTCAGTGCAGTCGTGTGACTTGCAAAAGTGGTCTAATAAATTTTTAGGTTTAGTTTTCTTGTTTTGCTCGAGGATGAGCAAAAGATAGGTGTGGGGGTATAATTTTACACGTTTATTGCATATCTATTATTATATTCCTAAATCTATCCAGTAATAAATCCCGCTAATTATTTTGTCTTAATTTTGCAGGTTTGTCTTAATGTAGGGAGAGTAGATAAGACCAAATAAATTCCAGTTAAATTCTAATTTATTTGGATACATTTGGTTAGTTTGAAGATAATCCTGGATCTATTTCAGTTAAATCAGATTTTTGAGGATTTATTCAATTAGTTGAAGAATCAACGAAGATAAAATTAAATCCAGAAGTCCAAAGACAAGCTTATCAATATACAAAGGTATATTTAAAAGATTGGGATGAATATTCAGAAGATTCAGAGAGATGAGATACAATCTAACTGAAGATTAAGTGATAAACACAAATATATTTTTAGCCTTATCTCCAACCTTATCAGAAAATCCTTTCTATTGGAAAGCGATTTTGCTCATATGTTTAATCTTATCTCCAGCCTTATCAGAAGATCTTTTCTATTGGGCTAACAATTTGATCATCCTCAAGCATGCTCTCCCTTATCCATTTCAACTTATAAATACCACTACGTCAGAAGGCAAAAGAGGACGATTAAGCAGAGAAGGATTCTTGGGCTAGTTTTTTATTATTTTTTAGTGTAGGTTTTCTTTTTTATTTTTATGTATTTTTTATTTCTTTGTAAGCATATATTAGACTGAGATTCATGTAAGTAAGAGAGAGATATATGTTGAGAGTGACATTGATGTAACCTCCTCCTTTCTTTCATCATTTCTTCAAGAAATCAAAGGTAACTTGTTTATGTTTTTGTTCTTTACTTTTATGTTCTTCTTCTCTTTTCTACTTTCCCTCTTTTGGTTTTTTGATGAGTATCTAAGTGAATCTACTAGCATCGGTATAGCCTTGTTGTATGTTTGCCACCGATATTTCATGATGATAATTTACTCCTCAAGATTTTGTATCATTTTATTCTTGTTTGTCTTGATAATTTAATGTGAATGGGGACTGAGCTCAATCTTATGGATTATGCGTTGATCACCTCCAAAATAAGGTAAACGTGCTAACGATCCAAGGTGAGCTATCAACACAAGAGGTAAGTATCATTTTCTTTAGTTTTTCTTTCTTCTAATCCATAGTTTAGATTACCATCAACTCTCAACTCTATAAACTTTTTTACTTTCTTTGTATAGATTTATTTTCTATTTTATTCAACTACTCCAACCTACCACTTTCACAATTTAATATAACTTATTTTTATTTTCTTTTCAAGAACTAATAGAAGAACTTAACCATATTTTGTGAACTAAAGAGAAATTCATAAAAAGCTTCCATCGCTAGTTTCTCTTTGTGGATCATGACCCGCATAGTCACTTACTATAGCAGTTGTGTTGAGTACTTCCACTTCTATTATAAAGTTCTGAAATTTTATATTTTGTGTGCGGGAACATCTCACCAAAAATTTATTATAAGAAAAGTAAGAGTATTACCGTGTAGCTTAGGGCTAACGGGCCATGTCCATGAGGAGATGTGATGAAAGTGTTTCGATGTATTGTTCCAAAAGCAAAGATTGATGTTGGTATTTTTTAAAGTGAAAAGAGAATAGAGAGTAGAGAGATGATTAAAAAAAACTTAAAACATGGAAAAGATTTTGGAAAAAAGTGATCATTAAAAAGCTTTAAGAGTGTTGGTGTTTATTTGTTTTAATAAGGAAAATCTGGGCTTACTATTCTATTGTTCAAAAATGTGTAGTTCTTTTGAAAGTTTGAATTGCATCAATGAGATCATGGTAAAGATTTAAGTCATGTAAAAAAGAGGTCAAGTAAAAACACATAAGATAGTTTCTTTTAGAAATTCAACTGAAGTTCTGAAATCATTCTTTAAGTTTGAATATTAAATCATCAAAGTAATAAAGGTAGCATGGAATAAAAACAAGTTCTTTTTAAGATCTATTTCAAGATTTAGATCAAATCATTTCCTATCCTCATGTGCTTTCAAGAGCACTTGCCAATATGCAAGGCTTAATCTAGGCATCCATATGATTCATTGGGTTCTTTTTAATAGAGATCGATTAAGAAGAAAAACAACATAGAAGAGGGAGAATAGTAAGCCCAAAAAATCGATTTAGCTTATCATAATGTTGGATAAATAGACAATGAAATGAATTAAAAATAAAGACATATCAGTAAAGTTTGAGCAGAGATAAGCAATGGTGAATCCCCTTTGATAGTCACTTCAATGGTCAATTACACACTCTTTTCCTTTCTCTCTCACTTATTTTTGGACTAAACTACAAAAATAAAAATGAGATAATTTCTCATAAACTATTTAACAATGATCCTAAATTCTAAAAATAAAGCTAGAAAATTAAACTAGTCTTCGGCCCTTTCTTCACTGCATTTCTGCCTTTTATCGGCAAAAATTAGAGGGAAAAGGAATGAGGGAGAAAATGTTCCCCTTATCTCTACCAGATGGCCTCAGAAACACGACCAAAGCCGCGTTCCGCAGCCTGGATGTAGCCATTTGGCCACATCCAGGGGGAGATTTTACTGGCAGTTGGTTTTATCCCCTTTTATCTGACGGATTTTCTGTTTGATCTCTGGTATTAATCTGACCTTCGGCGATCCTCAAGCTAACCAACTTGGATTCATACAAAATCGAATTAACCGATTTTATTTGATGTGATCCTCCCTGATATGCATTAATCTTCAGCTAGAATCATGGCTATCCTCCTGAATATTTATCCCTTCTTTAATTTAGATTTAAATTAGAATTAAAGCGGCTATTTGGCCTCAATTTTCTTCCACCTCCATTAGTAATGGGCCTGCATTTTATTTAACAAAAATAAGACCAATTACAAGATTTATTAGACAATAAATATGAGAATGTGACATTATATATGTAATATAGGTGACCAATCACACTCCTACACTTATCTTTTGCTCGCCTTTGAGCAAAACATCCAAAACTAATCTTAGAAAATTATTAGACCACTTTCATAGGTTACTCGATTGCATTGAGCATGTGCAACAAGCCGTTAAACCCCTAAGTTATCCCTAGAGGATGCGTTTTGTCTCGTGAGGACTTTTAGTGGATTACACCCATAAAATCTATAAAGAAAGATAGATAAAGTGTTAGTATTTTCGAAAAGTATTTTGAAAAGAGAGAAAATATTTGAAGTATTATTGTAAGAGTTTAAGTAAGTTATAAGTTAAAGAAAAATCGAATTTTTCATTCTTAAACTTAGTGTTTATTCAAAAACTTGTTATCAATTAAAGTAAGGAGTCAAATTATATTTCTCATCTAATCTATTACTTTACTCTAAGTCATATGTACCTTCGTGACCGTGAAATTTTGACTAAGGGTTCTTTAACTCTAACTCTTATGCCTTATATATATATATATATATATATATATATATATATATATATATATATATATATATATATATATATATATATATTTTTATGGTATTATTCCTTAGTTCTATTAGGCTTTCTAGTCTGCCCATAGAACGAGACTTTAGTTGGTAACACCCAAACCGGATGGTCTTAGGGCACCAGGTGAGAAAACACCCCAAGGACTCTTTTAGGCGTGAAAGCTTATGCTTTATGAGGCACAAATACTCAGCTTAATCAGAGGATTTTTGATATATATATATATATATATATATATATATATATATATATATATATCTCTCTTTTTTATTTTTCTATAAGACATAAGAATCTTTGTTTTTGAACCCTAAGTGTATAAGTGTATAAAGTTTGCATATTTCATCAAGGTAAAGATCAAGACTAAATTACTTTTTCAAATTTTCTTCCTAACCCTAGAAATCAAATAAATGATCTTATTTAGACTAAGTAAAAGAAATCCTAATTATGATTCTCCTATTCAATAAAATTGACTTAATTTTTCACAAAAAATTGTCAAAATATTGTTATTTTTCCCAAAAAAATTTATTTATATATATTTTATAAGTTATGTTAATCATGTTAGAACCCTCCCCCAACTTATCTCATGCAATATCCCAATGTATGAAAGAAATGAATAGATGTATGAATGAAATATCAAAGAGGTAACGTTACCAATACACTGGGTCGAAGAAACCTATAGTCGTTTCATTTACCGGCACCGATTCCAAAAAAGGTTAAAAGCGTTAACCATTATCCTAAAGTCATTCTCATTCTTGGTGTCACTGATCTCTACAGCACCGTATGGAAACACAAATTTAACAACGAATGGCCCAGTCCATCTTGATTTTAGCTTTCCTGAAAAAAAAATGAAGCCTAGAATTATAGAGTAAGATTTTTTGTCTAGGGACAAATATTTATCTTATAATATGTTTATCATGAAAAATCTTAATTCTATCTTTTGTGATCTCAAAATTTTCATAGGGCTCATATCTCAATTCCTTTAATTCAGAAATTTGCAATTTTTGAAGGTCACCGACGTTGTTCAAATGAAAATTTATCTGCTTGATTACCCATAAGGCCCCGTGCTCTAACTCAATGGATAGGTGACAAACCTTCTCAAAGACTAACTTATAAAGAGCCTAGAATCGTCTTGAAAGCAATCCTGTAGACCCATAGGGCATCTAAAAGTTTAGTGGACCAATCTTTTCGATTTTGGTTCACAGTCTTCTCCAAATAAGCTTGATTTGTCTATTAGAGATCTCAAACTGTCACTGATTTAAGGATGATATGGTTTGGATAACTTGTGAGTTATGGCATAATTTCGTATAAGAGCTTCAAAGGATCTATTACAAAAGTGAGTACCATTATAACTGATGATAGCAGAGGGGTTCCGAAGCGCGAGAAAATATTTTCTTTCAAAACCTTGATGACCACCTTGTTATCATTAGTCTTGCTAGGAATGACCTCTACCCACTTGGACACATAGTCCACAGCAACCAATATGTCTTGGTTTTCAAACGAGTTAGAAAAAGGACCTATAAAGTCAATGCTCCAAATATCAAAGAGTTCTATTTCTAGAATTAGGTTGAGGGGCATCACATCTTGTTTTGAGATTCTTCATACCATTTGGCATCTAGGGAATGTGTTGCAAAATTCATAGGCATCTTTGAACAAAGTGGGCCAATAAAACCCATTTTGTAGCACCTTTTCAGTAGTCTTGTGAGTAGCAAAGTGTACACCGCATGCAAGCTCGTGACAGAAGGATAAAACACTTTTAATTTCTTTATTGGGAATACATCTCTAAATGATTTGGTTGGAACAGTACTTGAAAAGATACGGTTCCTCTTAAAAAAAATACCAGAATTGAGATAAGAACCAGAATACATTATTTTTAGACAATGAGATGGAGTTTGGTTTGTGACTAAGTAATTCACTATATCGAAAAATTAAGGTTCCCTAAAAATAACTAAGAGTTTTTTATCAGGAAAGTCATCATTGATGGGAAATTCGTTGCATGGAGAGTTTGGAATATACGAGAGATAGTCAACAACGAAACTTTCTATGCCTTACTTATGTCGAATCTGGAGATCAAATTCTTGAAGGAGGATGATCCAACGAATGAGTTGGGCCTTAGCATCCTTCTTCATCATGAAGTATCTTAGCTTAGAATGATCGGTAAAAATTATGATTTTGGACCCTAGTAGGTAGGGACAAAATTTTTCTAAAGCAAACACTACTGTCAATAATTCTTTCTCAGTTGTACTATAGTTCATTTGAGCATCGTTGAGAGTCCTGCTAGAGTAGTAAATCATGTGCTGCTTGTTATCAATATGCTATCCTAGGACAACGCCTATGGCAAAATCAGAAGCGTCGCACATGATTTCAAACGACTTAGATCAATCTAGTGCAGATATGATTGGTGCAGAAATAAGCTCTTTCTTAAGTTTTTTCTAAGAATTTATAGATTCATCATAAAAAGTGAATGACACATTTTTAGCTAAAAGATTAGTCAAGTGTCTAGCAATCTTGCTAAAGTCCTTGATAAAACTTCGGTAGAAATCAGCATGTTCTAAGAAGGATTTAATATCTTTCACGCATTTGGGCATGGAAAGCTTAGCTATAACCTCAATCTTAGCTCTATCCACTTCAATTCTTTTCTTAAAGATTTCATGACCCAAGATAATTTCATATCTTACCATGAAGTGGCATTTCTCCCAGTTAAGTGTGAGATTTTTCTCAGCACAATATTGGAGGACAAGTTCTAGATGGTGAAGACATTGATTGAATAAATCCCCGTAGATGGAGAAATCATCCATGAAGATTTCTAGGAATCATTCTACCATGTCGGAATATAAACTCATCATGCAACGTAGAAACGTTGTAGGGGTGTTTTCCATTAATTTGCAAAGGGGAAAACTTACAAAAAAAAGTTTGAGGAGCTAAATTACAAGTATTCTTAAAAAGATTACAAGTAGATCTCCTCAGAGATTCTGGAGAAATGTGCCGATAGGAGTCTGGTCAGCGCGACCACTTTGTCCCTTTGACGATGCGAGTGATGAGATTTCCTTCTCACCTGGTTCCGGGAATCAGAGAATAGAGGGCTGGTAGAACCCTCTTGCTACTTCTCAAAACCGCCTTCTGTGAGGAATTGCTTCTCGCCTGGTTCAGGAGATTCCTTGAGAAAAAGGGGTTATTAGGACATCAACACCCTGAATAGAGAAGTATTTCTCTGAAAAGTCTCTGAATTCGAGAACGCACGGTGCGTTATGAAGAAGCCTCTGCTTGTGGAGTCCTCTCTTTGGAAGAAGTCGCCGTCGTCTTCCCTCAGAAAAGAAGGTGATCTCCTCCCCCCTGAAGATGATGATGATCATGCTTCTCCCTTGTGCCCCTGGCGGGCTATTTATAGGGAGAGCAAGGGTATAATCGCCCCCTTGAAGATATGGAAACAGATTGAACCGAATCTGTTTGAATTTGGAAAGTAGCCTTGCTGCGAGGCTAAGATAGCTTCTGCGGAGCTAGAAAATGGCAGGTCGGTTGATCTTTTTGATCTGTTTTGATCCTTTCCATATTGTTGGAGGATTTTCCCTGATCTTCTTACTCGTTTTAAGAGAGTCAAGAGATTGTGGCAATCAACTGCCATATTTGATCTCCGATTGGATTTGATCTGATTGGATCTGATCTCATCCGGAGATTTGATTGGTCAAAGGTTGACCATAGTAGACAAATAGCGGAGCTGACCGCTTTGAGCTCACAGCGGAGCTAGAGGTAATTTCTGGCGAAGTCCGAAAAGAGGCTTTTCGGCGGAGCTAGAAGTCTTCTGCGGCGAAGCTGTAAGTTAATTTCTTGGCGAGGCTTTGAATGTCTTCAAGGCGGAGTTGGATGATCCTAGCCTCTCAAGCGAGGCTATCTCCTTGGGCTCATGTGATGCTAAGTGCCAGCACCTTAGACCTGCTGAGGTCTGTTTAGAAACAATCCAGGTTCACTGTCTGCTTGCCGGATCAGTGGAGTCCAAGTTGCTTCCTTGTCCCTCGGAGACGGGTGAAAACTAGTCTTCAGCTTGTCTGCCCCTTGTCTTTTGTAAATGTCAACAAGTTTAGACATTGTTCAGACCAATCAGAATCTTGTCTTTTTTAAGTGTCAACAAGGGGCGTTGCACAAACCGAAAGGCATTCGACGATAGGCAAAAGTCCCAATGGACATATAAACAAGTTGTTTTTATTCCATGCTTGCTTTATTGCTTTGATGGTTTAACATTCAAACTTAAGGAATGATTTTAGAACTTTAGTTGAATTTCTAAAAAAAAACTATCTTATGTATTTTACTTGACCTCTTTTTATATGACTTAAATCTTTGACCATGATCTCATTGAGGCAATTCAAACTTTCAAAAGAACTACACATGGTTGAACAATAGAATAGTAAGCCCGAATTTTTCTTTATTAAAACAAACAAACACCATCACTTTTAAAGCCTTTTAAAGATCACTTTCTCCAAAATATTAGTTTTAAGTTTTCTTTAAATCATCTCTCTACTCTCTATTCTCTTTTCACTTAAAAAAACACTGATACCAATTTTACTTTTGAAACAATACATTTCTCTTAATTTTCACAATCAATTTTTAAGCTTACCCTCAAAATAGTGGGGCAATTCTTTGTGATAATAAAATACTGCATCGAGCTGATACTCTCTGGGCGAAGTTCTTTTGAATTCGTGCGATCACTCCCTAAGAACCAGATTGAAAATATCAGACAAGATGGAGGTTCTGATCATGTAATAGTGTACTAGGCACTAGTTGAGCAACTGGGTACATATTTGAAGGATCTTAGGAACCTAGAGGAAGCTAATCCGGCTGCTGATGCTCAACAGATGTCAGGGAAACTTCACCTCAAGCAGGAGCAAGAGCGAAATGAGATGAATGCTAGAGGGATATTAACTTAGCATCATATCTATCATTTTCGGTAGGAAAATTAAGAGGATCACTGTTATAGGTATAATGCTAACTTGATAGGGATTTATATTGTGATATAAGCAATTTTAGTCATAGGTGAAGTGTTAACTTGATCGAAAGTTTTTTTACGATTTGAGCAATTTGTGGACTTGTCATTCAATTGAAGAGAATTGACAAGTTGAAATTTTGGTCAGAGGTGTAGTATTTAACTTAACCGAGAGTTTTGCACTTTGAGCAATTTTGGTCAGAGGTATAGTATTAACTTGACTAAAAGTTTTTTTTTGCAATTTGAGCAATTTATGGACTTGTCATTCTATTGAATAGAATTGACAAGTAGAAATTTTGATCAGAGATGTAGTTTTTAACTTAATCAAGAGTTTTTTGTGATTAGAGAAATTTGTGGACTTGTCATTCTATTGAAAAGAATTAACAAGTTGAAATTTTATCCGGTAGGGATATTGAAAGAAATCACTATTAGAGGTATAAAGTTAACTTAATAGTGGGGTATACTAGAGGTATAATATTAACTTGACACGTTTAGTTTGTGATTATTTCGCTGAGGAAACTAATTTTAGCCTTTTTGAGGTCTTACCATTCAATGAAAAGGAATTGGTAAGGGATTTTGGAGGGAAAAAAGGATCAGGTATCGCAGAATTTTAAGTAAACTCTCAGCTATCAACGGATTTGGTATGCTCATACCAACTACCGTTTAAGTTGGGCTAGCCATGCTATTCCCCTTAGCATGATGAGTTATCGAGATTTTTTGTTGGGTTTAAATGCCAATAGTTTCCTCTATCATTTAGCCATCAGAAGTGTTGGATGTAGTGTGCCTCCTGCAAGTAAGCTGGGGGCACAAGGGCAGACATGAATTCTGTGAGAGTTTTGTCTGAACATTGGCCTCCTCATTAAATCTTTTTTTTAATCTTCGTTTAGTTACCCCATTTTGATATAACTATTCTTCAAAGATGCGCCATGAACCTTCTTTAATGAGTTTGCCTTGATAAGCCATCAGAGAAACACATTTGATCCTCCATCCGGTTGTTCATGTTCTTTGTCGTCAAGCTTCGATCGATCAAACATGAGCA
Source organism: Agave tequilana (assembly GCA_038442645.1). Taxonomy (NCBI): domain Eukaryota; kingdom Viridiplantae; phylum Streptophyta; class Magnoliopsida; order Asparagales; family Asparagaceae; genus Agave; species Agave tequilana. The sequence goes on along the minus strand of JAVJIF010029777.1, from coordinate 202,252 downwards.
AGGAGGTATGCCACCATTACATATGAAAAAGTCAGGTTAGATAAGCCATCCTTTTGGGTGCTTAGGCATGCTCAACTTCAAACCTATTCTTCTAAATTGAAGATAGGTGCATGTGGAGAAGAGTGACAAGGCTAAAGACTAATATTCTGCCTTTGTCTTTTCTTCAATATTTACATTATACATCATAATGTTACCGCTATTCGATCGGCTTAGCGTCGATTGATCATAATGTGATCTGTCAGAAGCTCTTCTTTGGCGCTTTTCCAAACATCTTTGATCTCACATCGTAATGCATCTGATTGATTAGGGTGAAGCTTTGATCAGAGGCGTCGTGTTAACCTGGTCATGAGAAAAGTGACAAAGCTAAAATAGAAGTTTCTAATTTTGTCTCTTCAATATTAACATCATGTATAGTGATGTGAACAATGCTCGATCGGCTCGATGTCGATTGACCGTGATGTGATCCGTCAAAGGAAGAAGCTCTTCTTTGGCGCTCTTCCAAGCATCTTAGATCTCAGATGTTTGATCAGAGGTGTAATGTTAACTCGATCAAGAGAAGAGTCCCATTAAGGATAGTAATTCTTCAAGAATTTGCCGCTGATCGGCATCATGAGCATATCGCCTTCTAGAGTTATAAGGTGGTATGCTCCATTTGAGTAGACTAACTCTACTACAAATGGTCCTTCCTATTTGGATTGAAACTTTTCTTTCGTCTTATTTGTCATTACCATGGGTCTTCTAACAGCTAAGACGATGTTGCCTTTCTTGAAAATCTATTCTCTGATTTTCTTGTTGAAGGCTCTGGAAAATTGGGCTTGATAGAGCTTGATTTGTTATTGGGCTTGCAAATATTTGTCGACTAAAGCTTCTAACTCCTGGAGACGCAGTCGATGCTTCTCCTCATCTATCATCCTGGTTGTCAAAGCAACTCATAGAGATGGGACCTGGATCTCTAGTCGGGGTACAGCTTCACATTCGTTCACCAGGGAAAATGGCATGGCCTTTGTTGGGGTTCTCACCATTGTGCGGTAAGCCCATAGGCATTCACTTAATTTGTCATCCCAGTCGCGTTGACTTTTTCAGACAAACTTTTTGAGTAGCTTTTCAATAGTTTTGTTAAAAGCTCCTGCAAGGCCATTAACAGTTGGCTAGTATGTCATTGATGACACACGTTGGGTTCTGAATTTATTACAGAATCTCTGAAATGCTTAGCTGATGACTTGGAGCTCGTTATCATGGACGATTCGTCGAGGTATACCAAAATGGTAGAGCACATGATGCTTAATGAACTTGAACACATTTGGTGTCTTTACTTCCTTTAGGGGGATAACTTTTGCCTATTTAGAGAAGTAATCTGTTATGGCCAAGATGAAGCGATGTCCGTTGGATATTGGGGGGCTGATAGGTTCGATAATTTTCATTCCACACATCTCAAATGGCCATGAAGAGGACGTTGGATGAACAGGCATGACATCGCTTAGCATAGGCGCTGGCGTCAGGGACCATCTTCAACCAATAATAGCTAAGTCTTCTAAGCCGGTCTCCGAGCTTGGGTCCGGGTTGGTGAGCTTTGCACATACCTAATCAGTCACATATATTGCATATGCATTATCACATTACCATACTTTTTATCTGCTAAATCCTATTAATAAGTCTTATTCTTCTTTGTTAAATGTAGGCACATTACTAAAAGAAAGGAAAGAGAAACAAGCCCAAAAGCCCATCAAATTCTGATTTAATTTAGAATAAATTTGAAATCAAGGAATCAGGGCAAATCTTGGCAAATCAGAGAGGTTGAAAACAGGTTGAAATGAATCTTCCCAAATCAAGTAGTTAAAGCCAATAATCAAAGGCTGTTTCGTCAAATCCTGGAGCTGAAATGAGAAAACCAGCAGAAGATATCAGAGAATCACCAAACCAGGGAGTTCCACTATTTGGGTGTAGCCACCTGGCCACACCAGGGCTGCAGAACGCGGCCCTAGTTGCGTTTTCGCGGCCTTGTTAACTCTGTTGGGGGAGCATTTGCTCCCCCAATCTTCCCACGACCTCTCCTCTTTGGTTTTTCCGTATAAATACCATTTTCAACAGAAAAGAAAAGAGTGAAGACTAGGATTAGAATTTTTGTTTATTCTTTAATGTTTTAGGCTCTTTGTTAGATAATATAGAAGTTATAACTTTATTTTGTAATTTGTAGTTCAAATCAAATACCAGTGAGAAAGAGAGGAATTGAGTGCTTGTAATCTGAAGTGACATCAATAAAAGGATCTAGTTTTCTCTTCTTCCATTCCAATTCACGGTATGTCTAGCTTTATTTTCATGCATTCTTTTTCATCTTTCATGAGTACCTAAATTAGTATTCTGGGCTCACTATTGTTCCTCCCTCTGATCCTTCTTCTTTTTGAATAATTTTTGATGAATAGACCCAATGAATCATTTGCATGCCTAAACTAAAGCCTTTCTTCTTTGAAAGTGTTCTTGAAGGCACATGAGGATGGGTTTGGATTTTAAACTTCTATTTCTTTTGAAACTTCTCTTGAACTTGTCTTTATTTCATACTTGAAACACTTGATGATTTAACATTCAACTAAAGGTGATTTTGTAAAGAAAAGAGTTAACTTTTCCAATCTATCTTATTTGCTTTGCTAAAAACTTTCTAAATTCAAGCTTAAGTTTTTGCCTATGATCAAGTTGAGGCACTAAGGATTTCAAGAGAAGAACAGATCATTAAGCAGTGAGATAGTGAGCCCAGATCTCCTTCGTATATTAAAAACAACAAATTACTTTTCAAAGCTTTTCAAATCACCTTTTTCAGAACCTTCTCTGAATTTACAATTTTTCTTTTAATCATTTCCCTTCTCTCCATTCTTCTTTTCAATTAAAAAACTAACACCATTCTTAGCTTTCTAAACAAAACACCGAAAAGCTTTCATCGCATTCCTCCTCGTGGACACGACCCGTTAGCCCAAAGCTACACGGGAAATCCTTGCTCTTTCATTCTTTCAATCAATACCCTCATACACTTCTTTGAGTGCCTCATGTGCCTCTTTATGTGAAAGGCAACGAAGTAAGATTCCATCATATGATCAGTGATACAATATTCGTATGATCGCATTATAATAGAATCGAGGGGCTTTCCTTCTGATGGCAGCTGCCTCCTTAGGGTTATCAGGCAATATACCATACAAGACGCTATTAATGTAAGAGAATCGCCAATCCCTAGGTTCAAGAATTATCGAAGTCTCAAGAACCTATTTAACTTGAAGCCCTCGTCTTGGAGTTTTACTCTTTTCAAGGGCGAATTTACATCAATACAAGTCGCGGTGGTACACGAGTACTTTTTATGTCACTCCTGCGGGAAGGGCCAATAAAGCGGCAAGAGACGCCAGTGCATCTGCATGTGCATTTTGTTGTCGTGGTACATGGTCAATATAAAAGTTTTCAAACTTCTCTGCCATGACAATAGTCGCGTTGTGGTAAGGCACCAGGTCTTCATGTCAGACTTCGTACTCCCCATGAACCTGGTTGACGATGAGCTTTGAATCACCGTATGTTTTGAGATTTTTTACTCCAATCTCTTCAGCAAGTTGCATCCCGATCAAGAGAGCGTTGTATTCTGAGATGTTGTTGGAACATGGCTTAGTTAACAAAAATGCACAAGGGATCACAAAGTTATGTGGGGAGATAAGTACTTCCACCACACCTGCAATGATATTTCCCTCGGGGCTCATCACTGACGCTCCATCGAAGAATAGTTGCCATAGTTATTTTTTTTAGGAGGCTTGACCAAGTTAACTCCTGCAATCTCATCTAGGAGATCATCATATTGAATTTCCTGGAATTAGGGTGATCGGCCAGAAAATATGCCATGACTTGACCTTTAATCGCCTTTTGTGGCATGAATTGCATCTCATACAATATGACCCATTTAACTAATCTGCAATTTAGCGATGATGGTTTCATCATGAGCAATCACAAAGGATTAACTCTGGAGATGACTTGAATGCGTTGCCCCATGAGGTAGTGTCGCATCTTCTGGACAGCAAAGACTAACACTAAGCATTCCTTTTCGATTGGGTTGTAACGGTGCTCCGCCCCAATCATTGTGCTACTCAGATAGTAGATCATTTGCTAGTGGTTTTGATCATAGTTTTGGGCTAATAAAGCTCCCAAGTAATGATCAATTGCTCGAACATATAGCAAGAAGGGTTTTCCTGATACTAGAGCTACCACAACAGGTGGGTGTGTGAGATACTCTTTGATCTCCTCGAATGTTTCTTAGCAAGCATTATCCCAAATGAATGAGACTCCTTTCTTCATTAACTTGGTGTACGGTTAGCATCTCCCAAGAGATTTGATATAAAACTCCGGATATATGTTAGTCGTCCTGGTAAACCCCTGAGTTTCTTGAGATTTCTTGGAGGTTGCATCTCTTGGACGGCACGGATCTTCTTTGGATCCAAGTGAATTCCCTTGGATGTAACAACATATCCAAGGAATTTGCCACGGCTACATCCAGGAAGGACTTGGTCGGGTTCGCCTTTAACTGGTGAGCCCATATGATGTCGAACACTCTATTCAGGTCTGCAAGATGATCGCCTTTGTCACCTTTTCAAATAATGTTATCGACATAGCATTCTATGGTCTTGCATATGTGCTCATGGAAGATCGCATTCAAGCGCGTGGATATGTCGCACTAGCGTTCTTCAAGACAAAGGGAACACTGTGTAGTAGTATGCTCCCAAAGGCATTCTAAAAGATGTGTGCTGGGTACATCTTTATCTAATTTTACCCCAAGAAGCCATCCATGAAAGACATCCTCTCAAAATCACACGTAGTGTCAATCATAACATTTGTGATTGGGAGAGGGAATTCACCTTTAGGGCCGGCGGCATTAAGATTGCGATAATCGATGCAGATCTAGATCTTTTATTCTTTTTGGGAATAAGGACTGTGGTAGCTACCCAATCTGGATGTTGCACTTCCCTTATGAAATAAGAGTCTATAAGCTTTTTGACTTCTGATTCGTTTGCTTCCATGATCTCGGGATAGAACCGTCATTGCTGTTGTTTGACTGATTTGGTGTCTAGGTTAATGTTGAGACGATGCATAGCCAGCTAGGGATCGAGCCCGGACATGTCCTCGTTATTCCAAGCAAATGAAAGAACACCCAGAGGGGGGTGAATAGGTGTACCGCTAATCTATTGAACTAAATGCGGAAATTAAAAACTAATTGCAACTATACTTAGTGCAACCAACGAGTGTAGCCGAATTCCCGGCGAAGGGCTCTGGACTAACTCCTCTTGATTCCTCTGAATAAGAGTTGAGGCGCTATATGAAGCTCTCGTGGTTAAGCACAAGTGAGGCACACACAAACAAGCCAAGCATATAATATATGAATGAGCAATATGAATAATGCAAGGCACAAATAAAGAGAGAGGGAGTTTAGAGTCAATGGATCAAACGCAAACAACAAGATTTATTTCGAGGTTCGAGCACCGAGCTATACTTCCCCGCCTTCACCGAGAAGGATTTTGAATCACTAACTTGTCCACCTAGGACTCCCACACAGGGAACCTCCATCGAGGATTTTGGGGCAAATACAATCGGGAGTACCGAACTCCTCTCTCAACTAATACAACCTCCACCGAGGCAACACAAACCCCACCTCACACAAGATGGGTAGGCCCTTATGCAAACAACTACAATCCACCTCGCACTTGAGGGATACAAATCCATACTCCACCTCTCACTAGAGGGAGCAAACCATAATCTCAACTTCTACCAAAGAGAGAGCTAACCACCACTCCAAATCAACCTCTACTCAAGAGGGATACAACAAATCAAGGAGGGTACAACAAAGTGGTATATCTCAACTACAAACCAATTTTCCCACAAGTAAATGATCTTATAGATAGGATAGGAGATATAGCTCAAGTGTGGAAAGCAAAGTGTTTTGATCAAAGAAAATCACTTGGGAAAAACACCAAAAAGATATGGAATTTATAGATCAAAAACTAATCCCAAAAGCTTATTTTCTTTGAAATAACAAACACTTTAAAAAACAAATAACGAATAGTAATTTTGACTCAAAAACTCTTTGCTGAAAACTCTTTAGGAAGTAGGAAATTTTTCACTTTTGAAATCTTAGAGAAAATCCCATACAAATGGGGGTATTTAAAGACCTCCAAAGAAACTAGCCGTTAGAGCTGTTTTTCAGCTCTGACGGCTAGCGGTCGACCGGCCCGATCGACCGCCAACGGTTAAATTTTTGACCGTTGGAGGCTAGCGGTCGACCGTCCCAATCCAGAGAGCAAATGCTCTCTGGCCGGTCGACCGCTCGGTCGATCACCCACGCCTTACGGTCGATCGCCCCCACCCGAGAGTGGGGTACTTGCAGTCGGTCGACCGCTCCGTCGACTGGCTTAAGAGGCTGGCCAGTGTGCACGTTTTGTGCATGTCGGTCGACGGATCCAGTCGACTGACTCTTGGTCCGGTCGACCGACCCGGTCGACCACTAGAGCCTGGCAGGCTGCAGTTCTGGGACAGAAAAACTTGGTTTTTAATTTTCTAAAAAATCTCATAAAATCCTTAAAAATTCACAAAAATAGTTTTCTCATGATACATTGATATAGAAACTTGTGTTAAAAATTTCAACACAAATTTCAAACTTTTTGAACCATTTTTGTGACTTACAAATTTTACCGAGAGCCAAAAATCGTATTTTCCAAAACTTGGATTTTTCAAATGGAAATCTGATTTTTCCAAAACTCATTCAAATACAAAAACATGATATTTAAAAAACTTTTAGGCATGTTGTATATGGATATAATCCAATATACAAGGAAGATATATATATATATATATATATATATATATATATATATCAGTGTTTTTGACTTTAAATACGAAAATGTGTTTTGTTAAAATACCAAAACACCAAAACTCATGAATAGGCTTACCAAAATAAGTTTGTCTAGGATATAAAGCGTACATGTATATAGAACATATCTATTATACATTTAAATAATATAAACTTATTTTGATATAATATCTATTCATGAAAACTAATATCGGTTAAACCAAAAACCGGAAACCAATATCCAAAACATAAAACGTGTATGTGTTGTGAACTTGAGCATATCACACTATTCTAATCTTTACACATGGATCTAAACACAAAAACTAAACTATGTACCAAGTCTTCTTGACGAACTCTGTCTTCAAGTCGACTCGATTCATACAGTGATCCACCGAGCTTGACTCCAACGAGTGTTATATATGATCTTGATGCTCGGGCTCTGGAATCACCATGTGAAAGGCTTCAAACTCCTTTGTTGAAGTTAATCACCTACTAATATCTTGATTAAAGATCTGAAGCTAAACATCACAAGATTATTAGTAAACATAACTGCATGAGTTAATCATCATCAAAACTAGAGTGGAAGGCCTCTGGGCCAACAATCTCCCCCTTTTTGATGATAACAAAACTCATGGAGTTATATATGCATGGATTAAAGTTAAGCTTCAAGGAAGCTCCCCCTTAACTCATGCATAGCAAAAAACAATAAATATATGCAATGAATATTAAACATGAAAATGCGTAGACATGCATAAAACAATAAAACATTTTCTGATACCAATTTAAAGGTAAAACTTTATTACCAAATAATAAAACATGCTTTTGATACCAAAAAAAAAAATTTCTTCTTTTCATAAACATGTTCTTTAAATAATGCTTTTGATACCAAATATTAAGTAATGCTCTTAATACCAATAAAAAACAAACTAATAAAAAACAAACTATGTTTCTAGATGCATATAAAACATGCATTAAAACATGCATATAAACTCAAATACTTCTCCCCCCTTTTGTCAATCATCAACAAAGGGGTCAAAAAATAATGTTCTCCCCTTTTTGTCTAAAACAAAAATGATGTCAATAAGGGGTGAAATCAAATATGATACCAATTAAAAATGTATCAATGAAGTGTATTATGATACCAATTAAAAGTGAACATATAAAAATTTAAGAAATGCCTACCAATTGAAAGTAAATGAGGCATTGAAAAAATAAGTCTCAATCAAACATTTTTATATTAAAATGAAAACATATACCAATTGATAGTAAAAATAAAATCTTGATACCAATTGATAGTAAACAATTAAAATCTTGATATCAATTGAAGGTATTTTTCTTTATAAGCATATGATACCAAATTAAAAATCAATATTAATTTTTCAATCATTTTCCATCATAAAGTATTGGAGTGGAATACAAAGCCAATGGTAAATAAAATACCAATTGAAAGATGAAATGTGAGTTTTCTCCCCCTTTATGAAATGCCAAATAAAACTATGCATAAGCTTGTGTTAGGATACGAATTGAAAACTAATCAATTGAAACATGATAGTCTTTAAAAAAATCAAGCTTTAGCATAATCAAAATTTGTGCTTAAATATATATGAATATAGTAAGCACAAATAAAACATATATATGTATGAAAAATTAGATAGCAATCGAAATTGATACTATTTGAAGTGTAAGCATACATACATAAAAATATATATGAGTATACAAGAAATGTCAATATTGATACCAATTAAAAAAAATCTAATGATACCAATTGAAACAACAATAATATCAAGTATATATCTCATATTCCTATCCACCCATTTCATGCACATATCTAAAAGAATTTTTAATATTAAGCATACAAGGCATAATCTCCCAACCAACAACCCTTTAAAGGATAGGGTTTTCAAAAATAGGTTTGAAAATAGAGTATGTTTGAAAACTCTACCATGTGAAGAATACGAACTAGTTATATGGAAAAACTTGTAAACTAGTACGAAATCCTTCATGAAAGGAATAAAACAAAATTATATTTCATGAAAAATATGTAAATCACATGATCATTAAACACTCAAAATCTATATAGCCCATATCATACTCATGAAAACAAAATCAAGAGAAAACAATCAGTGAGGTGAGTGTACAAGTATATGTGAAACACATCATCATGAAAATATGCAATCAAGCTCAATTGAAATTCCTTTAAACGTGAAATTCGTCAAAACTAAGTTCTCATTAAAAGCAATTTATACTTCAAGGCATATGTATGTTTTGACAAAACAAGAAGTATACATACATATCCCTAAACATAATTGAGTCCATAATAAAGATTTGCATGAAAAGCAAATGACTCAAGAAGTATACATGTATGTCTTATGGTTTGACAAAATAGACATATACATGAAGTGAAAACACATGATCATAAAACATGTCCAAGATGGGGAATACAAGTTAAAATGCATAAATCATCAAAACTAGTCTATACTCGTACATCTAATGGGTACAAATGAGCGTTCAAGTACAAACATATAATGATCTATTTGTGGCCCACTATATGTACAAGTATATATATATATCCTTGTTTTAATGAAAACTAACATCTAAACATGTAATCAAATCATGAAGTATAAAACAAGACATAAATCAACAAGATAAAGTTAAATACGATCATTATGTAAATTCACATGTTATTAGAACAATGATATACATAATAGCTAAACAATGGTGAGAACATAACATATGGGTCCATATAAACATGGGTGAACTCAAATGCTATACATGCATGTCAATGATCTAATAATCATGGTATTTAACATACTAATCAAAACATGCTAAAACTCAATAACGTGGAAAGCATGTAAATATAAACGGGAGTTAGAGATCGATACCAAAACTGATGAATGCACCTCTCTAGTTCTCCAAAACAAGGTGGTCCTCCCATCAAACTTCCCTTGAAAGTGATGCATTCAAATAGTTCTCATGAAGCTCGGAACGCATCCACCTCAAGGTACCGTTGCTCTCATGTCATGCGAGAGCCTACACCTACATCAAATACAATATGGGTGGTCTTTGGTACCCATACTCTTTTGGGTCCATGGGGGTTAGCACCTTTCCTAACCCAAATAAATTTAGTTGCCAAATTTACATCATGTATCTTATCAAAATAAAATTTAGCAAGGTGGCCCTTACGTTCACAATGTGTATAAGTGTACACATGAGCATACATCGTGTTATGGTTGTGTCCGTGAGGAGCATGTGTATGCCGTGGATGGTGTGCATGCAAAGATGGAACTTGTTTCTTTCGAAACAAAGATTCCAAACGTGTATGACTCAAAATACAATGGCTCAAAGTGGAGCCCAAACAATCAATATTCTTCTTTATCAATTTTATATCATTTTCAATTAAAGAAGAAGTATGACATGTAATAGGTAAGCTAGATGGTGAAGCTACACTAGCATGGCAAACATGTTAATCTATATAATTTTTAAAGATTCATTTTTCCTTAAACAAACGTCTAAATCCTTTGAAATAGAATCAATTTTTATTTTCAAGGATTATTCTCTTTTATAACAAAATCAAGTTTTGAAGTTAAAACTTTATATTTCTTTAAAACATCATTACAATCATTTCTATTTTTCAAAATCTCATTTTCCTTTAGGGCAAGGCCTAGTTGAGATTTAAGTGAGTCACGTTCACTTGATATCTCTTTCTTCTCTTGTAAAACCAAATCAAGTCTTGAACATAAATCCTTATTTTCATCTTTTAGTTCAAAGCTCTTCTTTTTCAAAAGATTATATTTTTCTAATAGTTTTTCACACACAATAGAAAGTTTTTCATTCAAGACATTGGCATCAATATTCTCATCACATGAAAAACTAGCATCATCACTATCTAATTGAGTTTCTGAGTATACCTCAAGGGAGTCATTCCCTTGGACCATGTAGCATTGTTGCTCGGATTCTCCACTAGATTCATCCTCCGTTTGGATTGGCAATTGAAACTTGGAGGTGGTCAACTTGTTCCACACTGCAAAGGCGGAATCATAGTTAGAAGCAATCATAAGATATTCTTTAGTAAGCGCTCTTCTAAGTGCCACAAGGGCTTGTGCAGTGGCCCCTATATGATTGCTATTATTAAGATAACATTTCTTGGTAGCGGCAAGGAAAACATGCAAGCCTAGGATTTTTAGGTACATGGACATCCTAAATTTCCACATGTCAATGTTGGAGACATCAAACATGGGAGGTGACAAGCAATCCATGGGTGTGTGTAAACAATATATGTGTGCAAAAATAAATGATAGATTAGCTAGCCAAGATCGCACTCCTAGGTGGTTAAACCAAATATCAGGAGTGTAGGCTCTGATACCAATTGAAAGTACACCTAGAGGGGGTGAATAGGTGTACCGCTAATCTATTGAACTAAATGTGAAAATTAAAAACTAATTGCAATTATACTTAGTGCAACCAATGAGTGTAATCGAATTCCCAGTGAAGGGCTCTAGACTAACTCCTGTTGATTCCTCTGAATAAGAGTTGAGGTGCTATATGAAGCTCTCGTGGTTAAGCACAAGTGAGGCACACACAAACAAGCCAAGCATATAATATATGAATGAGCATATGAATAATGCAAGGCACAAATAAAGAGAGAGAGTTTAGAGTCAATGGATCAAACGCAAACAACCAGATTTGTTTCGAGGTTCAAGCACTGAGCTCTACGTCCCCGCCTTCACCGAGAAGGATTTCGAATCACTAACTTGTCCACCTAGGACTCCCACACAGGGAACCTCCACTGAGGATTTTAGGGCAAATACAATCGGGAGTACCAAACTCCTCTCTCAACCAATACAACCTCCATCAAGGCAACACAAACCCCACCTCACACAAGATGGGTAGGCCCTTAGCCAAACAACCACAATTCACCTCATACTTGAGGGATACAAATCCAAACTCCACCTCTCACTAGAGAGAGCAAACCATAATCTCAACCTCTACCACAGCTTGACCTTTAATCGCCTTTTGTGGCATGAATTGCATCTCATATTGTGAGAGCAATATGACCCATTTCACTAATCTGCAATTTAGCGATGATGGTTTCATCATGAGCAATCACAAAGGATTAACTCTGGAGATGACTTGGATGCATTGCCCCATGAGGTAGTGTTGCATCTTCTGGACAGTGAAGACTAACACTAAGCATTCCTTTTTGATTGGGCTATAACGGTGCTCCGCCCCAATCATTGTTCTACTCAGATAGTAGATTATTTGCTAGTGGTTTTGATCATTGTTTTGGGCTAATAAAGCTCCCAAGTAATGATCAATCGCTCGAACATATAGCAGGAAAGGTTTTCCTGATACTAGAGCTACCACAACAGGTGGGTGTGTGAGATACTTTTTGATCTCCTCGAATGTTTCTTAGCAAGCATTGTCCCAAATGAATGAGACTCCCTTCTTCATTAACTTGGTGTAGGGTTAGCATCTCCCAAGAGATTTGATATAAATCTCCGGATATATGTTAGTCATCCTGGTAAACCCCTGAGTTTCTTGAGATTTCTCGTAGGTTGCATCTCTTGAATAGCACAGATCTTCTTTGGATCCAAGTGAATTCCCTTGGATGTAACAACATATCCAAGTAATTTGCCACTGGATACCTCCAGGAAGGACTTGGTCGGGTTCATCTTCAACTGGTGAGCCCACAAGATGTCGAACACTCTTTTCAGGTCTGCAAGATGATCGCCTTTGTCTCCTTTTCAAATGATGCCATCGACATAGCATTCTATGGTCTTGCGTATATGCTCATGGAAGATCGCATTCAAGCACGTTGATATGTCGCACCAGCGTTCTTCAAGCTGAAGGGCATAACTGTGTAGCAGTATGCTCCCAAAGGCATTCTGAAAGATGTGTGCTGGGTACGTCTTTATCTAATTTTACCCCAAGAAGCCATTCATGAAAGACTTCCTCTCAAAATCGCATGTTTTGTCAATCATAACATCTGTGATTGGAAGAGGGAATTTACCTTTAGGGCCGGCAGCATTAAGATTGTGATAATCGATGCTGATCTAGATCTTTTATTCTTTTTGGGAATAAGGACTGTGGTAGCTACCCAATCCAGCTGTTGCACTTCCCTTATGAAATTAGAGTCTATGAGCTTTTTGACTTCTGATTTGTTTGCTTCCATGATCTCAGGATAGAACCGTCATTGCTGTTGTTTGACTGGTTTGGTGTCTAGGTTAATGTTGAGATAATGCATAGCCATCTGGGGACCGAGCCCAGACATGTCCTCGTTATTCCAAGCAAATGAAAGTACACCTAGAGTGGGGGTGAATAGGTGTACCGCTAATCTATTGAACTAAATATGGAAATTTAAAACTAATTGCAACGATACTTAGTGCAACCAAAGAGTGTAGCCGAATTCCTGGTGAAGGGCTCTGGACTAACTCCTCTTGATTACTCTGAATAAGAGTTGAGGCGCTATATGAAGCTCTCGTGGTTAAGCACAAGTGAGGCACACACAAAGAAGCCAAGCATATAATATATGAATGAGCAATATGAATAATGCAAGGCACAAATAAAGAGAGAGCGAGTTTAGAGTCAATGGATCAAACACAAACAACAAGATTTGTTTCGAGATTCGAGCACCGAGCTCTACTTCCCCACCTTCACCGAGAAGGATTTCGAATCCACTAACTTGTCCACCTAGGACTCCACACAGGGAACCTCCACCAAGGATTTTGGGGTAAATACAACCGAAAGTACCGAACTCCTCTCTCAACCAATACAACCTCCATCGAGGCAACACAAACCCCACCCCATACAAGATGGGTAGGCCCTTAGCCAAACAACCACAATCCACCTCACACTTGAGGGATACAAATCCAAACTCCACCTCTCACTAGAGGAAGCAAACCACAATCTCAACCTCTACCAAAGAGGGAGCTAACCACCACTCCAAATCAACCTCTACCCAAGAGGGATACAACAAATCAAGGAGGGTACAACAAAGTGGTATATCTCAAACACAAACCAATTTTCCCACAAGTAAATGATCCTATAGATAGGATAGGAGATATAGATCAAGTGTGAAAAGCAAAGTGTTTTGATCAAAGAAAATCACTTGGGAAAAACATCAAAAAGATATGGAATTTATAGATCAAAAACTAATCCTAAAAGCCTATTTTCTTTGAAATAATAAACACTTTTAAAAACAAATAAAGAATAGCAATTTTGACTCAAAAACTCTTTGCTGAAAACTCTTTAGGAAGTAGGAAAATTTTCACTTTTGAAATCTTAGAGAAAATCCCATACAAATGGGGTATTTAAAGACCTCCAAAGAAACTAGCCGTTAGAGTTGTTTTTCAGCTCTGGCGGTTGACCGGCCCGGTCGACTGCCGACGGTCAAATTTTTGACCATTGGAGGCTAGCGGTCGACCGCCTGGTCGACCGTCCCAATCCAGAGAGCAAATGCTCTCTGGTTGGTTGACCGCTCGGTCGATCGCCCACGCCTTACGGTCGACCGGTCGGTCGATCGCCCCCACCCGAGAGTGGGGTACTTGCAGTCGGTCGATCGCTCGATCGATCGGCTCAAGAGGCTAGCCAGCGTGCACATTTTGTGTACGTGGTCGATCAGTCTGGTCAACTGACTCTTGGTCCGGTCGACCGGCCCGGTCAACCGCCAGAGCCAGGCAGGCTGCAGTTCTAGGACAGAAAAACTTGGTTTTTAATTTTCTAAGACATCCCATAAAATCCATAAAAATCCACAAAAATAGTTTTCTCATAATACATTGACATAGAAAATTGTTTAAAAAATTTCAACACAAATTTTCAACTTTTTGAACCATTTTTGTGACTTACAAATTTTATCGAAAACCAAAAACCGTATTTTCCAAAACTTGGATTTTTCAAATGGAAATCCGATTTTTCCAAAACTCATTCAAATACAAAAACATGATATTTAAACAACTTTTAGGCATGTTGTATATGGATATAATCCAAAATACAAGGAACATATATATCATTGTTTTTTACTTTAAATACGAAAATGTGTTTTGTTAAAAATACGAAAACACCAAAACTCATGCATAGGCCTACCAAAATAAGTTTTTCTAGGATATGAAGCATATATGTATATAGAACATATCTAATATACATTTAAACAATGTAAACTTGTTTTGATATACTATCTATTCATGAAAACCAATATCGGTTAAACCAAAAACCGAAAACCAATATCCAAAACATAAAACGTGTGTGTGTTGTGAACTTGAGCATATCACACTATTCTAATCTTTACACATGGATCTAAACACAAAAACTAAACTATGTACCAAGTCTTCTTGACGAACTCCATCTTCAAGTCGACTCAATCCATACCGTGATCCGCCGAGCTTGACTCCAACGAGTGCTATATATGATCATGATGCTCGGGCTCTGGAATCACCATGTGAAAGGCTTCAAACTCCTTTGTTGAAGCTAATCACCTACTAATATCTTGATTAAAGATCTGAAACTAAACATCACAAGATTATTAGTAAACATAACTACATGAGTTAATCATCTTCAAAACTAGAGTGGAAGGCCTCTGGGCCAACAGCAAAGACCTCTATATACTCTCGTATGAGTTGTATTAGGTCTTCTTTCTCGAAAGACGACAAGCTCTCGCTTACGAAGATGGTCTTAGGGTTAGCCTCATCTCCAAGATTTATCTGAGTCACTTTATCCTCAGTAGGTGGTTTGCGTTATTCAAAGCATATATCCCACAGAGTATTTATGTGTTTAATCCATGGATCTGAGTCCAACTGGATTAATTCTTCAAATTTAAAGCTATCTTCTCTGTCATCTTTCAAATAGCTGGTTGATCCATGTTCATTGAGAGACTTTCGAAGATATTGCCGATGCTGACATCTGAGTCCCACAATGACGCTATGGATGAGCTGTCCTGATAGACCTCTTTTTCAGATGCGAAATCTGATGAGATTGTTGGCTCAAAGGTTACAATTACCAATTTCTATTTTGATGATAACAAAATGTATGAAGTTATTTAGCACTAATCAAGTTCAAGTGTTTAGTGTGTTTCAGGGTTCAAGAAGATCTATCATGTTTTTTCTCTAAAGGAAGGTGTTGATGGCTCAAGGGTACTCAAGCATGGGATTGAAGCTCAAAAGCTCAAACGTCGCTATTGGAGAAGCCCGCTTGAAAAACCTTGTAGTCACTGAGAACCTTGAAAGAAATTAGTATGTTAAAGTGTAGGACATAGAATTGATGCTCAAAGAGTTACACACACACGCACACAAAAATACACGTTTTCAAAAATACAAATTATTTTGTATTAGTGTTTTGGCATGTTTGGTCTTGATACATGTTCCATATTTTCAAAGATTTATATCTCAATTTAGAACATGTATCTCCTTACCCATATATGATTTTCCCCTTCAAAACCCTTACAAAATTGTTTAGAAATTTTTCAAAGTTCAAAAAATAGTTTTTGGTTTGGTTTCTGGCCTAGGACAGTTAACTGGGCCTATAAAAGGCCAGGTCAGTCGGCCGAGCATTCAACCGAACCTCTAGCAAGAGGTCGTGCACATTTGTGCACATTAACGGTCGATCGCCAACCCCTGCGATCGATCGACTGATAGACCCTTAGCCTCGGTTTATTTTGGTCCACCAGCCGGTCGACCGAAGCCAACGGCTATATTTTTATTTAGCCGGTCGGTCGACCGGGCAGTCAACCGACAGACTGTCATAATGACAGTAACGACTAGTTTTTGAATTTGTCTTGTCTTGTCAGATTTCCAAAGGGTATTTGCTGTTTTTATGGGTCAAACACACTCCTAGAGACCTGGTAAAACTCTCTTATAGGTTTTATAAGTTTCTACATAAATGGGTCATTGAGTTTGAGTTAAACAAAAAGCTTTTAGCCATATACTTTAGAAATCAAGTTTCATTATAAAAGGAAAATTTTCTTAGCTTCTAATTTTCAAGTGCAATCTTTGAAAATTACCTAGAGGGGGGGGGTGAATAGGTAATAATGCTTAGCAATACACAATTAAAAATTAATGATATAATAATATGAATAAGAGACAAGAGTATATAGCAATGACAATAGAGAGCAAGTAATAAGTGCAATAAAAGTAGAGCAAGAAGCAAGATAAAGTAAACCAAACGCAAACACCAAGAATTTTTCCGAGGTTCGAACACCCAGCTCTACGTCCCCACCTTCCCCATAAGGATTTCTAACTACTATCACTTCACAAAGATGTTACAAATACAACGGAGTACCCAACTCCACAATCTCAAATACAAGTAATCTCTTAGTAGTCAAAAGACCACAAACTCTCTCTTGAAAAATTCTCTTCCCTTACAAGGTCCTTAGAGAACAATGAGTAGGATTTGAAGCTCTTATAAGTAAGTGAAAAAGAAAATAAAATCAGAGAGTTTTGAAAATACTTCAGAAAATGAGAGAGATTTTCAGCATAAAAACCAAGAAATAAAGCTCTTTTGAATGCCTTAAACTTGTGGAATTTTTGCAAATTTTTCTAGTAGTAAACCTCTCCCCAAACACCCCTATTTATAGTAGAGGGATAGGGATTAAAGATAAAACCCTCTTAATGATAATTAGGAAGTATTAGGGTCAGCAAATATCATTTAAACACTTTTTAGAGAGAAAAAGACAAAATAAAACATGTTTAAAATTATAGCCGTTATTGTTCAAACGGCTATCCCGGTCGACCGGTCGGTCGACCGAAATTCAAAACAGAGAGCCGTTGCCAGCTCCCGATCGACCGCCCGGTCGACCGAAATTAACAGAGAGTTGGAGTTTATAGACAGTCAGGGTCCGGTCGACTGCCCGATCGACTGTAAAATGTGCACACGGATACGCACCAACCTGCCAGAGCCCCGGTCGACCGGATCAGTCGACCGTAATGACCTGACTTAGTGTGGTCGACCGGATCGGTCGACCGGCGCATGCTAAAAATCAAAATAGGATCAGATTTTTAAAAGGGTTTTGATACAAGTCAAAATAGATTTGATTTGAAACAAGTCTAATACCCAAAACTGAGTTTATAAGCAAAAGACTTTAAGTTAAAATAATTTTTACATATATATAGGGAATATTTTTGAAAATGATGTGTGCGCAAAAATGTGTGTGAAAGAGCTTCAAACTTATTCACTATTCTTTAACAAAACTATAAAACTAGAAACAAAACTAATGAAGTCTCTTGAGCAATCTTGAAGTCTTGAGCCATGCAATGCCTAGCTAGAGCCTTCTCTTCTATGTTCCTTCCTTGATGTGCCATAAGCCTTCTTGCTCCAAGAACCTAGAATTTCTTGTAAAAGCTAAGCAATGGTCTCCAAACATGGTACAAACCTAAAACTTATCTTGAACAAACTAATTAGTACCAAATAGCTATAATTTGTTTTGTTATCATCAAAACTCTAAATAAAGTGGAGAGTGTAACCTTTTAGGCCAACAATCTCCCCCTTTTTGATGATGACAAAACAAATAGGCTATGATGAGAAATAAGAGAGAGAGTGTAAGCTCCCCCTCAAATTATGCCATATTAAACAAAGAAAAACCATATGGATTGCAAGCAAAAACCATGAGACTAAAAAACATGATGTATAAAACAACCCAAATATAAGAATTCATAAAACTAAAACACATTAAAATCATAAACATATATAAACTCATATGGAACCAAAACCAGATGAACTAAAACACATCAAAATCACAAACATATATAAACTCAAATGGAACTAAAACCATATGAACTCATATTTCCATACAACATCAAAATCACAAACATTTATAAACTCATATGGAACCAAAACCATATGAACTCATATTTCCATACATAAACTCATTCTCCCCCTTTTTGCCATACATCAAAAAGGGTTAAGAAAACATTTTTATTCAGTAACACAAACATTAAGTTCACCACAAATAAAGGAAAATCTAGCAAAATCAAGTGGTTTCGTTAAAATATCGGCAAGTTGCAAATCCGTAGAAACATAATCAATATCCATATCACCTTTCTCAAAATGATCTCTAAGAAAGTGATATCTAATCTCAATATGCTTGGTCTTACTATGTTGATTTGCATTCTTAGTCATGTGTATAGTACTAGTATTATCACAATATATTTTTATATGATTAAAATGCAAATCATAATCAAGGAGAGTATGTTTCATCCAAAGGACTTGTGCACAACAAGCCCCCGCGGCAACATACTCCACCTCAGCGGTTGAGAGAGCTACGGAATTTTGTTTCCTAGAGGACCATGAAACAAGACAATTACCAAGAAATTAACATGTCCCACTAGTACTCTTTCTATCTACTCTACAACCCGCATAGTCGGCATTCGAATAACTCGTCATTTAGAAATCTCCGGTTTTTGGATACCAAAGACCCATTCCAATTGTGCCCTTAACATAACGAATAATGTGTTTTACCACAATAAGATGGTACTCTTTAGGACACGATTGAAATCTAGCAGAAAGACACACACTAAACATGATGTCCGGCCTACTTGCCGTCAAATACAAAAGACTACCTATCATGCTTCTATACAATTTAATATCAACATTTTTACCTTGGTCATCCTTATCAAGCTTGGTAGTTGTTGCCATGGGAGTGTTGCAAGCTTTTGAGTCTTCAAGTCCAAACTTCTTTACAAGCTCCTTTGCATATTTGGCTTGACATATAAAGTTCCCATCTTGCAATTGCTTGATTTGGAGTCTAAGAAAGAAATTCAATTCACCCATGGAAGACATTTCAAACTCACATTGCATAGCTTTTCAAACTCCTTGCATAAAAACTCATTAGTAGAATAAAAAATTATATCATCCACATAAATTTGCACAATCAAAATGTCATTATCAACATGCTTAGTGAAAAGAGTTGTGTCTACTTTGCCTTTAACAAAATCATTTGAAATGAGAAAACTAGAAAGCCTTTCATACCAAGCTCTTGGAACTTGTTTCAATCCATACAAAGCTTTATCAAGTTTAAAAACAAAATTAGGATTAACATGATCAATAAAACCGGGAGGTTGTTCAACATAAACTTCTTAATTTATAAAACCATTTAAAAATGCACTTTTCACATCCATTTGAAAAAGTTTAAAATTTTTAAAAGATGCAAAAGCTAGTGTCATCCGTATGGCTTCAAGCCATGCTATGGGTGCAAAGGTCTCCTCAAAGTCAATTCCCTCAACTTGAGTGTAACCTTGGGTCACTAACCTAGCTTTATTCCTAATGACATTTCCGAACTCATTCATCTTGTTTTAAAGATCCACTTAGTACGAATTATCAGTCTATCGTGGGGCCTAGGAACAAGGTGCCAAACTTGGTTGCGCTCAAATTGATTGAGTTTCTCTTGCATGGCTAGCAACCAATATGAGTCCGCCTCAGCTTCGAGGAAGCTTTTGGGTTCAAAATGATAAATAAATGCAAAGTTACCACATAGGTCATGGAGTTTGGAGCGAGTTGTTACCCCTTTAGAGACATCACCTAAGATGAGTTCCTTGAGATGATTTGTAGCGTATCTCCAATCTTTTGGAAGTGGTTGAGAGCTTTCCTCCTTATCCTCTTGAACATCACCAATAGGTTCTTGCTTTTCTTCTTGAGCGGGTGAGTCCTTCATGGATAGTCTCTTCATGTCTTCACCTAATGGGTCAATCTCTACAACATTCTCAACAACCACATTAGATTCTTCAAATTTAAAATGTATGAATTCTTCAATGGTAAGAGAGGATCTATGGAATACTCTATAAGCTTTACTAGTTGTAGAGTGTCCAACAAAGATTGCCTCATAAGCCTTAGCATCAAATTTACCCAAGTTATCTCTAGTATTCAAAACAAAACACTTGCATCCAAAAACTTTGAAATATGCAACATTAGTTTTTCTAGAATGATACATTTCAAAAGATGTTTTGGAAGAATTTTTACACAAATAAATACGATTTGAAATATAGCATGCGGTGTTTATGGCCTCGACCCATAGATATTGAGGGAGGTCATATTCACTAATCATGGTCCTAGCCATCTCTTGAAGTGTTCTATTTTTCCTTTTTACAACTCCATTTTGTTGTGGAGTTCTAGGACATGACATTTCATGTTTGATTCCCTTTTCATCACAATAAGTCATGAAGAGTTGGTTAACAAACTCACCACCTCTATAACTCCTTATTTTCAAAATCGAAAAACCTTTTTCTTTTTCAACTCTTTTTCGAAAAACTTTGAAATGAGAAAAAGTTTGATCTTTGTGTTCCAAAAAGAAAACCCAAGTAAAACGCAAAAAATCATCAACTAAAATAAATGCATATCTACTACCATTTAAACTTTTAGTTTTAGTAGGTCTAAAAAGATCCATATGAATTAATTCTAATGGTCTAGTTGACATGATATCCTTGATTGATTTGAAGGAAGACTTGGTTTGTTTCCCAAGTTGGCACGCACCACAAATGCGGTCTTTCTCAAACTTCAAGCAAGGTATACCCTTCACCAATTCCTTAGAATTAATCCTAGAAAGATGGTCAAAAGATGCATGTCCTAATCTTCTATGCCAAAGCCAAGAATTTTCATCAAAAGCATTCAAGCATTTAGTAGAACAATCTAAATTAAGCATGTCAATGATGTAAACATTATTATCACGAAAACTGGTGAGAATACAATCATTGGTTTTAACATCAAAAATCTTGCAAGAAGAATCATCAAAAACAACTTTAAGTCCACGGTCACAAAGTTGACTAATGCTAAGCAAATTATGTTTCAAACCATCAACTAAAACAACATTTTCTATAATGGGAGATGCACCAATTTGAATGTTACCTATACCGATGATAGTTCCCTTGGAGTCATCCCCGAAGGTGACGGTGCCACCTTCCATGTACCTTGATAGGGTTGTAAAGTTATTGATGTCCCATGTCATGTGTCTTGAACAACCACTATCAAGGTACCACAGCTCCCTACGTCTTGGAGCCTTGGTGTGTACCTACATCAAATAATTTAGGACTTGATTTTGGTACCCACATTTTCTTGGGTCCTAAAGTGTTAGTGTCATGAACCCAAACAAGATTATTTGATCTATTTAATTGGTCATAACAAAACTTAGCCAAATGTCCATTCTTACCACAATAGGTACATCTATACACTCTACCATATTTAAAAGCATAGTGAGTGTGTGACTTGTGAGCATGAGTGTTGTGAGCATAAGAGGATTTAATATGAGTGTTATGTGTAGTGTGAGCATGAGAAACTTTAACATGTGAAGCTTTAGCATGAGAAGTGTGCTTTTTAGAAAACATATCCTCAAGTTTCTTAGTGTTGAAAGCGCAATCCTTCAAAATCTTTTCAAAATCAACAATTCTAGTTTTTAATGAAGAAATTTATTTTTCATCAATCTTTGAAAATTTTGCTTTGCAAGCAACTTTATAAGCACTAAATTTATTTTGAATAGTAACAAGATTGGAAGAAATTTCATCTTTTTCTTTAGAAACAATAGCAAGTTGATTTTTAAGAAAAACAACTTCCTTTTCCAATTTTGAACATTCAATCTTTTTATTATCATAAGTTTCCAAAAGTTCAACAAAGGCATACACAAGAACTTCTTTACTTAATTCATCATCATCATCATGAGGTTGAGGGGTTACCTTTGGAGTGTTTGCCATGAAACACATGTTTGCCGTATCCACCTCTTCTTCGGATTCGCTTTCCGAATCCCAAGTTGCTTTATAGGCTTTCTTTTCGACGGGCATCCTTGGCTTGGAGGAGGTAGTCACTTTCTTCTTGAACTCCGGGCAATCCGCCATGATATGTCTGGGCTTTCGGCAACTGTAGCAAATGATTCTTCTCTCCTCTTTACCTTCAAACTTCCTTCTAAGGTTGAGCTTGTTCCTCCGGTACATCTTCTTCACGTTTCGCACAAAGAGGGAGAGCTCCTCATCTTCTTCTTCTTCTTCTTCTTCTTCATCGTCATCAAGAGTGGACGAAGATTTAAAGGCTATTGATTTCTTCTTTTGTGGAGCCGCCTCTTCTCTTGCCTTCTTTTCCATCTCATGAGTCTTTAAGTTGCCGATGAGACTAATGAGATCCATTTCATTCTTGTCGTTCAACTCTTTCAAGGTGGTGGCCTTTATCTCCAATGAAGCAGGAAGAGCCCGAATCACTTTTCGCACCTTTTGGTCATTGGAGATTCACCTAAGGAGGAAAGAGCATTGGTGATTTTAGTAAACCTTATAATCATGCAATCAATAGTTTCATCATCAATCATTTTAAAAGATTCATATTGGGACCTCAAGAGATCTATCTTAGCTCTCTTGACTTGTGAAGTCCCCTCGTTTGTGACCAATAAGTGTTGCCAAATCTCATAGGCGGATTGGCAATGAATAACACGTGTAAGGTCATCCTCATTCAAGGCGGATAGGAGGGAATTTTAGGCCTTTGAGTTAGCCTCATATTCTTTAAAGGTGAATTCAGTCCATGTGCTTTCATCACTATCGGGTATAACATAGGGTTTGGTCAAGGATTTAGCTACCAAGCTACCTAAAGATTGTAAGAAGATAGTCATCTTAACCTTCCAAATAGGGAAATTAAGTCCATCAAATTTAGGAGGGGTTTTGATGTTATCGGCCATGTTTACTAGTGATGAATGAATAGAATGCAAGAGATGATTAGCAAATTTTAAAGATCTCTCTAAGGATGTTAAGCCAAACCTAGAGTCCAAGCTCTGATACCAATTGAAAATCACCTAGAGGGGGGTGAATAGGTGATAATGCTAATTAATGCACAATTAAAAATTAATGATGCAACAATATGAATATGAGACAAGAGTATATAGCAATGACAATAGAGAGCAAGTAATAAGTGCAATGAAATTAGAACAAGAAGCAAGAGAAAGTAAACCAAACGCAAACACCAAGAATTTTTCCGAGGTTCGAGCACCCAGCTCTACGTCCCCGCCTTCCCCAGAAGGATTTCTAACTACTATCACTTCACAAAGATGTTACAAATACAACGGAGTATCCAACTTCACAATCTCAAATACAAGTAATCTCTTAGTAGTCAAAAGACCACAAACTCTCTCTTGAAAAATTCTCTTCCCTTACAAGGTCCTTAGAGAACAATGAGTAGGATTTGAAGCTCTTGTAAGTAAGTGAAAAAGAAAATAAAATCAGAGAGTTTTGAAAACACTTCAGAAAATGAGAGAGATTTTCAGCACAAAAACCAAGAAACAAAGCTCTTTTGAATGCCTTAAACTTGTGGAATTTTTGCAAATTTTTCTAGTAGTAAACCTCTCCCCAAACACCCCTATTTATAGTAGAGGGATAGGGATTAAAGATAAAACCCTCTTAATGATAATTAGGAAGTATTAGGGTCAGCAAATATCATTTAAACACTTTTTAGAGAGAAAAAGACAAAATAAAACATGTTTAAAATTATAGATGTTACTGTTCAAACGGCTATCCCGATCGACCGAAATTCAAAACAGAGAGTCGTTGCCAGCTCCCGGTCGACCGAAATTAACAGAGAGTTGGGGTTTACAGACAGACAAGGTCCGGTCGACTGCCCGGTCGACCGTAAAACGTGCACACGGTACGCACCAACCTGCCAGAGCCTCGGTCGACCGGATCGGTCGACCGCAATGACCTTACTTAGTGCGGTCGACCGTCGACCGGATCGGTCGACCGGCGCAGGCCAAAATCAAAATAGGATCAGATTTTTAAAAGGGTTTTGTTACAAGTCAAAATAGATTTGATTTGAAACAAGTCTAATACCCAAAACTGAGTTTATAAGTAAAAGACTTTAAGTTAAAATAATTTTTACATATATATAGGGAATATTTTTGAAAATGATGTGTGCGCAAAAATGTGTGTGAAAGAGCTTCAAACCTATTCACTATTCTTTAACAAAACTATAAAACTAGAAACAAAACTAATGAAGTCTCTTGAGCAATCTTGAAGTCTTGAGCCATGCAATGCCTAGCTAGAGCCTTCTCTTCTATGTTCCTTCCTTGATGTGCCATAAGCCTTCTTGCTCCATGAACTTAGAATTTCTTATAAAAGCTAAGCAATGGTCTCCAAATATGGTACAAACCTGAAACTTATCTTGAATAAACTAATTAGTACCAAATAGCTCTAATTTGTTTTGTTATCATCGAAACTCTAAATAAAGTGGAGAGTGTAACCTTTTGGGCCAACAATCTTTTCAAAGCTAATTTCATTTGGTTTTTAGCTCTTAAATTCTTACTACTTGAATTTCTACTCTCACATACCTCCATGAGCATCAATTTCATATTCTACTTTATATGAAATTTTAAGAGAGAGTGTTTGTGATCTTGTTTGATCACCAAGAGTTTTGTAACCTCAATTGGTTTTGTGTTACCTCTTGTGTAGAGGATTGAATGATGGAGTTATGTACTCTAGTCTTGTATAGACTAAATTGTAATTCCTTATTGTAAGATCCCTTTATGGAAGATCCTTTAGTGGATAGTGAAATCCTTCATAGTGGTGAAGACGGGGACGTAGAGCGGTGAGTTGAAGCTCGAAACAAATTCTTTGTATTTGTGATGGCTTATGTCTTCATCTCTATTGCTTATCATTATTCATACTTGTGTGGTTGTTTATCTTGTATACTTCTATTGCTTTCATTTAATTTATCACTTTCATTATCAGTCTATACTCATCTCAATAAGAAGGCAATTGAGCACCTCAACTCATAGTCTAGAGGATTATGAGAGGCGAAGTTTGCTGGCCCAAGAGGTTACACTTTCCATTTGTTTAGAGTTTTGATGATAACAAAACACATAAGAACTATATGGTACTAATAAGTTATTTAAGATGAAGTTTCAGGTTTGTACCATGTATGATGGCCTTTGCTTAGCTTTTGCAAGGTTTCCTAGGTTTTTGGAGCTAATAAGGCATATGACGCATGAGGAAACGTCCATAGAAGAGAAGGCTCTAGCATCGCAAAGAGAAGGCTCTAGCATGGCATTGCATGGCTCAAGACCTCATTAAGATTTGTTTTTCATTTTTTTAGTTTGTTAAAGAATAGTGAATAGGTTGAAGCTCATGTTCCTATACACAAGTTTTTGCGCACATGGTTTTTCCAAAACTTTCTCCTATATATATATATATATATATATATATATATATATATATATATATATATATATATATATATATATTTTTAAATAAAGTTTATTACCTACAAACTCCATTTTATGTATTATACCTAGTTATGATAAATGCTACTTTGAAAACCATCAAAATCCCTTCAAAAATGTTTTCAAATTTCAAGTTTTGACCTGAGACGGTCGACCGACCATTCAACCGACTCTATGTCAGGTCAGATCGGTCGACCGACTGGTCGATCGGGAATCTGACCGTTAGGTGCGTGCATGTGTGCACGTATCCCGGTCGACCAGGCGGTCGACCAGAACCCAATCTCGGTCAACCGCATGGTCGACTGACTGAAAGTTAGTCACTCTCTGTTTGTTTCGGATGACCGAGCGGTCGATCGAGGGCCGCGACGGCTCTTTTATTTTGAAACCCGGTCGACCGTGGCAGTGTTTTCTGCCATAACGGCTATTTTTTAAAACACATTTTATTTTGTCTTTTTATTCTCTAAACAAGTTTAGGGGCTATTTTCTGGGTCAAATACTTCCTAATTATCATTTTGTTGATTTACCCTTTAATCCCTAGCCCTATTCTATAAATAGGGGTGATTAGGGTTATGGTTTTCATAACAATCATTTGCAAAATTTTCAAAAGTTCAAAGGCATTCAAAAGAGTTTTTGTTTTCTGTTTTTGGGCTGAAAAATCTCTCTCTTTTCTGAAGTGTTTATTTCAAAACTCTCTAAATTTCATTTTCTTTTTCCACCTACCATATTTGAGCTTCAATCCTACACATTGTTCTATAGGATTCTTGTAAGGGAAAAAGGCTTTTGCAAAAGAGAGTTTGTGGTCTTTTGATCACCAAGAGATACTTGTATTCGAGATTGTGGAGTTGGGTACTCCGGTCTGATTGTAACTCTTTGTGAAGTTATAGTGGTTAGAAATCCTTCTGGGTGAAGGCAGGGACGTAGAGCTGGGTGCTCGAACCTCGAAAAAAATTTCAGTGTTTGCGTTTGGTTTACTTGCTCTTATTTCTTGCTTTACATTCATTGCTCCAATAACTTGCTCTATATTTTCATTGCAATATTCACTTGTTTCATATTCATATTGTCAATCAAATACTCATACAATAAGATTGCATTGTGCACCTCAAACTCTTATCTAGAGGAATCGCGAGGAAGGAGTTCAGAGCCCTTCACGGGGTATCGGCTTCTAGTCTTGTTTTGGGTGATTGTTGCATCATAACATTTTTAATTATGTATTTATTAGCATTATCACCTATTCACCCCCCCTCTAGGTGATTTCAATTGGTATTAGAGCTAGGACTCTAGTTTTTGGCTTCACATTCATAGAGAGATCCTAAAATTTGCTAATCATTATTTGCATTCTTTCATTCATACACTAGTAAACATGGCCGACAACATTAAGACCCCTCCTAAATTTGATGGACTCAATTTCCCCATTTGGAAGGTTAAGATGACTATTTTTCTACAATCTTTAGGTTGCTTAGTGGCTAAATCCTTGACCAAGCCCTATATTAGACCCGATAGTGAGGAGAGCACTTGGTCCGACTTTACCTACAAAGAATATGAGGCTAACTCTAAGGCCCAAAATTCCCTTCTCACCGCCTTGAATGAGGATGATCTTACACGGTTTATACATTGCCAATCCGCCTATGAGATTTGGCAACATTTGTTGGTCACTCACGAAGAGACATCACAAGTCAAGAGAGCAAAAATAGATCTCTTGAGGTCCCAATATGAAAGTTTTAAAATGCTTGAAGATGAGACTATTGATTCTATGATTACCAAGTTTACTAAGATTACTAATGCTCTCTCTTCTCTAGGTGATGATATAAGCAACGACCAAAAGATGCGCAAAGTAATACGAGCTCTTCCATCATCATGGGAGATCAAGGCAACCACCTTAAAGGAGTTAATGATAAAGATGAAATGGATCTCATAAGTCTTATTGGAAACCTTAAGACTCATGAGATGGAGAAGAAGGCAAGAGAAGAAGCGGTACCTCAAGAGAAGAAGTCCATAGCCTTCAAGTCTTCCTCTACTATCGACGACGATGAAGAAGATGAAGAAGATGATGAGGAGTTACCTCTCCTTGTAAGAAATATGAAGAAGATGTACCGTAAGAACAAACTCAACTTTAGAAGGAAATTGGATGGGAAGGAGAAGAGAAGAATCATATGCTATAATTGCTGCAAACCCAGACACATCATGGCCGATTGCCCAGAATTCAAGAAAAAGGTGACTTCCTCCTTGAAGCAAAAGAGGCTGGTTGAAAAGAAAGCATACAAAGCCACTTGGGATTCGGAAATTGAATCCGAAGATGAGGTCAACACGGCAAATATGTGTTTCATGGCAAACACACCCAAGGTAACCACTCAACCTCTTGATGAAGAAGATGAAATAAGTAGAGAAATGCTTGTACATGCTTTTGTTGAACTTTCTGAAAGCTATAATGATAAAAAGGTAGAATGTTCAAAATTGGAAAAGGAAATTGAATTTCTTAAAAATCAACTTGCTATTGTTTCACAAGAAAAGGATGAACTTTCTTCTAACCTTGTTTCAACTAAAAGAGAATTTGATGCTTATAAAGTTGCTTGTAAAGCTAAATTTCCAAAAATTGATGAAAATGAATTATCATTGTTAAAAACTAAAATTAATGATTTTGAAAATGTGTTGAAAGATTGTGCTTTTAATACTAAGAAATTAGAGGAAATGTTTTCAAAGAAGCACACTTCACTAACTTGGGTAAATTTGATGCTAAGGCTTATGAAGCAATATTCGTTGGATATTCTACTACTAGCAAAGCTTATAGAGTATTCAATAAATCTTCTCTTACCATTGAAGAACCATGCATGTTAAATTTGAAGAAACAAATGTTATTGTTGAGAATGTTGTAGAGTTTGACTCATTAGGTGAGGACGTGGAGAAGCTATCCTTGAAGGACTCACCCATTCAAGAAGAAAAGTAAGATTCAATTGGTGAAGTTCAAAAGAATAAAGTGGAAAGCTCTCAACCGCTTCCTAAAGCTTGGAGATATGCTACAAATCATCCCAAGGATCTCATCTTAGGTGATGTATCTAAAGGGGTAATAACTCGCTCCAAACTCCATGACTTGTGTGGTAACTTTGCATTCATTTCTCATTTTGAACCCAAAAACATCCTCGAAGCCGAGGGTGACTCATATTGGTTGTTAGCTATGCAAGAAGAGCTCAATCAATTTGAGTGTAACCAAGTTTGGCACCTTGTTCCTAGACCCCGCGATAGACCAATAATTGGTACTAAGTGGATTTTTAGGAATAAGATGGATGAGTCAGGAAATGTCATTAGGAATAAAGCTAGGTTAGTGGCCCAAGGTTACATTCAAGTTGAAGGAATTGACTTTGAGGAGACCTTTACACCCATAGCATGGCTTGAAGCCATACGGATGACACTAGCTTTTGCATCTTTTAAAAATTTTAAACTTTTTCAAATGGATGTGAAAAGTGCATTTTTAAATGGTTTTATAAATGAAGAAGTTTATGTTGAACAACCTCCTGGTTTTGTTGATCATGTTCATCCTAATTTTATTTTTAAACTTGATAAAGCTTTGTATGGATTGAAGCAAGCTCCAAGAGCTTGGTATGAAAGGCTTTCTAGTTTTCTTATTTCAAATGATTTTGTTAAAGGCAAAGTAGACACAATATTATTTACTAAGCATGTTGATAATGACATTCTTATAGTGCAAATTTATGTTGATGATATAATTTTTGATTCTACTAATGAGTTTCTTTGCAAGGAATTTGAAAAGTGTATGCAACGTGAACTTGAAATGTCTTCAATGGGTGAATTAAATTCCTTTCTTGGACTCCAAGTCAAGCAATTGCATGATGGGATATTCATATGCCAAGCCAAGTACGCA
Source organism: Agave tequilana (assembly GCA_038442645.1). Taxonomy (NCBI): domain Eukaryota; kingdom Viridiplantae; phylum Streptophyta; class Magnoliopsida; order Asparagales; family Asparagaceae; genus Agave; species Agave tequilana. The sequence goes on along the minus strand of JAVJIF010029777.1, from coordinate 172,366 downwards.
AAGGAACTCGTAAAAAAATTTGGACTTGAAGGTTCGAAAGTTTACAATACTCGCATGGCAACTACAATCAAGCTTGATAAGGATGACCAAGGTAAATGTGTTGATATTAAGTTATATAGAAGCATGATTGGTAGTTTGTTGTATTTGACGGCTAATAGGCCGGATATCATGTTTAGTGTGTGTCTTTGTGCTAGATTCCAATCGTGTCCTAAAGAGTCTCATCTTATTGCGGTAAAACACATCACTCGTTATATTAAGGGCACTATTGGAATGGGTCTTTGGTATCCAAAAATCGGAGATTTTTCAATGACGAGTTACTCGGATGCCGACTATGCGGGCTGTAGAGTAGATAGAAAGAGTACTAGTGAAACATGTCAATTTCTTGATAATTATCTTGTTTCATGGTCCTCTAAGAAACAAAATTCGGTAGCTCTCTCAACCGCCGAGGCAGAGTATGTTGCGGCGGAGGCTTGTTATGCACAAGTCCTTTGGATGAAACATACTCTCCTTGATTGTGATTTGCATTATGACCATATAAAAATATTTTGTGATAATACTAGTACTATTCATATGACTAAGAATGCAAATCAACATAGTAAGACCAAGCACAGTGAGATTAGATATCACTTTCTTAGAGATCATTTTGAGAAAGGTAATATAGAGATTGATTATGTTTCCACGGATTTGCAACTTGCCGATATTTTCACTAAACCACTTGATTTTAATAGATTTTCCTTTATATGTGGTGAACTTAATGTTTGTGTTATTGAATAAAAATGTTTTTCTTATCCCTTTTTGATGTATGACAAAAGGGGGGAGAAATATGAGTTTATATGGTTTTAGTTTTGCAAAGTGTTTTTATGAGTTCTTGTATGTTTTTATGAGTTCTTGTATATGAGTTCTACAAATGAGTTTATATGGTTTTGGTTTTGCAAAAGTGTTTTGCAAGTGTTTTATGTCTCATGGTTTTTAGTGTCATGGCTTTTGATTGCAATTTAAATTGCTTAGATTTGTTTAATATAGGATAATTTGAGGGGGAGCTTTCACCTCTCTTTTATATCTTTTAATATAGCCTATTTGTTTTGTCATCATCAAAAAGGGGGAGATTGTTGGCCCAAAAGGTTACACTCTCCATTTGTTTAGAGTTTTGATGATAACAAAACACATAAGAGCTATATAGTACTAATAAGTTATTTAAGATGAAGTTTCAGGTTTGTACCATGTATGATGGCCTTTACTTAGTTATTGCAAGGTTTTTGGAGCTAATAAGGCATATGACGCATGAGGAAACATCCATAGAAGAGAAGGCTCTAGCATGGCAAAGAGAAGGCTCTAGCATGGCATTGCATGGCTCAAGACTTCATTAAGATTTGTTTTTCATTTTTATAGTTTGTTAAAGAATAGTGAATAGGTTGAAGCTCATGTTCCTATACACAAGTTTTTGCGCACATGATTTTTCCAAAAATTTCTCCTATATATATATATATACACAAAATATTTTTAAATAAAGTTTATTACCTACAAACTCCATTTTATGTATTATACCTAGTTATGATAAATGCTATTTTGAAAACCATCAAAATTCTTTCAAAAATCTTTTTCAAATTTCAAGTTTTGACCTGAGACAGTCGACCGACCAGTCGACTGACTCTATGTCAGGTCAGATCGGTCGACCGACCGGTCGACCGGGAATCTGACCGTTGGGTGCATGCATGTGTGCACGTTTCCCGGTCGACGGGCGGTCGACCGGAACCTAATCTCGGTCGATCGCACGGTCGACTGACTGAAAGTCAGTCACTCTCTATTTGTTTCGGTCGACCGAGGGCAGCAATGGCTCTTTTATTTTGAAACACGGTCGACCAGCCAGTCGACCGTGGCAGTGTTTTCTGCCATAACGGCTATTTTTTAAAACACATTTTATTTTGTCCTTTTCTTCTCTAAACGAGTTTAGGGGCTGTTTTCTGGGTCAAATACTTCCTAATTATCATTTTGTTGATTTACCCTTTAATCCCTAGCCCTATTCTATAAATAGGGGTGATTAGGGTTATGGTTTTCATAACAATCATTTGCAAAATTTTCAAAAGTTTAAAGGCATTCAAAAGAGTTTTTGTTCTCTATTTTTGGGCTCTCTTTTCTAAAGTGTTTATTTCAAAACTCTCTGAATTTCATTTTCTTTTTCCACCTACAATATTTGAGCTTCAATCCTACACATTGTTCTATAGGATTCTTGTAAGAGAAAAAGGCTTTTGCAAAAGAGAGTTTGTGGTCTTTTGATCACCAAGAGATACTTGTATTCGAGATTGTGGATTTGGGTACTCTGGTGTGATTGTAACTCTTTGTGAAGTTATAGTGGTTAGAAATCCTTCTGGGTGAAGGCGGGGACGTAGAGGTGGGTGCTCGAACCTCAGAAAAATTCTCGGTGTTTGCGTTTGGTTTACTTGCTCTTATTCCTTGCTTTACATTCATTGCTCCAATTACTTGCTCTATATTTTCATTGCAATACTCACTTATTTCATATTCATATTGTCAATCAAATACTCATACAATATGATTGCATTGTGCACCTCAAACTCTTATCTAGAGGAATCGCGAGGAAGGAGTTCAGAGCCCTTCACGGGGTATTCAGTTTCTAGTCTTGTTTTGGGTGATTGTTGCATCATAACATTTTTAATTGTGCATTGATTAGCATTATCACCTATTCACCCCCTCTAGGTGATTTCAAAGTTCTAGAGCCCTTCACGGGAAATTCAATTTCAATTCTTGTTTTGAGTAGCTAGTTTGCATCATTCATCATAAGTAGTTTTAACTTGCATTTGATTAGCATACACCTATTCACCCCCCCCCCACCTCATTAGGTGTATTTCAATTGGTATCAGAGCATTGGTCTCTAGTTTTTTGCTTAACCACCTTAGAGAGATCCTAAATTGCTAATCACTCATTCACAAGTTTATTTTCATCCGCAATAGTAAAAAAAACGAAGGTATTAGGACCCCCTAAATTTGATAGCCTTAACTTTCTTATATTGAAGGTTAAGATGACCGAATTCTTGCATTCCCTAGGTAGCCGGGTTGCAAAAGTCGTGATTAAACCTTTTAGCGTATCCATTGGTGATGAGGACACTTGGTCCGATATTACCACTAAGGAATTTGATGCAAATGCAAAGGCACACTATGCTTTACTTCAAGCCTTGAACGATGATGACATTGCTAGGGTCATCCACTGCAAATCCGCCCACGAGATTTGGACACTTCTAGTGGTCACGCACGAGGGAACATTACAAGTCAAGAGAGAAAAAATTGATCTCTTGCATTCCCAATATGAAAATTTCATCATGCATGATAATGACTCCATTGATGACATGGTGACTAGATTTACTAAAATTACAAATGGTCTTACTTCTCTAGGTGATCCTATTGCTAATAACTAAAAGGTAAGGAAAGTCATTAGAGCTCTTCCACAATCATGAGAAGTTAAAGCCACAACCTTGAAGGAACTAAATGACAAAGAAGAGATAGAGCTCATCGGTTTTATTGGCAATCTTAAGACCCATGAAATGGAGAGGAAAGCAAGAGAAGAAATGACACCATAAAAGAAAAAAAACAATCGCCTTCAAATCCACTCCCACCATCTTCGATGAAGATGATGATGAAAAAGATGATGAAGACCTCTCCCTCCTAGTGAAAAATGTAAGGAGAATGTACAACAAATCCAAGTTTAACAATATAAGACGTTGGCAAGGGAAAGAGGACAAGAGGATCATTTGCTTCAATTGCCGTAAGCGAGTCACATGGTTGTGGATTGCCTGGAGACCAAAAGCAAATCATCTACCTCCAAGAAGCCTTACACAAAGAAGGCTCTCAAGGATACATGGTACTTGGAGAGTGAATCCGATGAAGAGGTGGAACGGTAAATGTGTGTTTCATGGCAAATGATAACACACCTAAGGTAACATCCGAATCATCCCTTGATGAATGTGAATTAACTATGGATGAGTTAGGTGAGGCATTTGAAGAACTTACAAAATATTACGATGTTCTAAATAAGAAATACATCAAAATGAAAAAGAAAAATAAAACTCTTCAAAATAAAATTATCACTATTTCTAAAGAAAAGGATGCTCTATCTTCCACACTGATATCTACACAAAAAGATTTTGATGCATATAAAATATCATGTAAAGTAAAATTTTCATTAATTGATAACAATGAGATTTCTATTATAAAAGATAAAATTAGTTCTTTAGGAGATGTGTTAAAGAATTGTGAGTTTGATAAAGTTAGATTGGAGATGATGTTTTCTAAGATACATACTCCAAAAAAACATGTTTATACTACACATACTATACATGCTCACGCTCCTAAATCACAACACATTCATACATATAATACTAAACATACCATACACAAACATGCTCATTCTCTACACACACATTATGCTTTTATATATGGTAAAGTTTATTCATGCACTTATTGTGGCAGTAAGGCTCACTTAACTAAATTTTATTTTGATCGTATAAATGCTTTGAACGATAATGTTTGAGTTTGAAGAACTAACTCCATAGAACCCAAAAAAATTTAGGTACCAAAATCAACACCTAATTTAATTGATACAGGTACACACCATGCTCCAAGAAGTAGGGAGCGGTGGTACCTTGATAGTGGTTGCTCAAAGCATATGACTTGGGATATCAACAATTTTGCTTCCCTATCAAGGTACCATGAAGGTGGCACCGTCACCTTCGGAGATGATTCAAAGGAAAAAATTATCGGCATAGGTAACGTCAAAATTGGCTCATCTCCTTTAAATGAAAATGTGTTTTAATTGATGATATTAAGCATGTTCTCTTGAGTATTAGTCAACTTTGTGATAGAGCTTTTAAAGTTGTTTTTGATGATTTATCTTGTAATGTTTTAGATAGAAACGCTAATGCATGTGTTCTTTACAGTTTTCGTGAAAATAATATTTACATGATTAATATGTCTAATTTACATTGCAATGCTACATGTTTAAGTATTTTTAATGAAGATTCTTGATTATGGCACAGGAGACTAGGCCATGTTTCGTTTGACCATCTATATAGAATTAACACTAAAGAAGGGGTTAAAGGTATTTATTTTTTGAAATTTGAAAAGGACCACATTTGTGATGCATGCAAACTTGAAAAACAGGCCAAGTTCTCTTTCAGTGCAATCAAGGATATCATGATATCATGATCATTTGTGTTAATCCATATGGATTAATTTGGTCCAACAAAAAACAAAAGTCTAAATAGAAATCGTTTTGTTTTTGTTCTGGTTGGTGATTTTTCTCGTTTTACATTTGTTTTCTTTTAGAACACAAAGACCAAGCTTTTTCACATTTTCATGTATTTAGAAAAAGATTTAAAAAAGAAAAAGAATTTTCAATTTTGCACATACGGAGTGATAAAGGTGGTGAATTCATTAACTATTCTTTAATCACCTATTGTGAAGAAAATAGAATTAGGTATGAACTATCTTATCCTAGAACTCCACAATAAAATAGAGTCGTTGAAAGGAAGAATTGTACTCTTTAAAAAATGGCTAGGACAATGATTAATGAATACAGACTTCCTTAATATTTATGGGTTGAGGCCCTAAGCACTTCATATTACATCTCAAATAGAATTTATTTTTGTAAAAATACTTTCAAAAGTTCTTTTGAAATCTACTATTTGAGAAAACCTAATTTTTTATACTTTAGAGTTTTTGATTGTAAATGCTTTGTTTTAAACACTAAAAATAATTTAGAAAAATTTGATGCCAAAGCCTCTGAAGATTTATTTGTTGGATATTCAAATACTAGTAAGGCCTATAGAATTTTCAATAAGTCTACTTTGACTATTTAAGAAACTATGCATGTCAAGTTTGAGGAATCTAACGTTTTTATGAAAAATATTATAGAGATTGATTCCTTAGGTGAAGACATGCAGAAAGTAACCTTGAAAGACTCACTTATAAAAGAAGAAAAGCCAAAGCTTGATGAACAATGTGAATCAAAAGGTAGAAATGGAGCCAACACAACCACTTCTAAAAGATTAGAGATATGGTACAAATCATCCCAAGGACCTCATCATAGGTGATGTATTCAAAGGGGTAGCTACTCGCTCCAAACTCTAAGATGTTTGTGACCATTTTGCTTTTATTTCTCATATAGAGCCAAAGAACATCCTCAAAGCCGAGGGGCAACTCGTATTGGTTGCTTGCAATGCAACAAGAACTCAATTAATTTGAGCACAATAAAGTTTGGCATCTTATTTCTAGACCCCATGATAGACCAACTAATTGTACAAAATGGATTTGAGGAACAAGTTGGATGAGTCGGGTAATGTTATTAGAAATAAAGCTAGGTTAGTGGCCCAAGGTCGAAGGTATCAATTTTGAGGAAACCTTTGCACCCGTAGCACGGCTCGAAGCTATAAGGATGGCACTGTTGGAACTTAGATTTTGATGATAACAATTGTGATGCAGATGCATTGGAGCTCTATCTCAAAAGCTAGTGCTGAGTTCTAATTGCTCAAGACTATTCAAGGATATTGGCTATTTTTGTGTATTTTTTATAGATTATTAAAAGCCTTGATCACACACACAATATAGTCATATAGTCGACTTATCCCCCAGTCTAGTCGAATAATATATCTTCTAGTCGACTTGCTCCTTTATATAGTCGACTAAGTCTTTTCATACACACACAGATATATATATATCATCTCTCTGTTTATTGATTGTAACCAATATTAGTCGACTTATCCTCTCTGTTAGTTGACTAAGTTTAGTTTCCAGAAACTTAACATTCTGTGTTAGCTTTCTATAGTCGACTTGGTTTTCTTAGACTAGATGACTAACCTAGGCAAAAATGCATATACTATCGACTACACTCCTATCCTAGTTGACTAACAGCAATTTCTGACTATTATTTAGTTATGATTTACTGGTATTTTATCTAACATTCTGATTTTCAAATTTAAGTTGATAACTTTCCTAACTGTCCATACATTTCACTTATAACTAGGGATGTTGTCTTAGGATGAATACACCAACTAAAAATATTAGTTTTCTATCCAAAACTCTATTGAAAATTTCTATTTTCCAGAAAACTAGTTTTCACTTTCATTTCTTCACACAATTCTAATTCTTTTGTGAAGAATTCTGAGAGTCTACCTATAAGAGACCTTGTTCACGATCACATATAAGTTTCAAGGCTTATAGGATTCATTATAATCATTCAAAGAGTTGTTGTCTTCTTGGTATAAAGAAGAGGTGTACAAAGAGTTGTCTTCTTGGTGTAGAAAAGAGTTGTACAGATTTGGCAAAGGGTGTTTTGTCAAGTTATGTAAAAAGTGCTGATTTTGGGGTGTATCAAAAATAGGAAAAGAAAAATCTCAAGCAAGTTGCTTGGGGATTGGACATAGGTCACGAAGTTCGAACAGGATAAAATCTCTCGTGTTTGCGCTTGCATTTTTATGAGAGTTATTTTGTGCATTAAATTTTACTTTTCTTGCAAGTATTTTTATTGAACACTACTCATCCTTGTTTTGGTGTTTGTGTTGCTAGTATTTATAAATCCTACAGATACTTGCTTTTGCTTCATTTAAAGATTTCAAGCTTTTTCAAATGGATGTCAAAAGTGCATTTTTAAATAGTTTTATTAAAGAGGAAGTGTATGTTGAACAACCCCCTGGTTTGTAGATCCAACACAATCGGATTTTGTTTTTAAACATGACAAAGTTTTATATGGTTGAAAACAATCTCCAAGAGCTTGGTATGAAAGACTTTCAACTTTTCTAATTTCAAATAATATTATAAAAGATAAAGTTGACGCCACTTTGTTTATAAAGCATGTAGATAGTGATATCCGAATTGTTTAAATTTATATTGATGATATTATTTTTGGATCCATTAATGAAAAGCTTTATAAAGATTTTGAATTATGCATGAAGTATGAGTTTTAAATGTCCAAAATGGGAGATCTAAACTTCTTCCTTGGACTCCAAATCAAGAAAAGAAGTGATGAGATTTTCATAAATCAAGCTAAATACACAAGAGAACTTATCAAGAAATTTGGGCACGAAAATGCAAAGCTAAGCAAGGCTCCCATGGCTACTACAATAAAGCTTGATAAGGATGAACAAGGTATAAATGTTGACATTAAACTCTATAGGAGTATGATTGGTAGTTTACTTTATTTAATAGCTAGTAGGCCAGATATTATATTTAGTGTGTTTCTATGGGCTAAATTTCAATCTTGTCCTAAAGAGTCTCACTTAAATGCGGCAAAATGCATTATTAGATATCTTAAGGGTACTACTGGAATGGGATTATGGTATTCGAAGACTGGACAATTTCCCATGACGAGTTATTCAGATGCTGACTATGTCAGTTGTAGAGTGGATAGAAGAGCACAAGTGAAACTTATCAATTTTTAAGAAATTATCTTGTTTCATGGTCTTTCAAGAAACAAAATTCCGTCGCCCTCTCAACTGTCGAGGTGGAGTATGTTGCGGCCGGGGCATGTTATGCACAAGTCCTTTAGATGAAACATACTCTCCTTGACTATGATTTACATTATGATCATATCAAATTGTCTTGTGATAATACTAGTCTTATACATGTAACCAAGAATGCAAATCAACATGGTAAAACAAAGCACATAGAAATTCGATATCACTTTTTTAGAGAAAACTATGAGAAAAGAGATATTAAAATTGATTATGTTTTCACTGATTTTCAACTTGTAGATATTTTTATTACGCCACTTGATTTTAATAGATTTTCTTTTATTTGTGGAGAACTAAATGTTTGCATTACAGATTCATGAGTTTTCATTATGTTGAATCTATGTTTGTTTCTAAGTTTTCTTATTGATAGTTTGTTTACCCTTTTTGATGCATGACAAAAAGGGGAAGAAGTATTTGTGAGTTATTTGTTTTGGTAACTTGTATATCCATTTTCATGCTCATATGCAATGCTTGGATTTTTTGTTATCACTCATTGCATAATGCTTTTGGTGGAATGAGGAATGGAAGGATGATAGGCTTTTTACGTATATTGTTCTGAATTGTTACAACTTTCATATATGCATTAATATGACTTGATTACAAATTAACACTTTATTGTTATAGTCATATTGATATCTTGTACTTGATATATAAGCATAACTTGAGGTGGCGCCTTTTTAAAGCTCTTTCCTATCGTTTATTTTAAATAACTCATATGTTTTGTCATCATCAAAAAGAGGGAGATTATTGGCCCAAAGATTACAATCACCGATTTCTTGTTTTGATGATAATAAAATATATGAAGTAATTTAGTACTAATTAAGTTCAAGTGTTTAGCGTGTTTCAGGATTCAAGAAGATTAAATATGTTTCTTCTCTAAACGAAGTTGATGGCTCTAGGGTACTCAAGCATGGGATTGAAGCTCAAAACGTCACTATTGAAGAAGCCCGCTTAAAGACCGTGTAGTCGCTTAGAATCTTGTATGAAATTAGTATGTTAAAGTGTGGAATATAGAATTAATGCTCAAAGTGTTACACACACAAAAATACACATTTTCAAAAATACAGTTTATTTTGTATTGGTGTTTTGACATGTTTGGTCTTGATACATGTTCCATATTTTTCAAAAATTTATATCTCAGTTTAGAACTTGTATCTCCTTATCCTTATATGATTTTCCCCCTTCGAAACCCATACAAATTTGTTTAGAAATTTTTTAATATCCAAAAATAGTTTTTGGTTTGGTTTCTAGCATAGGATGGTCGACCGGGCGGTCGACCGGCCCTATAACAGGCCAGGTCGGTCGACCGCTTGGTCGACTGAACCTCTGGCAAGGGGCCATGCATGTTTGTGCACATTAACGGTTGACCGCTAACCCCCCAACTGACAGACCCTTAGCCTTAGTTTATTTCGGTCGAATGGCCAGTCACCGGAGCCAATAGCTATATTTTTATATAGCTGGTCGATCGATCGGCTTGTCGATCGACAGACTGCCAGAATGGCAGTAACGGCTAATGTTTTAATCTGTCTTGTCTTGTCAGATTTCCAACAGGTATTTACTATTTTTATGGGTCATAACTCACCCCTAGAGACCTGGTAAACCTTTCCTATGGGTTTTATGAGTTGCTATATAAATGGGTCATTAGGTTTGAGTTAAACAAGTTTTAAGCCAAATACTTTGAAAATCAAATTTCATTCTAAAGAGAGAAGTTTTCCTAGCTTCCCATTTTCAAGTGCAATCTTTCCAAAGCTAATTACATTTGGTTTTTAGCTCTTAAATTCTTACTACTTGAATTTCTACTATCAAATACCTTCTTGAACTTCAATTTCCTATTCTACTCTATAGGAAATTGTAAGAGAGAGTGCTTGTGATCTTGTTTGATCACTAAGAGCTTTGTAACCTCAATTGGCTTTGTGCTGCCTCTTGTGTAGAGGATTGAGTGGTGGAGTTGTGTACTCCAGTCTTGTGTAGACAAAATTGTAATTCCTTGTTATACGGTCCCTTTGTGGAATATTCGTTAGTGGATAGTGAAATCCTTTATAGTGGTGAAGGCGTAGATGTAAAGCGGTGGGTCAAACCTCGGAACAAATACTTTGTGTCTGTGATTGCTTGTGTCTTGCTCTCTATTGCTTATCATTATTCATACTTGTGTGGTTGTTTATCTTGCATACTTCTATTGCTTTCATTTAATTCATCACTCTCATTATCGGTTTATACTCATCTTAACAAGAAGGCAATTGAGCATCTCAACTTATAATCTAGAGGATTACTAGAGGAGAAGTTTTAGAGCCCTTCACGGCAATTTTGGCTTTATTTCTTATTTTGATTAAAGCCTGGCTATTTGGTAAAATCATACCCCATTCTTTTCATCATGTGACGACACTTTTATCCATAATAAAAAAAATTGCAGAGATTAAGAATTACCCTCTGAGCTCTCACAAACTATGGGCTCAGTTTTAATCTGCCCGAATAGAATTGGCCTTTGACCCTTTTGCTTGGCTAGTACTTCAAAGAGAGCATTGTGTATGCTCCAATCTTTTTGTGTATCAGGAGGGATGACTTTATTGGTGCTCACAATGATGCCAAAGCATTCATTTCTGACCAAGGATCACTACCCATGTCAGTACTAGTGTCTAACAGTACAAAATCTGAAGCAAATGTGAAAAAGTAGGCCAAATCTAAATCTTCATTGATGAACTACTCGCTATTCACATTAGGAATGGTATTGAAATCGAGCTTATCAATGCTCATTACATAGGAATTTATTTCCTTGCGACACTCTTCTTTTTCTGGCTCTATGTCAGCTTCGTTACCAGAATCGTGTTCTTCGAGTGTGGATTTATATCAGTCTCAAGAGAATCCTGATAAAGGAGTAAATCAGTAAAATAATTCTGAACTCCTTTGAACGGATACCTTTCGGTAATCAACGTTTTGACTTTTCCATCTTCATCGGCATATTTCATTACTTGATGAATAGTGAATTGGATGATGGAATTGCAATGAATCCAAAGTTGTCCCAGCAGCATATTGTACAAGGTGTCGGCGTCAATGACATAACATGCCACCTCAAATTTTAAGCCCTAATTTGATACCTGAGCTTGACTTGCCCCATCGGGCGTGTACCATTGGTGTTAAAGTCGTAGATGATCATCTGAGTGGCACTTAACTAGTGTGGGGATTCCAAAGTGTTGCATGACCCTGCGGGGCATAATGCTCAACGCAGTCCCAGATCAACTTGAATATGGCTCACTTCAGATGATCTAAGATACCCTATGTAGTACAAGAGTCTATCATGTTTTATTTTAACTTGTATGTCTTCTGGAGAGAAGGTGATGCAGGAAAACTGCTTCGAGTTCTGATGGCAATAGTTGATGTCCTCCTCCTTATATATATAGCAAGAATCTGGGATAAGAAAACCTATGCATTTGCTAATGTTTCTCTTAGAGCGTCTTTTGTAGACTTGGAAAGCCTTAGGAACTCGTAAAGAGTGATTCAAGCAGGGATGTTGGCTAGTTGAGCCAAAACATTAAAATGGAAAGGAGTTGATAGTTCCACATCATTTTTTGGAAGAGCTTTGGCGTACCGAAGCTCTTTTTGTTTTTCCACGGATGGCTTCGTGGACTGCTCGACTGTTTTCTCTGCTGGCTACGGGCAGTTTACAATCAGCTCACCGTAATGTTTCAAGTACTACTTGCCAGATGGAGTCTTTGATGTAGGAGGTACACATGTATCAATGGCAATGGCAGACTCCTCATCTCCTAAACTGGTAAGAGAGGCGACATCTTTCTCAGTTTCTCTTGTAGAGATACTCACCACATTATTAGAGGACGCTTTAGCCTTACCTTTGGACTTTCTACATATGAAAGTCATCCACTACTGGCTTTGAACAATATCAGGGTGGACCCACATTGTTTCCCCTCGAGTAGGCATTGGAATAAGGCCTTTCTCTTTCTGGTTGTGAGGATCGGTATTGATCACTTTTAGTTCCCCTTTCGTGATGAAAACCACTCCAGGTGGTGCTAGAGAGAGATTCTGTCTGAATTGAATTGGTAACATAGCCGCCATATTGGTGGTTACCTTCTTCTGTTTTGGGCGAAGCTTCAATATCTATGCGTTAACCAAAGCCTGAAGAACATCTTTAAAGATGTAGAAATTTTTGGTAGGGTGCCCTGACATCCTGATATATAAACAATAACTGGGATCATCAGTCTTTCTTACCTTTTCAGGCCATCTGATTTTGAGTAATTTGAGCTTGTTACTCTTTTAAAGTAACTTGAATAAAGAGACTATGTGCTCATCCTTGAAGAAGTACAGTTTATTAGTAAGTGGTTGACTGGAAGTCATTCCTCCTCTGACTAACTGGGTCTTCAAAGTTGATTTGACCTCTGTTGCCAAAGTATCTCTCCTCCTTGGTTGAGAAGATGACTCTGGGGCATGTCCCATTGATCTGCCAGGTCTTGATTTATTGTTTTCTTTAGCTCTGACCCGAGTAACGATTTTTTTAGTCTGTTTGCCTTGTAGCACCAACTGCTTTCAAGTGCGACATTCTGCCACTCCAATTTAAGTGAATAGGTAAGTTTACAGATTATGACGGCATGTCTCAACTAATGTAGACTGGGTCATGTCACTGGGACGACAGAGTGCCATGCTCTGAAATCTCTTGACGAAAGTTTTGATGGACTCTCATTTCTTCTGCTTGGCTGCAAGGAGAGACGACACTATAATTTCTGTATCATCTTCAAGAAATGAGCTAGAAACAACTTCTCAAGGTCGGCTCATATCTTGATTGAGCCGGCAGGAAGTTTTATGAACCATTCAAAGGCGACCCCTTTAAGAGTGCCAATGAATAAACAAGCCAGAATAGCATCATTTAATACTATGTTCCCAGTTTGGGATTTAAAGTAGTATATATGTTGGTTCGATGACACTTTACCATTGAAAATATGGAGGGTCAGTGCCTTGAACTTGGGAGGGTAGGGAGCCATATCCCACTCTGCTGGGTAGGGTCAGACTATCCCTACATCTTGGAGACCATCTTGGTTGGCAAGGGCCTCGAGGCGTTGCTCCAATTTGCTCATCCTCTTAGAATGACTGCTCCCATTCTCTGAGTTATCCTCCTCTTCAGATAAATATTTAAGTGGCTCAGAGTTGGAATGCTCTTCATTCTCAATATTAATATTTGTAGAAGATGAGCTCTCCCCTTCCTTCCATTTGCCTTTTGACTTCTTAGAAGGAGTTTTACCCTTTGGTTTCTTTTTATCCTTAAGCAGTTGTGATAGCATCTTCTTAAAGGTGTCGATAGATTAATGCTAAGTTCGAACCATATTGAATTGTTTCTTTTGGACTCGGACCTGCTCTTCGAACTATTTGGCCATCTCCTCAAAATTCCCGCCATGTAAGCAAAGGCGGTTGTCTGTGAACTGAAATTTGAAGATTGGGACTTGACGATGGTGGAGTGCTCATCATTCACCTCAATCCCTCTGACCAACAGATTGTAGTCGACCGAGTCGATTGTTCCTATGCGGGTCTGAGTGTGTCAGTAGACCCTTCAGGTTCGATAAGAACATCCTCCTAACCAGGAGATCGATCAACATTTGACCCCTCTGAACTAACAATCAGTTGCTTACCCTTCAACTTACTTGGTATGAACTCGGCCCCACCATGTTTGCAGTCACTTCTAGGTATTCAATGTTGAAGAATGACTTCTTTCTCCGTGATCGTCGTCTCTTAGCTGAGTTTGGAGCCGCTGACAACAGGCTAAAAACTAAAGTTCATTTGTGTAAAAGTTACAATGGCAATCAGAGAATACTGCTGAGATGAGTTACTGGCAGTAGCATCGAGGGGCAATTTGATGGATGCTCCTATTCCTTGTCAGGTAGTCCCTCAGGTCCATTGAAGGAATGTCTAAGGAACTAGCAAACCCCTAAGGGTGGGGGCTTTTTGGCCTATTATATCCCGATGATAGGCCATTCTGGACGTGGGTCTCGTGTTTCTCTATTGAAATGAGGGCCTCGCATGGTCTCAAAATGCGGCCATCGCATTGTGTTGAAATGCGGCCATCATGTTTAGAGTTAAAAATGCGGGTCTCGTGTTTTGAAGTAGAAACATGAGTATCTAGCAAAGGCTGAGTTCGTCTCAGAACGCGAGCTTTGCGGTTTAGGGGTAGGTGAAATGCAGCTTTAGCGTTGGACGCGGACCTCGCGTTACCTGAGAGAAAACACGAGTATGAACCTCGTGTTCTGAATCTGCAGAACAGATTGCTTCTATAGAATCTTCAATTTATTGTCGATGTGTGTGTGACGCCTTCATCGACGTTCAGCATTTCGGTTGAGTCGTAAAGGCTGTTAGGAACTCTCGACAACCTGAAACGGCAGAGTTTGGATAGGAGAGTGATGGCGGGATATAACTTCACCACCGCTATGATCGTGTGTCATTACATTAGCCCTGCGGGTCTCTTAAGAAACATTGACGCAGGCTGCACAAGCTGCACAAGAGGTTTTTAGAACCTCTTGAGAAGTAGCACCACTTGCGCTGTGAGCAGTGGTGTGGGCCACTTTAGGAGGAATCTTTTAAGAGATTCGAGAGCGAGTCTCAGAAGATACTTTGCGGTATTGCCCATTGCCTTGGGACTGGCAGAGCCTGAGAAAAATAATTTCTCAAACTTTCCTTGGTCTAATTCAACGGCGAGAGATTCTACCATCTTTTCGAGAAGCCAGACATCGGCTGGCGCCCACGGTGTTATCGTCAGTAGAGAAAGCTATCCCTAGTGGAGTCACCATATTTTGTTTATCCAGAAAAGTGGGTGCGAAGTAAAGTTTCTTTGAGTGGCTGAAAAATTACAATGAAATGATTTCGATTACAAAGAGGGGAGAAGAACTGGTTCTCTCCTTTGTTTAGGGCTGGGTTCTTCGTGTGGCGATGGAGAGTGATTCTTCTTCTCTATTGACCGGCTGACTGTCCAGCTTCTCTTCGGGGTGCTCTTGAAAATCAATTAGGAGGGAACTCTGTTTTTAAAACACTAAGTGCTTAGAGTCTACTGATTTCTCCTTTTCCTTTCTCTCCAGCTAAAAAAGCCCCATCCTAATAGCTCCTCAGGCTATTTATAGAGACGCATATGGGTATTACTATCTCCTAAAATCGCTCCATAATGGGGGTTAATTGCAACATTACGTGGGGGTTAATTGACCCAGTAATGGTGATCAATTACAACAGAAATGCGGGTCTCACACTGGACGCGATCTCACGTTGCTTGTTGTAGACACGGACGTCTTAGTCAGAATGAGGAGTTGCTCAGACCCACATTTGACACGTAGCATGGAGCTGCTCAAACCTGCGTTGGAGGTAGAGTTACTCAGACTCGCATTGAAAGTGGGACGCGGAGTTGTTCAAACTCGCGTGGGACACAGAGTTCTCAAACCTGCATCTAAAGTCTTTGTTTTCTTTTGGACGCGAGGTCCGCATTTTAGTTGAAGCGCGATCTTCGCATTTTAGTTCACGTTGAAGTGAGGCTTACGTCTGATGACTTGTCCTCAGTGATTTTTAGACAGCCTACATTGCCAAGAAACATTAGTCTTTGCGATGGGCTTATCGAGAAACATCAATTTTTATGATAAGGCCCGGCAGTCAAGAAGGATGACAGGGTTCTTTCTTCAGCCTGGTCTGTTCGTCTGGTTTTCGATCAGATGGTCTAGTCTGGAGTTGGGGCTCGGTGTCTCTCTTTCCTGAGAGCATGTATGAAGCAAGAATAAGGGCTGAGCAGGGCGTGTTTGATGATGGTTCTGATCTCGTCATCATGGCATATGTCTGGCTGTCTTCATTCCTGCGGAATGTTGTTGCTTTGCCCATGGGATTTTTCCTTCTGGCAAGCAACTGGAGAGAAGCATTAGGGTTCTCCTTAGGATCTCTACGAAAGAATCACCAACTCTTCCTCGGCTCTAACTTCATCCTTGAAGCGAAGGTTTGGCGTAGGCTTCAGTCTATGGCCCGAGACATGATCTTTGATTCTGGGCATTTTCCTGGGAGTTCTCAGTATCATCACCCTACTAAAAGTGGTAGGTTGCATGTATGGTTAAACTTTTAGTTTGCTTAGAAATGGTTGCTTCCATGGAATGTTGACCAGCTCTCCGAGAATCCTATCCTGGAAGTGCTCTAGAATGGTCGAAGGAGGATGGTGTGATTCCCGAGTGGGTGAAATCCCATCTGTGGTACTTGCAAGTAATTTCTCCAAATGGTGAAAATCCCGAGTATGGAGTTGGGTTTGCATTTGCTTCCGAGTGGGATATCTCATTTGCGGAGCTATGTTGTCAGGGCTCTGAGAGGGAGAAATCCTTGCAACAAAGCTCGAAACCCGAGTGGGGGAATTCCACAGTAGAGTGACTAGAATGTTTATAGGATGACATGTCGTCATCTCCAATTAGGGCATAGAACGAGGATTGGATATAGTAGTTAATATGCGCACACAAGCATAAAGTGAAACATTTAAATAAAAATGGTAAATATAACACTTAATCGTCAAGCAAAAACAAAATTGAAAACAAGATACCTGTCGCTTCTATCCTTGGGGGAGCAATTGGAGTACATCCACACGGGGCTGGTACGTTGAGAGGATAATCCAATCAAGGAAACCCTAATAAATATACCTAGATGCATGTGTAACTCTTATGATTTTGATGATATAATTAACCTATAAATTTAGCTACTAACAAGTTAGATTAATAGTGTTGTCTTATTTTAGGATAAGAATATTGTTGGAGGATGGAAGCAATTGAGCAAGCAATACCATATACATATGGAGGATGGAAGGAATTATGTAAAGCTCCACAAATTTCATATTCAAGCTAACAAAGAGCTACTAGGAGCAAATTACGTCAAGCTTCACAAGATCAAGCTATTACAAGTCACATCAATCTATGAAAGAGAAAGAAGGAGCCAAAGACCTCTTGAGCTACAATTTTCACCGAAATAGAAATCATGTGAGTAATCATAATGATTTTATTATAAGCATAAATTTGGCACTTGAAGGATTTTTCATTTTAATTTCTATGTAGAATCTTCATTCTACCATCTCATCCTACCACTCAACCTCATTCAGCTCTATCCAGAATAGGCTAACTGAAATATTTCTGTCCTTTTTTTGTTCTATTTCTGATTTTGCTTCGGGAATTGTGTCAATAGTTTTGTGTTCACTAATTTATAGTACCACATGAGTTGTACTTTACTTGGTATATTACCCACTCCTTTCATTAACCTCTCTTCACGCAAGTGGGCTGTCCAACTCTGCAGTGACGCTGATGGGTATTTCTGTTTATGACAATCTGTCCCTTTCTCTCTCCTTGTACTGTTGACAGCTATTGTAGCCCATAAATGTCCAGCCCTTACAGTCGTTATGAGAGACCCATTGGGCATATATTTTGGGAGAAAACTTTTCCTCTTTTCCTCTCTTTAAAGGTCTCCATTACTCTCTCTGTTAAACTATAGTAGGGGCATTAATTGCCCAGATTTGTGCCCAGTCTTGATATCTTTTTTCACAGCTGAATTTAATGCACTAACGGATAAAAATCCATACCTCTCTCTCTCCCCCTCTCCATCTTTAATGGTTGGATTCATCTATGATGTTGCGTTGTTATTTATATACAACCATGTTGTTATTTATATACAACCATGTTCATTTATTACAACAAGAAGAATATAACCAGAATTTTCCAAAAAGCAAAAACTGAACTCTTCTTCTTTCAAGTCTTAAATTTCAGATATCATCAAACAAAAGCGATTGAGCCAATCATCTCCATTCAAGTTTTGATCTTCAGAGAAAGTTTTAAACATTCAATACAAGAGAATTTCGTCACTCCATTTACTTCTCTATCTATTAGAGAATTTCAGTCTTAATCTACTATATTTATTCTAGATTCACTATATTTGCTGTTTTAGACTTATTGTGTCAATTTATTGCTGATAGTATTTAGAGCTATATGATTGCATAGAGTCTCCTTTGTACACTTTATCTTGTTTAAACCATTGTGTTTATATTGATTCTCATTATTGTGTTAGAGAATAAAAACTATTGTCATTCTTATTGTTGTGTGCCTCAAGATTGAGGTGTAGTGTAAATCCAAGATCAAATAGTATCTTGGTAGTTTGTAAATTCAAGCTCAAGGAAGAGTCTTGATGGCTGTAATCCTTACTTTGAGATGAAGTATTATAGTGGATTTGCAAATCCTAGAGTAGAGTCCTCTAGGTGGTGGATGTATGAGAGTTTCCCGAACCACCCTAAAATTATTGTGTATTTTTTGTTGCTTATTCTGTTATTTAACTGTTGTGCACATTTATTATCTGCTATATTGTAATACCCCGTTCCCGGAATACGTACTTAGTTGCGTATTCAGATTTTCCGATCGTATTTTTTCGATTTGTTTCCTGTAATTGTTTTGTATTATGAATTCTTTATATAATTGTTTTGTCTTGGTTTTGGATTCGTGGACTCGGAGTCAGCCTTAGTCTGAACCGAAGGCCCGATCATAGTATATTATTCGATTTAGTCTTTCTGATGTGTAGATTTGACTGATTTCAGTTTCAAATATTATTTTCCAATATATTAGATTTTCCATGATTTTCTAGATTTTTCTGGAATTAAAATGAATTTCTTCAAAACCGGTGTCGACCAGTGCCGCTGATCGATTCCCGAATTTTTATCTTACAAACTGTTTAGAATTTCTAGAGGATTCTTTAGACATTTCTTCTTAGAATTATGTTTATTACTTAAATACTTTTTCTGAAGATTTTACGAATTTATGGATATTCCGCCGGAGTCGGTAGAAGACTGATTCCAGTATTTTTTATTTCACAAACAGTTAGGAATTTCATGATGGTCCTTTAGGCATTATTCCTTAGAATCATATTTTCTACCTACATTCTTTTTCTGAGGATTTTATGATTTTATGAAATTCCTTCGGAGTCGGTAGTTAACTGATTCCAGGATTTTTAGTTTACAATCGGAATTGAATTTCTGAATTCCGCTTTCACTTTATGTCTTAAAATCATATTTTCTTCTTTAATACATTTTCTGGGATTTTTCGGAATTTATCAAAATCCGGCCGACCCGGGATAGACCGGTATCGGCGGTTGGCTTCCGGATTTTTAATTTGAAAATGAGATTTTATTTCTGAAAACCGATTTCATATTATTCATCAGGATGACGTTTTCTACCTCCGGGTATTTTTGGGGATTTTTCGGGGACAGTCGATTTTCCAACCTTATTATTATATTATTATTTTTTTGAATCTTTCTTTCTTTCTTTTCCTTTCTTTTCCTTCCTTTTTCCCACCGACTCCAGCAGCCACGCGCCCCACGTGGGGAGACACACCCCCTCTCCATCCATCAATCTCTCCTCTCTCTCTCAACCGCACCCCTTCTTTCTCTCTCTCTCTCTCCCTGGTTTCTTCTCTCTCTCTCTCTCACTCTCCCTCTCTCTCTCTTGGATCTCTCTCTCTCTCCTGTTTCTCTCTCCTCTCTCTTTCTCTCTCCTCTCTTTCTCACTCTAGCTCTCTCTCTCTCTCTCAACCACACCCTCTCTCTCTCTCCTGATTCTCTCTCTCTCTCATCATCTCTTTCTCTCTCTAGAAATCTCCCTTTCTCTCTCTAGATTTCTCTCTCTTTCTCTCTCTTCACTTTCTCTCTCCTCTTCACTTCTCTCTCTCTATATATATTATTATTTTATGGCGCGTGCGCGAGTTCCATGGATTTCGGACTTTTCGGCTTTCCGGTGATTTAGGCGAGTAGTCTCGCTCTTCTCTCGTCTCTATTTGAGTTTCCCATTTCGTCGGGACGATAAGTATTTCGCTTCATGTTTTCATATACTTTATTCCATATATCTTTTACTGCTTTCATACTATGCGTGGTAGACCCTTCGTGGTCGTTATATTCTTGATTTCTGATATGCTTGCTTCTTTATCATATACCATGCGTGGCCGACCCTTCGTGGTCGTTGTATTCTTGGTTTCTGATATGTTGTCACTTGCCCTGCTATTATTTCAGACCTGTCAGTTACATGCTACCTTTTAACACATGTATATCACTTGGTAACTGAGTTATCACCTGACCACCTGGCATGCCACTATTTGGCAAGACCTTTATGTTGCACCATGACTTACCAGACTATTATCGATCTTTTATCATGTTTTGTTGCTGATTAAATATCATCACCCTGTCATGCTATCACTTTACACCAAGCATGATATATTTGACTTGTGATTATCATCTTTACGGGAACTTGACTTATTATCCTGTATCATGATCAGTGACCTGTTTTCCTGCTTTACATGCAGTGACCTGACTATATAGTACTTATGTACCCCTGAATTCCTGATCATGCCCATTTCCTGTTATTCCCGTAAAGTGATAATTAAACTAATGAATCCTAAAAAGGACCAACTTGTATTGGGTCGGGGGAAACATGCGGATATCGATATGTGTTCGTGTTTACAGTGGTATTAGGTTGTGCACTATATATCCGGTCTGACCTGTGGTACTCCAGGGGACCGAGGGGAGAGCTGGCTCCCTTATTCCTGTTATTATAAGGGCATACATAAGTCCCTCCTGTTAGGCCTTGCGGCTGGTTCCGTCACCATGCAACGGAACACCCTGGACCGTGGTCCCGGGCATGTACGGGACCCACTGTAAACATAGTTCGTTGATACAACCGCTGTTTCCAATAACAACCTCGACTTGCTTATATATGGATGTATGTGAGTTGGCCGTACACCGAGCCACATACCTAGATATATGGGTAAGACGAGTAATAATAAAGTGTCATAATAACCGGCTCTTTAAGTTGTAAGTAGAGGTATGTGGAATGGGACGCATACCAAAGCCTACATCTTAAATAGCTATGAATTTGTGCTGTGCCTTACCGTATTTGCTTTTCCCGGACTTTATATCGGATTTCCTGTTTTCCGAGTATTATGTTATGACCACCTTGTAGCTCGAGTTGTATGTGCTTAGATTATTATTCGGATTTCCTGCTTTATGATTATTTTGCCATACCTGTTCATGCCTGCCCTAACCTGTCTACCTCCTGAGTATTTCCTACTTGATATCATTTCTTGTATACTTCATTTGTGTACTAACCCTCCTGTCTTCTGTACTTGACACTCGTACTCATCCTGGCTCGCCACCTGGCATTATATCATACTCGCCTGGGGAGTTTCACTGACTCCCCTGGATTCTCATGTCCAGGTTTCGGAGCTTGGAGCGTATGGATTTCTCCCGTTACTGCATCAGAGTGGCGCAGCGGTGGCGTGGACCTCCAGCCGACCTTTCAGAGCTCCATCCTTCCAGACCCCCTGTATGCCTCTCGAGTTTTCCCTTAGCAAACTCGTGAGTGCTCTTTTATACTTTTCACTTGTACAGTTCCTTGCATACTTGTATGCGAGCTCCTTTTTATACTGTTCATTTATGTATATTCCTTGTACTCTCGCATTTGCGCATATTAGTGATATGATATTCATGTAATATTGTAATCACTCTGGTGATAATTCTGTAATTGTATATATGTGTTGGAATGTATAATGCACCATTTGCTTCCGTACTCTGATTCTTGTTTGTACTGATGCTTAGCGTATATACGGGAGGGTAGTTCTGACCTACGTATATACGTTGCAGTGACGTCCCCGTATCCGTGGAATCGGGGCGTTACAGGTTGGTATCAGAGCTTAGGCTCTAACCTCCTCAGTACGTCCAGAAGGCAAATCAATGGTAAAGAGATTTGCAACTGGAATACATGAGTCTTGGTTATACATTCCAACTGCAAGTGCAGAGTTATCTATTTCTTGACTATCTTTCCTTTGATTTCAAATCCCTCCTTGACTATCTTTCCTTTGATTCCAAATTCCTCCTATCCTTTCCCTGTTTTGGTTTTATGTTTTTGTTTTATGAAGCCTTATACTATTTTAAGATATGACTAGACTAGAGAGGTAGTGGCTGGTTCAGAATGAAGCTCTTATGTGATCTCTTCGGCCAACTTGATGAAGCTTGGTATTCTCCAGATCGATCTTGATCTGGCTATCTTTCAGAGGACAGCAGTCGGATTCTTAATTATCGGTCTTCTTTATTGTGCTCAGGATTTTCGGGGTTTTCTTTATTACACAGCCACGACATCATCAGTATTCATTTATTTCACAGCCACGACATCTCAGTATTATTCAGCATTATTCTAAAGATTTATTACACAGCCACGACATCATCAGCTGGAAATGCAGAGTATGATTATTATTCAGTTGACTTGAGAGCCCTACCTATAGTGCTTCATATCTTAATTAGTATAAATTCCACCCTTGTCCCCTTTGTATTCAATTTGCCCCTTAACGAAATTGCGAGGACGCAATTTTTGTAAGGTGGGTGGATTGTAATACCCCGTTCCCGGAATACGTACTTAATTGCGTATTCAGATTTTCCGATCGTATTTTTTCGATTTGTTTCCTGTAATTGTTTTGTATTATGAATTCTTTATAAAATTGTTTTGTCTTGGTTTTGGATTCGTGGACTCGGAGTCAGCCTTAGTCTGAACCGAAGGCCCGATCATAGTATATTATTCGATTTAGTCTTTCTGATGTGTAGATTTGACCGATTTCAGTTTCAAATATTATTTTCCAATATATTAGATTTTCCATGATTTTCTAGATTTTTCTGGAATTAAAATGAATTTCTTCAAAACCGGTGTCGACCAGTGCCGCTGATCGATTCCCAAATTTTTATCTTACAAACTGTTTAGAATTTCTAGAGGATTCTTTAGACATTTCTTCTTAGAATTATGTTTATTACTTAAATACTTTTTCTGAAGATTTTACGAATTTATGGATATTCCGCCGGAGTCGGTAGAAGACTGATTCCAGTATTTTTTATTTCACAAACAGTTAGGAATTTCATGATGGTCCTTTGGGCATTATTCCTTAGAATCATATTTTCTACCTACATTCTTTTTCTGAGGATTTTATGATTTTATGAAAATTCCTTCGGAGTCGGTAGTTAACTGATTCCAGGATTTTTAGTTTACAATCGGAATTGAATTTCTGAATTCCGCTTTCACTTTATGTCTTAAAATCATATTTTCTTCTTTAATACATTTTCTGGGATTTTTCGGAATTTATCAAAATCCGGCCGACCCGGGATAGACCGGTATCGGCGGTTGGCTTCCGGATTTTTAATTTGAAAATGAGATTTTATTTCTGAAAACCGATTTCATATTATTCATCAGGATGACGTTTTCTACCTCCGGGTATTTTTGGGGATTTTTCGGGGACAGTCGATTTTCCAACCTTATTATTATATTATTATTTTTTTGAATTTTTCTTTCTTTCTTTTCCTTTCTTTTCCTTCCTTTTTCCCACCGACTCCAGCAGCCACGCGCCCCACGTGGGGAGACACACCCCCTCTCCCATCCATCAATCTCTCTCTCTCTCTCTCTCAACCGCACCCCTTCTTTCTCTCTCTCTCTCCCTGGTTTCTTCTCTCTCTCTCTCTCTCACTCTCCCTCTCTCTCTCTTGGATCTCTCTCTCTCTCCTGTTTCTCTCTCCTCTCTCTTTCTCTCTCCTCTCTTTCTCACTCTAGCTCTCTCTCTCTCAACCACACCCTCTCTCTCTCCTGATTCTCTCTCTCTCTCATCATCTCTTTCTCTCTCTAGAAATCTCCCTTTCTCTCTCTAGATTTCTCTCTCTTTCTCTCTCTTCACTTTCTCTCTCCTCTTCACTTTCTCTCTCTATATATATTATTATTTTATGGCGCGTGCGCGAGTTCCATGGATTTCGGACTTTTCGGCTTTCCGGTGATTTAGGCGAGTAGTCTCGCTCTTCTCTCGTCTCTATTTGAGTTTCCCATTTCGTCGGGACGATAAGTATTTCGCTTCATGTTTTCATATACTTTATTCCATATATCTTTTACTGCTTTCATACTATGCGTGGTAGACCCTTCGTGGTCGTTATATTCTTGATTTCTGATATGCTTGCTTCTTTATCATATACCATGCGTGGCCGACCCTTCGTGGTCGTTGTATTCTTGGTTTCTGATATGTTGTCACTTGCCCTGCTATTATTTCAGACCTGTCAGTTACATGCTACCTTTTAACACATGTATATCACTTGGTAACTGAGTTATCACCTGACCACCTGGCATGCCACTATTTGGCAAGACCTTTATGTTGCACCATGACTTACCAGACTATTATCGATCTTTTATCATGTTTTGTTGCTGATTAATATCATCACCCTGTCATGCTATCACTTTACACCAAGCATGATATATTTGACTTGTGATTATCATCTTTACGGGAACTTGACTTATTATCCTGTATCATGATCAGTGACCTGTTTTCCTGCTTTACATGCAGTGACCTGACTATATAGTACTTATGTACCCCTGAATTCCTGATCATGCCCATTTCCTGTTATTCCCGTAAAGTGATAATTAAACTAATGAATCCTAAAAAGGACCAACTTGTATTGGGTCGGGGGAAACATGCGGATATCGATATGTGTTCGTGTTTACAGTGGTATTAGGTTGTGCACTATATATCCGGTCTGACCTGTGGTACTCCAGGGGACCGAGGGGAGAGCTGGCTCCCTTATTCCTGTTATTATAAGGGCATACATAAGTCCCTCCTGTTAGGCCTTGCGGCTGGTTCCGTCACCATGCAACGGAACACCCTGGACCGTGGTCCCGGGCATGTACGGGACCCACTGTAAACATAGTTCGTTGATACAACCGCTGTTTCCAATAACAACCTCGACTTGCTTATATATGGATGTATGTGAGTTGGCCGTACACCGAGCCACATACCTAGATATATGGGTAAGACGAGTAATAATAAAGTGTCATAATAACCGGCTCTTTAAGTTGTAAGTAGAGGTATGTGGAATGGGACGCATACCAAAGCCTACATCTTAAATAGCTATGAATTTGTGCTGTGCCTTACCGTATTTGCTTTTCCCGGACTTTATATTGGATTTCCTGTTTTCCGAGTATTATGTTATGACCACCTTGTAGCTCGAGTTGTATGTGCTTAGATTATTATTCGGATTTCCTGCTTTATGATTATTTTGCCATACCTGTTCATGCCTGCCCTAACCTGTCTACCTCCTGAGTATTTCCTACTTGATATCATTTCTTGTATACTTCATTTGTGTACTAACCCTCCTGTCTTCTGTACTTGACACTCGTACTCATCCTGGCTCGCCACCTGGCATTATATCATACTCGCCTGGGGAGTTTCACTGACTCCCCTGGATTCTCATGTCCAGGTTTCGGAGCTTGGAGCGTATGGATTTCTCCCGTTACTGCATCAGAGTGGCGCAGCGGTGGCGTGGACCTCCAGCCGACCTTTCAGAGCTCCATCCTTCCAGACCCCCTGTATGCCTCTCGAGTTTTCCCTTAGCAAACTCGTGAGTGCTCTTTTATACTTTTCACTTGTACAGTTCCTTGCATACTTGTATGCGAGCTCCTTTTTATACTGTTCATTTATGTATATTCCTTGTACTCTCGCATTTGCGCATATTAGTGATATGATATTCATGTAATATTGTAATCACTCTGGTGATAATTCTGTAATTGTATATATGTGTTGGAATGTATAATGCACCATTTGCTTCCGTACTCTGATTCTTGTTTGTACTGATGCTTAGCGTATATACGGGAGGGTAGTTCTGACCTACGTATATACGTTGCAGTGACGTCCCCGTATCTGTGGAATCGGGGCGTTACATATATTGCTCATTTTTGCTCTCTGTTCTTCTACCATTAGACTAAACAATCCTACCCGTAGATTGGGTGATCCTACCGATCTGAATATTTTTATTGTTAGGATATATATTATGTGTGTTAAGTTTTATTACCTTTGACCCTATTCACCGCCCTCTACGATTCAACAATTGGTAACAGAGTATTGGTACTCTTATTTTAGGCCTTATATCCTAGAGACCAATCCTATTGCCTTTACTAGTGACTTCATTCTACCCGAGTGAAGATCCAACAATAGACCTCTACTATTTAATGGTATTAATTTTGCGTATTAAAAAGCATGCATGAGGATTCATTCAGTCTAGTGATTGAAAAATTTTGAGCATGAATGAAGATGGTTACACCTCTCCTACTATAGAGGTTGATGGTAAAAAGGTTCTTAAATCACGATCCGAATGGGATGAGAATAATTTTTTCTTTTGCTAACTTAAATTCTAAAGGTATTAGTTTCATTATCAATGATTTGTCTTGAAATGAGTTTCATAAAGTTATGAATATTACATGTGCTAAAGAAATATTGAATTATCTTGAAGTCAATCATGAGGGGACTAAAGAAATTATGAATACCAAAATAAATATGTTTACTTAAGAATTTGAATTTATTCGATTATTACCTAATGAGTCTACTGATGAATTTCTTAATATGTTTAAAATCATCAGCAACAATCTCCAATCTCTTGGAAAAGTCATCATTTGCTTTGAAATGAACAATAAAGTGTTGAGATCTCTACCCATGGAATACAGTAGTATCATCAATCCATTAAGATCTACAAGGATATCAACACTCTTCCTTTTCAAGAATTATGGGGATTTGAAGAATGCGGAGATCAAGAAGAATCTTCAAAAGAAGAGAGAGTAAGATATGTCATACAAATGAAAAAGAAAAGTACAGCTCTTAACAGAATACAAGATGAGTCTTTAAGTGAAGAAAGCACAAAGAAGATGATGATCTTGCTTATGTTATCAAAAAGTCCAACAAAATGATGAGGAAGAAATTCAACAAAAAGAGAAACTTTCAAAAATCAAATGAGAGGAAAGATGAGACCGGTTCTATAAATTGCTATGAATACAATAAACCTAGTCATATTAAGAAAAATTGTCCAAACTTGAAAGGAAAAGCAAAAAAGTTCTTCAAGAGGAAAAAGTTTTGTATGTTGGATGGGATGAAGCGGAACTAATTCCGAGAATGAAGAAAAAGATAAAGCAAATTTGAGCATCTCAAATGAAATTGTATGCTTCATGGCGGGTAACGAACGGGTAATACTCGATGACTATTTACTTCTGAAAAATAGAAGATGCCTATATTGAGCTAGTTGGAGATTACAAAAAACTTTTAAAATGATATACTACTTTCAAAAATGAATATGCATCTTGTCCATCTATTTATGAAAATATTTTGAGAAAGAAAAATGAATTGCATGTTAAAGTTTTAGGGCTTCAAAGTGAAATAATGATTTGAAGATCCATTTAAAAAGATTTACTGATGTGATGTTGCTTCCACTCTAATGATACTCATGTGTAGAATTAGACTGATAGAATCGGATCAGGTCATGCCAGGATACCATCTTACCGATAATAGACTAGAAGGATGTCATCCTACCAGTACAAAAATCATTATTTTCATACTCATTCATATCACAACAATACTTGCATTCTAATTTCCACTTATTATATTAAGAGAGGTCATGTTAGTACTTCATGTTTTATAAATAAAAATTTCATGCTATCTCATATCTTAAATGGGTTCAAAACAAGTTACTAACATTCAAGGACCAAAAAACATTGGGTACTTAAAAGTTTATCATAATATTCTCTTGTAGGTATCTAACCTTCCTCAATGTAGAATGAAATGGTACCTTAATAATGATTACTCAAGTCATATGACGAGAGATCCAAATTTTTTAACAACCTTATCAAGTTGTAAAGCTGGCACGGTCATCTTTGGAGATTATAGTAAAGGTAAAATCATTGGTATTAAAATTATTGGTAAGAAACCTTTTCTTATTCTTAAAATGTATAGCTAGTGGATGGTTTGAAAGCTAATCTTATTAGCATTAGCCAATTATGTGATAAAGGTATGAATGCCATCTTTAGATCTAGTAAATGCATTATCATTTATTGTGATGAAAATCTTTTATTTGAAGTACTTAGAAATGGAAATGCCTATACTATCTATTGATATTATTGATTTGACTAACCAAAGTGTTAAGTATTTAGCCGCATTAGAAGGTGATTCTTGTTTATAGCACCAAAGACTTGGACATGCTAATTTTGATCTTATATCAAAATTATCCAACAAAGGGCTTGTATGAGGAGTTCTCACATTAAAGCAGCCCAAAGAGGTAACTTGTGATGAATGTAAAAAGAACAAGTAAGTCAATAGTTCTTTTCATTCAATAAGTGAGGTATCAACTTCTAAATCCTTGCAACTTTTGCATGTGGACTTATTTGGTCCTATGAGCACTTCTAGTTTGAATGAAAAATATTATGCTTTTGTTATTAATGATGATTTTTCTAATTTTTAATGGGTTTGGTTTTTGACTCATAAAAGTGAAGCTTTCAATCTCTTTACACATTTTTGCAAAAGAGTGGAAAAAATAGTTTTTCTATTATCAAAATTCGTAGTGATCACGGTGGTGAATTTGAAAATGAGAATTTCATTGAGTTTTATCTTAATCATGGCATTGCGCACACTTTTTCAGCACCAAAACAAAATGGTGTTGTTGAGAGAAAAATAGAACTTTGTAAGAAATGGCACACATTATGTTAAACTTTTTTAGTTTACCAAAATATTTTTCGGGCAGAAGCAGTTAACACCGCTTGCTATGTTTTGAATCACATTATTATTCGTCCTATTTTGAAAAAGACTACTTTTGAATTTTTATTTGAAAAAATCCCAAATATATTATATTTCAAAGTTTTTGGATGTAAGTGTTTTATTCTTAATACTAAAGATAATTTGAGAAAATTTGATTCTTAGTCGGATGAAGGTATATTTCTTGGCTACTCCTCTACTAGTAAAACTTGTAGAATGTTTAATAAACACTTATTAAATGTTGAGGAATCTATACATGTAAGTTTTAATGAGACTAACACTCATATTTCAAAGATTAAGATGCAGACATTTCAGGTTCTAGAGATCCTGGTAGAATCGATCCTACCAGTAGGAATTCTGATCCTACTAGCGGTGAATAAACTTTTGATGAATGAAAATCTGAGACCTTAGAGCAAACTGAAACTCCAAATACATCTTACCTAGAGCTTCCTAGGTCTTGGAAGACTATTAAAGATCACCCAACTGACTTGATTATAGGTAAATGTATCAAAATGGGTAAAAACTCGTTCTCAAACTTAAAGCAAATGTTCTCATTTAGTTATCCTACCTTATATTGAGCCAAGAAATATTAATGAAGTTTTGAATGATAAGTTTTGGTTTTTAACCATGTAAGAGGAATTGAGTAATTTTGATAGAAATAATATTTGAGATCTTGTACCAAGACCTAAGGATTGTTCTATCTTTGGCACCAAATGGATTTTTCGTAACAAACTAGATGAGAGTGGAATTGTTACTAGAAATAAAGCTACACTTGTTGCATAATGATACAATAAAGAGGAGGGCATAGATTTTGATGAGACTTTTACTCCTATTCCTAGATTAGAAGCAATTCGTATGCTTCTAGCCTAAGC
This sequence comes from Agave tequilana, assembly GCA_038442645.1. Lineage (NCBI taxonomy): Eukaryota > Viridiplantae > Streptophyta > Magnoliopsida > Asparagales > Asparagaceae > Agave > Agave tequilana. The sequence continues at coordinate 142,382 of JAVJIF010029777.1, read as the reverse complement.
AAGTTCTAAAAACTCTTAATTATTTCAAATGGAAGTCAAAAGTGTTTTTTTGAATGGATTTTTAAATGAGAAAGTTTTTGTGAAGCAACCTCCAGGTTTTGAAGATTGTGGTTTTTTGGATCATATTTTCAAATTGAAAAAGACTCTATATGGTTTAAAACAAGCACCTCGTGCTCAGTATGAAAGATTATCAAATTTTTTTTATTGAAAATTATTTTTCTAAAAGAAAAATTGATACTACTTTGTTTATCAAGCATTGATTGAGGCAAAACCTGCACACAAAATAAAGAATTTCAGATTTAAGAATAAAGATGTGCAAGTGCTCAATTCTTACCGCTATAGCAAGTGGCTATGCTGGTCGTGATCCACAAGGAGGGTTTGCGATGGAAGCATTCAAAGTTTTGTATTAAAATCTTTATGAAGATAAAATGAGAGTTCGTCTTTGTTTTTAAGAAATAAAAATGAAAAAGAATTATGTTGAAGTTAGAAAGAAAACGGTAGAATGAGAAGGTGGAGAAAACTAGAAAACAGCTATGTACAAATGAGTTGGGAAAGAAGTGATTTGGAAGATATGGTGTTGGTGATTAATTTACAGAAATAAAAGAAAAGAAATAAAAATAATTACTTACCTTTTTTTCACCAAAAGCTTACCTTGAATCTTTAGTTACGATATTACCTTGAAGTGGAGGCAATCAGCGCATAGCCCATAAGAGTTGATTATTGGTCTCTTCCACATTACATTATCAAGACAACTCAAGCATGACATGATACAGAGAGAGACTCAATTCCATCGTCATGAGCTATCGGTGGCACTCGCAAAGGCAAGGCTCTTTCGATGCTTTTAGACTCACTTGGAAGACAATTGTACCAAAAAGAAAAGTGAAGTAGAAAAGAAGAAAGAGGAAAAATTAAATCGAAGTACATACAAAGAGAGAATACAGATTTGATCTCATAATGATAAAAGAAAAGAAAGAAACCTTACACCATTGTCACTCTCAGCTCGAGCTTCATTCTTGTTCTTCTATGAAAGTCTGATCTCCTCCGAATTACATAAATAAAAACTAAAATTACATGAAAAAGAAAAACAAAAACTTACACTAAAAAAATAAAAACTAGGCTAAATCCTATCTCTGCATCGTCATCCCATTTTCAGTTCAAATATTGCCTTTTTATAGGCAAAAACCCTACCTACAGGATCCCGAGAAGATTGGGGGAGCAAACGCTCCCCTAACTTGCTAACCAAGTCGCGAAAACGTGGCTTTGGCCGCGTTTCCGCGGCTAAGGTGTGGCCACCTGGCCACACCCTGTTGGTGGGTCTCCCCGGTTCTCGTTCTGTCTTTATCTTGGGTTGGATTTGTAGTTTAGCTCCAAGATTTTGAAGAAATGGTTGTTAAACTTTGCTTCAACAGATCGATTCTGAGAGGATTCTTCTCAACCGTTTTCAACCTCTTGATTTTGCCCTGATTCACTGAGTTCGAATTAATTCTGATTTAATTTAGAATTTGGTGGGCTTTTGGGCTTATTTCTCTTCACTCTCCTTAAGGAATGGGCCTGCAAATAAATTAACTTTTAATTAGGACAATGCAGATTTTTAAGTATGGAAATATGATACTAAATGTGCAACATTAGCGACCCATCACACCCCCATACCTATTTTTTGCTCGTCCTCGAGCAAAACAACTAAACTATACTAAGGATTATTAGACCACTTTCGCAGGTTACACGATTGCACTGAGCATGTGCAACAAGCCGTTAAACCTCTAGGTTTTTCCTAGATGACGAGTTTTATCTCGTGAGGGTTTTCAGCGGATTACACCCACAAAATCCATAAAGAAAGATAAATAAAGAGTTAGTATTTTTGAAAAGCATTTTGAAAGAGAAAAATATTTGAAATATAATTGTAAGATTTAAGTAATCTATAAGTTATAGGAAAATTGAATTTTTCATTCCTAAACTTAGTCTCTATTCAAAAATTTTTATTAATCAAAGTAACCTGTCAAATTGTACTTCTCATCTAGTCTATTACTTTACCCTAAGTTGAAAGTACACCTAGAGGGGGGTGAATAGGTGTTAATGCTAATCTAGAAACTAAATGCACTAAATGAAAAACTAAATGCTCTATATGCGGAAGCTAATGCAAATGTTGCACAAACTAGTACAATTCAACAAGTGTAGCCGAATTCCCCTTGCGAGGCTCTGGACTAACTCCTCTTGATTCCCCTTGAAATGGGTTGAGGCGCTATGTGAAGCTCTTGTTGGATGAGTATAAGTTAGGCACACACACACAAGCAATCCAAGCAATGTGCACACACAATCAAGCCAAGCAATCAAGGATGAGCAATATAAAGGATGCAAGGCAACACAAGCAATGAATAAGATATGTATGCAATGAAAGAATGATGCTTGAATAAAAAGGACGCTTGCACAAAGTAAAGAGAGTAAGGGTTAGAGAGACAATGGATCAAACGCTAACACAAAGATTTGTTTCGAGGTTCGAGTACCCAACTCTACATCCCCGCCTACACCACCGTGTAGGATTTCCCAATCCACTATAGGAATACCAAACTCCTCTCTCAACCTTACAAAGCCACCGAGGCTATACAACCACAATCCACCTCTACCGAAGAGGGATACGGCCCGTAGCCAACTACAACAAACACCTCTACCTAAGAGGCTCACAAACCAATCACCCGATCACCTCTACCGAAGAGGGATACAACAAGAATAAGGGTGTACAACTTAGAGGTTACAACAACAACCTCAAACTCTCTCTTTTCTCTTTTTCCACAAAAACAAGATCCTAATAGTTTAGGATAGAAGATATGGCTCAAGTGTGGAAACTAGGTGTTTTTGGAAACAAGCAACAAAGAAAAACTACTTGGGAAATCTCTTGTATATGATAAAATAAAAGATCAAATCAAAATCCCAAACCTAGTTCTCTTTGATTTTCCAAAAACCCAAAACAATAAAGATTGGAAGTTTAAAGCACAAAACTCTTTTTAAAACTCTTTTAAAACAATAGAGAAAGTCTGGAAATTTTGTCTCTAAAAACCTTGGCCAAAATCCCAAAGGAATGGGGTTTATATAGGCCAAACAGAAAACTAGCCGTTAGAGCTGAGCTGGCAGCTCTGACAAACAACGGTCGACCGGCCGTCGACCGCCCAACGGTCATATTTTGACCCGTTGGAGCTACCGGTCGACCGCCCGGTCGACCGTGCCACAGGAACAGAGAGCAGACTCTCTGTCGGTCGACCGGTCGGTCGGCCGAAGATTTCCAAAGAGCAGAACTCTCTGGAGCGGTCGACCGAACGGTCGACCGGATCACTGTGCTGACAACGTGCACAGGGCTGTGCACGTCGGTCGACTGGACGGTCGACCCGACCTTGCTGCGGTCGACCGCCCAGTCGACCGACTCGGCCTGTCAGCCAGTTTCAGGTCTGCTCAGTTAAGGGATTTGGAAATAGATCTTTTAACTTAATAAAAATCCCATAAATTCACAGTAAATCAAAAAATAGTTTCAATCAAATAAAAACTATTTTTCTAAAAAACATGTTTTTCTAAAACTTGTTTTCTATAACTTCACAAAATTCAAAAACAAGATATTTTGAACTTATTAAAGCATAGTGTGTATGGATATGATCCACTACACAATCAATATGAAATATCTATGTTTTTGACATAAAGCTCTAAACTTGGTTTTGGTTGAAAAGATATATAAATATGTGATAAACATTTTAACTCAAATATCAATCATATGAAACTATTTTTGTTTCTTATATCATTTTCTTCAAAAACCAACTCTTGTATTATTATTATCACACTTTGATTTTACAAAACATGAATAGGAATGTCAAAATAAGTTTATCTAGGAAGTTTAAACATGTATGTATAGAAAGAAATCATCTACTATACATATAAATCATGAAAACTTGTTTTGATCAAACTATTCATGAAAATCAAATATCAAAACATAAAACGTGTGTGTTTGTGCACTTGAGTATATCAACTATACTAAGCTTTACAAATGGATCTAAAACTCACAATCTAAACTAGGATACCTAAGTCTTTCTTGAGGAACTCCATCTTCAAGTAGACTTGCTCCCAAACGCGATCCACCGAGTGCGAAGGGTATGATCTTTAAGCTTTGGCACCGGAATCACCATGATAAGCTTCCAAACACCTTGTTGAAGCTAATCACCAAAACTAATATCCTGCTAATGATCTGAAACTTAGAAACACAAGAATATTAGTAAACATAACTACATGAGTTGATCATCATCAAAACTAGAGTGGAAGGCCTTTGGGCCAACATAAGTCATATGCATCTTGTGATCGTGAAAATTTTGACGAAGGGTTTATTAACTCTAACTCTTATGCCTTATTTATATATATATCTATATTTTTTTTGATGGTATTATTCCTTAGTTCTATTAGGCTTTCTAATTTGCCCATGTAACGAGCCTTTAATCGATGACTCCCAAACCAAACAGTCTTAGGGCACCGGGTGAGAAAACACCCCAAGGACTTAAGGACTCGAGCAAACAAGACAACAAAACTAAGGATTTTATTATATGAACCCCTTTTAGGCGTGAATACTTATGCTTTATTAGGCACAAATACCCAGCTTAATCAGAGGATTTTTATATTTTTTTCTTTTCAAACTTATCTAGTCATCTTTCGCATAAATACTAAGGCTTGCATAGGCCAAAGCACCTAGCTAATCAATAATTTGATTTGTTTATTTTTTTTGTTATTTTTTTATAAGGCATAAGAATCTTTGTTTTTGAACCCTAAGTGTGTAAGTGTATGAAGTGTGCATATTTCATCAAGATAAAGATCAAGACTAAATTACTTTGACAAATTTTCTTCCTAACCCTAAAAATCAAACAAATAATCATTTTTTGACCAAGTATAAGAAATCCTAATTTGGATTTTCCTATTCCTTAAAATTAACTTAATTTCTCACAAAAAAATATGTCAAAATATTGTTTCTATTTTCCAAAAAGTTTTTTTTTAAAAGTAAAGAAAATGTTAATTTTTTTAATAAAAAGAAAAACCTAAGTTATGTTAGAACCCTCCCCCATACCTATCTCATGCATTGTCCTCAATGTATGAATTAATGCATAGATGCATGAAAAAGAAGAAAGGGAAGGAAAATGTTACCTTAAGGTGGTGGTTCTGGTGGTGGTCTTATTGGTCCACGAAATGCGGCCCAATCAACTTTTTGTGGGGTTCAGAGGAACCCACCAGAAATTTCTCTAATATAACCCATTAAAATGATAAATCCATAAAGGATTTTTATTAAATATGTGACCCCATCTAATTTTCAAATTCCATAACAAATTTCAGAGTCAAATTTGTCAATCACCCCGTCCCAGAATGGAGTGCGAAAAGATAGAATGATTGACTTAGACTCAGGAAGTATAGGAACTAATACCGACTCAGGAAGGTGGCTTAAGTCAAGTAAAGGCTCAGGAGTTGAGATTGGTTCAAGAAGTAGGTCCAAGTCAAGAAGTTGAAACTCAAGTCCACAGTTATTTTCCAATAATGGAATGTGACTTAATATTGGTGATTCAAGTTCAAGAAGGATAGGTGTGGGAATCAAAATTAACTCTAAAATATTATTCAAGTCAGGTAACAAAACAGGAGTCAATATTGATTCGAAAATTTGAACTGGATCACAGATTTGAGAATGTAGGTCACATTTCTCATTGAGTTCAATGTCATGAAAATGAGAACTTACCAATTTATCAATGGGATTTTCAAAATTATAGAATTGGTCAAGTTCAATATGATCATCAAAGATGGGTGAATCAATTTCATTATGAATTGGCACAGGATCCAACGTTGACTCGGGAAAGAGATTGAAATCAGGTGAAGACACCGGAGTCATTATTGAATTAGGAAGTAAAATTGAATCACTAAGTTGAGGTTCATGATCATTTTCAAGTTCGATTTCAGGAAAAGGATAACTTGCCAAACTGTCAATATCATTTTCAAAATTTGGAGTTTGGGCAAGTTCAAATGATTGTTCTAAAATGGAACCTTAATTTCCAAAACAACATGACTGTTCAGCTCTAACAGAATGGTTAGTGACATCAGAACTGGTCAAACGGTGAGAACGTAGAAATTGGACCATCATATCTATGTCACGATTACGAGCGTTCTGAACCTGAGTCATGGCTTCAAGTATCTTTTCATAGTTGATGGGTTCATCGTCTTGTTGAAAAGTTGAAGTGTTGCTTTGGAATTGGTGGTGAAATTGTGAGTCCATCAGATTTTGGAATTTTTGTTTGGACTCACGTGTACTCATTTCCAAAATTGATAGTTTTCTATTTTGGACTGTTGGAACTGAGTATGAATCTTGAAAATATTGTGGACTAGGTGGAGAAGGAGGACAAGTTGGTTGAAAATTAGACTCGAGGAGGTGAATCCCCACTGACTCTGTGAAGAGTTGAAATTATTATGAAAACTATGGCTATACGATTGGAGATATGGGTTATATTGATTCGGATAAGACCAATCCGGCACACTAAGTTGGTTAAAGTTATGATATACCGGGTTGGTAATATTCGAAAAAGAAGTCGGTGTGTAATATGGATTACTATTAAAATTGAAAAAATTGTTATTATAAGCCATATCACACAATAAACAAAGAAAAATAAACAAATAAGCAAACAAAAATTCTAAACTAAGTTAGGGTAGACCTATGACCTAGACGACTCCTAACTGATTAAACTGTCAACAGGAGGTTTAATGCAGACTTTGACCACAAGCTAATCAGCCAGGTCAGGGTAAGATTGGTGGGAGGTTTTCCGTCAAAGACGTTCCTTAATTAAATAACTACCAACCTTCGGGCTTTCGACCCTTAATCCTATTCTTAGACACTGATTTGGCAGGAGTCAAATTCCAACACCTTTTCCCCTTAGGATAATCTCCTAATTGAGTCCGAGATGTCCCTAGGGCCAACGTCTACTCATTTTTAGTTAGGCTTGGGTTAGTGAGTGCTTGGAATCTAATTTTTGGGCTAAGGAAGGGTGATTAAATCCCCACCTTATCTTGTTATGGGGTGGTGCCCTTAAGATCAGTTTGTGCAAGTGTACAAGATATGTAAACAAGATTCACTCAAAGTGATATAAATCAATCAAGAGATGAGTCCTATTCTAGATGCAATGCGAACATACCTTGCTCCAGCACTCTTCAACAGTAAAAATAAATGAATTGAAAAGACACGTGCCTAAAATGCAAACGTCTAATCAATTTTTTTATCTTTTTCAATAACTATTTTACTGTTGGTTTATTAGCAGGCTTATTAGCAGGCTTATGTGATGGCATATAAGAAATAAAGTTGCAGAAAACTAGAATTTTACAAAGCAAGCAGCCCTACAAAAAGAACACTTAGTAGTGAACTCTTCCTTGTCGTGGAAACACAGCTAAAGCCGAGCAAACGCGGCAATTCAGAGGGTACTTGGTCTCTGTTTTCTGGAATAGAGGCCCAAGATCACTTATATGTTTCTGCAATCCCTTTTTCCTACTTTGCTTGCCCTATAACCTGCAACAGAGAAGAAAATTCGTTTTAGTTCTAAAAATTTAATAAAAATTAGATTTCAATAAAAACCATTACCCTCCCAGGCAACGACGCCAAAATTTTGATTGAGGCAAAACCTGCACACAAAATAAAGAATTTCAGATTTAAGAATAAAGATGTGCAAGTGCTCAATTCTTACCGCTATAGCAAGTGGCTATGCGGGTCATGATCCACAAGGAGGGTTTGCGATGGAATCGTTCAAAGTTTTGTATTGAAATCTTTATGAAGATAAAATGAGAGTTCTTCTTTGTTTTTAAGAAATAAAAATGAAAAAGAATTATGTTAAAGTTAGAAAGAAAACGATAGAATGAGAAGGTGGAGAAAACCAGAAAATGGCTATGTATAAATGAGTTGGGAAAGAAGTGATTTGGAAGATATGGTGTTGATGATTAATTTACAGAAATAAAAGAAAAGAAATAAAAATAATTACTTACCTTCTTTTCACCAAAAGCTTGCCTTGATTCTTCAGCTACGATGTTACCTTGAAGTGGAGGCAATCAACGCATAGCTCATAAGAGTTGATTATTGGTCTCTTCCACATTACATCATCAAGACAACTCAAGCATGAAATGATACAGAGAGAGACTCAATTCCATCGTTGATAGGTAGTAAAAAGTGCATATTTATCACTATATTTACTATCACATTTTCATATTTATTCCTATAATTTTGCACTATTACTAATGTTTTATTATTTATTGTGTGCAAGCCTTGAGTAATTAAAAATAAAGAAATAAAAGCCTAAAAGAAGCCCAAAAGCCCATGTCCAAGCCCAATGCAAAAGTTGCAATTACCAAATGTCAAAGTTGCAATTACCAAGTGCAAAAGTTGTAAATACTAAAAGAAGAGGGAAGGGATAGACTTCTATTCAACCCTAAATGCTTGCAGAATGAGGATAAAGATAAGAGGAGAAGAGTGCAAGGATTACAAAATCGTTTTGAAAGATTTGGAAGATTTGAATTTAGTGTAACTTGCTTCCCAAGTTATCCCGAATTTTCAAAATAAAGAGTCGGGATGCCAGATCTAAATGGATATACCTAGATGGACGGACCAAAGGAGGCTACGCGCGAAAGCGCGTGGCCAGCAGGCAATATTTGGTCGTGGAAACGCGGCCACAGCCGCGTTTCCGTGGCAATCCAGATGACTCTGGGTACCGGCTTTCGTGGAGGAGTTGTATTAGGACTCTACGTCTTCCAGCTCCTATAAATACCCCTGCAGAGCAACAGAGAAGGGCGTGGAGTGAAGTACAGAAATAAATCTAGGGTTTTTCTTAGGCTAACTTGTAGATTAGTTTTTTATTTTATTTTTTGTAATTTTTAATTATGTAACTGAGAGGAGAGGATACTTTCATGGAGGAAGGAGATCAAACTTGTACTGAGGTGACATCGGTGTAAGTAAAATTTTTCTTCCATTGTTAATTGAATAAACTCAAAGTTTAGTTTTGTTCTTCTATTCTTGTTTTGTTTTTTTCCCTCTGATGTCTTACAATCCAAGAGAATCTGATAGCTTCGAGACTGCTTAGCCGTTGAAGTGCCCTTGATGGCCTATGGTGATGAACAAGCCTTCTCTTGCTAGTATAGTTTGTCTTTTGTTTTCATAGTATAGATCGAGAAGGGTGAAGATGTTATACGCCATGCTTAAATGCCTTCAAAGACAAGGTAAGTCGTTGCAACGGATCAAAGGTAAGCAGACGCCAAAGAGGTAGGTAAGTATGTTTTTAGTTTTCTATCTTTTATTTCTTAAGTTTAGATTACCAACACTATCTCTTTCACTTATTTTTATTGTAAATACCATTGTAAATATCATTGTAAATATCATTATAAATAAAAAAGAGAGAACTTACTAAACAAGCTTCCATCGCTAGTCCCTCCATGTGGATCATGACCCGCATAGCCACTTGCTATAGCGGTAGTATTGAGCACCCTGCACTTTCTATCTTAAAGTTCTGAAAATCTATATTTTGTGTGCAGGTAAAATCTCAATCAATCGTCATGAGCTATCGGTGGCACTCGCAAAGACAAGGCTCTTTCGATGCTTTTAGAATCACTTGGAAGACAATTGTACCAAAAAGAAAAGTGAAATAGAAAAGAAGAAGAAGAGGAAAAACTAAATCGAAGTACATACAAAGAGAGAATACAGATTTGATCTCATAACGATAAAAGAAAAGAAAGAAACCTTACACCAGTGTCACTCTCAGCTCGAGCTTCATTCTTGTTCTTCTATGAAAGTCTGACCTCCTCTGAATTACATAAATGAAAACTAAAATTACATGAAAAACAAAACAAAAACCTACACTAAAAAATAAAAAACTAGGCTAAATCCTATCTCTGTATCGTCGTCCCATTTTCAGTGCAAATACTACCTTTTTATAGGCAAAAACCTAACCTACAGGATCCCGGGAAGATTAGGGGAGCAAATGCTCCCCCTAACTTGCTAACCAAGCCGTGGAAATGCGGCTTTGGCCGCGTTTCTGCGGCCAGGGTGTGGCTAGGTGGCCACACCGTATTGGTGGGTCTCCCTGGGTTCTCGTTCTGTCTTTATCTTGGGTTAGATTTGCAGTTTAGCTCCGAGATTTTGAAGAAATGGCTGTTGATCTTTGCTTCAACCGATCAATTCTAAGAGGATTCTTCTCAACCGATTTTCAACCTCTTGATTTTGCCCTGATTCACTGAGTTCAAATTAATTCTGATTTAATTCAGAATTTGGTGGGCTTTGGGCTTATTTCTCTTCACTCTCCTTAAGGAATGGGCCTGCAAATAAATTAACATTTAATTAGGACAATGCAGATTTTATTCTATAATAAGTATGGAAATATGATACTAAATGTGCAACATTAGCGACCCATCAAGCATGTTAACCAAGATATCTTGTTAGTTCAAATATATATTGATGATATTATTTTTGGTGCTACTAACAAAGTTTTATATGAAGATTCTTCCACCAGAATGCAACAAGAGTTTGAAATGAGTCTCATAGAAGAACTCAATTTCTTTCTTAGCTTGCATATTAAACAAGAAAAGAATGGAATTTTTATAAACCAAGGAAAATACGCTTGTGAGCTTGTGAAGAAGTATAAGTTAGAGAACTCAAAAGAGATGGCTATGAAAAATCACCTAGAGGGGGGGTGAATAGGTGATGGCTAATCTAATGGTCACTTAATGAACAAATAATGCGGAATTAAAACTAAGATGACCAAATAAAACTTCTTTTAATTATACACTTATGTATAACACAAGAGTGTTGCCGAATTCCCCTTGCGAGGCTCTGGACAAGCTCCTCTAGATTCCCCTTGAATGGGTTGAGGTGCCGCGTTGGCTCTCTTGGTTGAATACTAGTGTTAACAACAATCCCAAGCAAGTATAGCAATTATGAGCACAAGGGAATATATCAAGCATGTAAATTTAATGACAATAATAATATGCAAGATATATAAAAGAGACAAAGAGAGAAAGAGAGCAAGAGTGAGCAATCGCAAACACAAAGGGTTTGTTTCGAGGTTCGAGCACACTTGCTCTACATCCCCGCCTTCGACACACGAAGGGTTTCCACTATGCAAGATCCCAATGGATCTCTCCTCGGTGCCGCAACACCTACAACTCTCGGACTCCCAAGTCCCGTACACACGCAAGCTCCCACAAGCTTGCCGAGGCCGCACCTCGAACCAAAGAGTTCACAACCGAACTCCAAACCACCAACGAGCACACTTGCCCGTCTCCTCAAAAAGTACAAAGAACAAGTCTTTGATGATCACAACTCTTGATCACCTAAAGACACTCTCACTACAACACACCTATAGGATAATATAGCAATGGAAAGCTCAAGTGTGGTGTGAGAAAGCAAGGAAAAGAACTTAGGTGAAAAAACTCAAAGAATCACTAAAACACTCTCTTGATAAAAACTCCCTTTAAGATGGGAAGTATTTGCACTTAAATATGTTGAGAGAACTTCTGAAAACAGTTGGAAAAACTAGCTCAAAGGTCTCCCTAAATCTTAGCTTGAAACAATGACAAAACCCCCTTTTATAGAGGCCAGAAAAATATGACCGTTGGGGTCTGTCAGTGCTCCTGGTCGACCGGGCCGGTCGACCGCCAACGGTCAAAAATCCGACCGTTGGAGCCTCCGGTTGTAACGCCCCGATCCTGGCGGATACGGACACGTCACTGCGACGTATATACGTAGGTCAGAACTGCCCCCACGGATATACGCTAAGCATAAAAGTACAATACAGAAACAGAGTATAACACAAAGCGTGGTATATTCATATGCCAACTAGAAAGTACAAATACAAAGTTATACAAGTTATGATAACTGTTACACTTTACAAGTGTTTTGTTTTCACACCAAATCCAAAAGAATATATACAAAGCTTTACACAAGGTGCTCACGTAAGAAATGGAGATGCGTGAGCCAAAATGAAGAGTACGGCACGAAGGAACTAGAAGAGCTGGTCAGCCTGCTCACTGAAGTATGCCTGATCTTCCGTGGAAGAATCCACTTCGTTCCAGGTCTCAGAATCTGAATATGCAAATCCAAGGAATCAAGACATATAATAATAACAAGCTGTGGCCAAGTGGCTAAAGGACATGTAAGTAAGATAGAACAATAATAGATATAAAGCATAAAAGACAAGTCCTAATGCAAGAGATCTACAAGTAATACCTTATTATTATTACTTGTCTTACTGTGATATCTAGGTATGTGTTTGAGTGTACATCCCACACACATACATCCATATCCTAGTAATACAAGGTTGTTATTGGAAATAGCGGTTGTATCGACGAACTATGTTTACAGTGGGTCCCGTGCTTGCCGGGACCACGGTCAAGGGTATTCCGCTGCATGGAGACGGAAACAGCCGCGAGGCCTATCCATGAGGGACTTATGAATGCCCTTTATAAAAATGAAGTAAGGAATAAGGGAGCCAGCTCTCCCCTCGGTCCCCTGGAGGCCCTCAGGTCAGACCGGAAACATGATTGTACAATATACCTAAAGCCACTGTAAACACGAACACATATCGATATCCGCATGTTTCCCCCCGACCCATGTATAAGTTGGTCCATTTTATGCAAAAAGTCGAGTGTATCATGCTTGGTATAAATGATGGCACGATAAAGTGGGGAGATACGTAACAATTAACAAGTTCTAACAAGAAAATACATGATATCAAGTCATGAAGTAAAAGTGGTGATGTCCACCAAGTAACATGTCATGTGGTAGCAATTATGAAGCATAAACAAGATTAACATATCACATATGTATCAATGTAAGATCAAAATTTAAAACAGAAAAGGAAACAGAATTCTGGCCCAGGTTTAGCCTATCGGTCGACCTCCGGTCGACTGCCGGTCGACCGGGAATTGTGAAGGCGGTAGGGTGCCGGTCGACTGCCGGTCGACTGGCCAAAGTGCGTGAGCTCCAGAATTGACCGGTCGACTGCCGGTCGACTGGGCTTTGCACTGGCGGTCGAGTACCGGTCGACTGCCGGTCGACCGTACCGAATGTGAGCTCCAGGTGAGCTCCAGGTCTCCTAAGCCGGTCGACTGGTTGGTTAACCGGTCGACCGCTAACTCAAATTTGTGCACGTTTGTGCATATCGGTCGACTGCCCCCCCTGGGCCGGTCGACCGGAGTTCTGAAATAGGCTGTGGTCTGTTCTGAAAAATCAGATTTTTGTGGTGGGTGTTTTGGATGGATAAAAATATGATTTTTATAACATAAAGTGACATGATCTATCAACACAAATATACTAGGAATATTACTAGTCTTGGTGAGTAAATATACTCACATCGAACGGTCGATTGGAATTTCTACGCGTTCCGAAAGAGCCGAATCACCAACTTGATTCTCGGCGATAACCTGGACGATCCCAAATCAACGAAGTGGTAGTTGCTTGAGATGGAAGAGAACACCTAGGGTTTGCTTTGGAGAAGGAGAGAGATTGTGTGAAGGTTGGTTTCTTGGTGAAGTGAAGAAGAAGAATAAAAATGTAAAGGATTTTGTTTAAATAGGGTTTGGATTTTGTAAAGGAAGTGTAAATAAATAAAAGAGAGGGGTTTATTTGCAAAAGAGTGGGGATGAGGTGTTTCCCTTGGCCAATGGTGGCCGGCCATGGAGATGAAGAGTTAATGAGGGTATTAATGAGGAAGTGGGTGGGATTTTAGATATTTTGGAAGAGATATTTTGAGAATTTTGTTGGAAAGAAAAGAAGAAAGGAAAAAGAAAAAGGAAAAAGGAGAAGAAATTATAAAAAGAGAAGATATTTTCTCTAACTCGAAAGATTAAAATATTGAAAACACGGGTTCCCGGGTTAAAGTCACGTACACGGAAAACATTTCGGAAAATACCGAAATCGTCCGAATTTCAAGTATCTCGGAACGACTCCTAATTTTCACCAAAAATCTATCATAATATAAGAAGACTTAAAATGAAATCCTTTTTGAGAAATACCTTATAATTTTAATTATAAAAATCCCGGAACCAGTAATTTACCGACTCCGTAAGAATTTTCGTAAAATCGTAAAATTCTCAGAAAAAGGCTTTAGTTAAGAAAGATGATCCTCATTCATAAAGTCTAAAGGACTTTCTGGAAATTCCTAACAGTTTGGAAAATAAAAATCAGAAAATTGATCAGCGGCGTTGGTCGACACCGGTTTTGAAGAAATTCATTTTAATTCCAAAAAATTCCAGAAAATCACATAAAATCTAATATATTAGGAAATGATATTTGAAATTAAAATTGATTAAATACGGGAAGTAAAACGAAGAATACTACTGAAAAGCTGAATACGCAACAAGGTACGTATTCTGGAAACGGGGTATTACAATCTATCCACCTTACAAAATTTCGTCCTCGAAATTTCGTAAAGTGAAAGGCAACAAGGGAAAGGAAACAGATGGATAAGAATATGACGGAAGATAACGAAGAATAGAAGGAAAGAATCTTACCAAGTGGTGAAGAGTTGAGGATATCGCTCTCGGATAACGTCCTCTCGTTCCCATGTAGCTTCTCCCGGCACATGCCGATTCCAAGACACCAACACTAAAGGTATAGCCTTGTTCTTTAGTGTCTTCACACTTCTGTCCAAGATGGCCATCGGATGCTCCTGATATGATAAGTCCGGTTGTAACTCCAGTTCGGAATGATCCAAGATATGGCTATCATCCTTCACATACCGCCTCAACTGAGACACGTGGAAAACATTATGAACTCCGTCCAACGATGGCGGCAATGCCAATCGATAAGACACATCTCCCACTCGATCCAATATCTCGAATGGGCCGATATATCTCGGACTTAGCTTCCCACGAGTGCCGAACCGGATTACTCCCTTGGTCGGTGAAATCTTCAAGAACACATGATCTCCAACTCCGAATTCCAATGGCCTCCTCTGAGAATCTGCCCAACTCTTCTGCCTACTCTGAGCTGCTCTGAGATGCTCTCTGATAACTCTGACCTTTTCTGTAGTCTGCATCAGCATCTCTGGTCCCAATAGGCTCCTCTCACCGATTTCATCCCAACAAATCGGTGACCTGCACTTCCTCCCATACAGTGCCTCAAAAGGTGCCATCTTTATACTTGCCTGGTAGCTGTTGTTATAAGAAAACTCGGCCAAGTGAAGATGGTCTTCCCATGAACCCCTGAACTCAATCATGCAGGCTCTAAGCATATCTTCGAGGATCTGAATGGTCCTCTCAGATTGTCCGTCTGTCTGAGGATGATAAGCTGTACTGAACTTCAGACGAGTGCCTAGACTTTCTTGGAGACTCTCCCAGAAATGAGATCTAAATCTCGTGTCTCTGTCTGAGACAATACTGACTGGCACTCCATGCAGACGAACTACTTCCTTCATATACTTCTCTGCCAAAACCTCAGTTGTCTGTCCTACCCGGAATGGAATGAAATGGGCTGACTTAGTGAGGCGATCAATGATGACCCACACAGCATTATTACCTTTGGGACTACGAGGTAATGCTGTGACAAAGTCCATCGTGATATGCTCCCACTTCCACTCGGGTATTGGCAAAGGTTGAAGAAGTCCAGCTGATCTCTGATGCTCGATCTTTATCTGCTGGCACACCAAGCACTTAGCCACAAACTGAGCTATCTCTCTCTTCATGGCATTCCACCAAAAGTGTTTCTTCAGGTCCTGGTACATCTTGTTTCCCCCAGGATGTATAGAATATGCCGAACTGTGGGCTTCAGCCAAAATCTTCTGTCTCACTTCCCCCTGGGGAACACAAAGTCTATCTCCAAAGTATAAGGCATCATCAGGACGAATACAGATATCCGTCCTCAATCCAGCCTCTACCTGATCTCTGAATGTCTGAAGTCTGGGATCCTCCTTCTGTGCTTCCTTAATCTCCTCTATCAAAGATGACTGGATCTGTAAGGCCATAAGCTGTCCTGTCCTCTCAGCTCCTCGAACTACCATCAAATCCAATCTGATAAAATCCTGAATCAACTCCTTTTGCTGAGTGAACTGAACAAGTACCCTGTTCTCTGGCATTCTGCTCAGGGCATCAGGAACTGTATTGACCTTGCCTGGATGGTATTGCAAGTCAATGTCATAATCAGCCATAAGCTCCAGCCACCGTCTCTGCCTCATGTTCAGCTCTTTCTGAGAAAAGATATACTTGAGGCTCTTGTGATCTGTATATATCAGCACTCTATCTCCCAGAAGATAGTGCCTCCAAATCTTCAAGGCAAAGATCACTGCTGCCAACTCCAAGTCATGAGTTGGGTAATTCCTCTCATGAGGTTTCAACTGCCTGGATGCGTATGCTATAACATGATCATGTTGCATAAGCACACATCCCAGGCCTTTACCTGAAGCATCACTAAAGATGACCATTCCTCCTCTCCCTGAGGGAGTTCTCAAGATGGGAGCCGAAATGAGCTTCTGTTTCAACTGCTCGAAGGCTGCATCACACTCCTCTGTCCAAATGTACTTTACTCCTTTCCGGGTAAGCTGGGTTAACGGAGCTGCAATCCGAGAGAAATCCTGGACGAAGCGTCTGTAATAGCCAGCTAGTCCAAGAAAACTCTTTATCTCCGTCACCGTCCTCGGAACTGGCCAATCCCTTACTGCCTGGACCTTACTCGGATCAACTGAGATACCTTCTGCTGACACCACATGTCCGAGGAATGCTATACTGTCCAGCCAGAATTCACACTTACTCCTCTTGGCATGAAGCTGTTCCTGCTGAAGTGTCTGCAACACAATTCTTAAGTGTTCTTCATGCTCCCGGTTGTTCTTTGAATAGATCAAGATGTCGTCGATGAAAACAACAACAAACTGATCCAAGAAGGGCGAGAACACTCGGTTCATCAAGTCCATAAACACTGCAGGGGCATTAGTGACTCCGAAAGGCATTACTAGAAACTCATAGTGGCCGTATCTGGTCCTAAATGCCGTCTTCGGTATATCCTCCTTCTTTACCCCCAGCTGATGGTAACCCGACTGTAAGTCCAACTTGGAGAATACACGGGCTCCATGAAGCTGATCAAATAAATCATCAATCCTGGGAAGGGGATACCTGTTCTTGATGGTGACTTTGTTCAATTCTCTATAATCGATACAAAGTCTCTTGCTACCATCCTTCTTATTGGCCAATAGTACTGGAGCTCCCCACGGTGAAGCACTTGGCCTGATCAGTCCTTTATCTGAATACTCCTGTAGCTGCTTCTTCAGGATTTCTAACTCCGTCGGTGCCATCCTGTACGGAGCTTTAGATATAGGTGCTGCTCCTGGAATAGTCTCGATGGAGAACTCAATCATCCTGACAGGTGGCAGTCCTGTGATTTCAGCAAACACCTCCGGGAATTCATCCCACACTGGCACCTTCTGCTTCTGAACCTCCGAAGAAATGATCTGCTTTCCCTTAGTGGACTTCACTTCTCCACTAAACTGAAACTCAGGCTGAAGGGGAATTCTAAACTTGATCTTCTTCTCCCTACAATCAATCACAGCGTAGTACTGACTAAGCCAAGTCATGCCTAAGATCACGTCGTACCCTTTAGTATCGAGCACGAGCATATCTATGGCTAAGACCTTGTCACATAGTTCCACTGGACAATCAGTACACACTCTAGATGATAAGACTACCCCATTCCCTGTACTTATCTCCCATTTGTGGTCTAATAATCTAACAGGAATAGAATGTATAGCCACAAATTTATCTGAGATGTAACAATGGGATGCACCAGAGTCGAATAAAGCGAGAACAGGCTTTGAGTGTACTCTGATGTTACCTGTAATCACTTCCTCTGAAGCCTCAGCCTCTGCCTCTGTCAGGTTGTAAGCCTGACCTCTGCCACGCCCGGCTGTTGTCCTACCTCCTCTCTGCACTGGGCGAATCATATGCTGTGGAGGAAGGGGTGCTCTCCTCATCACCGGTCCCTGGCTTCTCTGCTCAAGTGGCCCTGGTACTGCCCGCTGTCCACTCGGTCCTGGTAGTGCCGGCATAGCTTGACCAACCATCCCCGTTCTCCTATGGGGACAAGCCTCCATCGGATGATCTCTTGAACCACATATCAGGCACCACCCATTCGCCCTACGGCAATTTGCTCGAGTGTGTCCAGGTTTCAGACAGAAGTTGCAGATAGGCCCTGGCTGGTAAGGAGCTGGCCTAAAGGGTTGCCTCATCTGTACCTTGGCTGCTCTGAACGGGCCTCCTCTTCCCATTGGCACAAAGGGCCTCTTCATAGCCTGCTGTCTCATCTGATCCCCCTGCGTCTTCTCAAACCCACGCTCGACTTCCCGAGCGATAGAGAGAACATCTGCATAGGTCTTCAGCTGCTGGGGCATCAGGTACATCTGAATCCTCATCTGAAGACCCTGCTGAAACCTGCTCGCTCGCTTCTCTTCATCTGTCACCATATAAGGAGCGAAACGGCTGAGTCTAAGGAAGTCTGCGGCATACTCGTCCACAGACTTGATCCCCTGCTGGAGCCTGATGAATTGCTCCTCCATCTCTTTCTGCGCCGTCGCAGGGAAGAAACGGCGGTAGAAACTCTTGGAGAAGGCGTCCCAAGTAACGGGCTTCTCCAAGCGGGCCTCCTCTGCAAGCCACCAAGTCCGCGCTATGTCTTTCAGCTGGATCTTAGCGACTTCAACTTGGCTCTCCTGCGGGACACGGGCTGCGTTCAGCAGGTCAGTCGTGTCCGTCAACCATTGTTCCGCCTCCAATGGCTTCTCACTCCCCGTGAATATCGCAGGCTGCAATCTCCTGAAATCCGAGACATTTCCCGGCTTCTGCTCCTTCGGGGCTGCTAGCTCTTGCCTAAGGAGTTCGGTCTGCTGCTGCTGATTGTCCATCTGCTGTTTCTGGTTCCCCAGCATAGTCTGAATGATCTGCAGGACCTCAGCATTCTCTCCGCCTACGGGTCCATTCGGGACCTGCCCGACGTTGTTACGACCCGATCGCCTCTCCATATCGAATGCTAACTGGAATTGGAAACAATTGAAAGGAGTTTAGGATACGAAGGAATTGATTAATGAAGGAATCAGGAAGGACTCTATAACTTTGTACATTGTAATTGGCATAAGCAAATTACTAGAATTTGCCACTTATTGTACTTTAGGTTTGAGAGCCTAGGCTCTGATACCAACCTGTAACGCCCCGATCCTGGCGGATACGGACACGTCACTGCGACGTATATACGTAGGTCAGAACTGCCCCCACGGATATACGCTAAGCATAAAAGTACAATACAGAAACAGAGTATAACACAAAGCGTGGTATATTCATATGCCAACTAGAAAGTACAAATACAAAGTTATACAAGTTATGATAACTGTTACACTTTACAAGTGTTTTGTTTTCACAACCAAATCCAAAAGAATATATACAAAGCTTTACACAAGGTGCTCACGTAAGAAATGGAGATGCGTGAGCCAAAATGAAGAGTACGGCACGAAGGAACTAGAAGAGCTGGTCAGCCTGCTCACTGAAGTATGCCTGATCTTCCGTGGAAGAATCCACTTCGTTCCAGGTCTCAGAATCTGAATATGCAAATCCAAGGAATCAAGACATATAATAATAACAAGCTGTGGCCAAGTGGCTAAAGGACATGTAAGTAAGATAGAACAATAATAGATATAAAGCATAAAAGACAAGTCCTAATGCAAGAGATCTACAAGTAATACCTTATTATTATTACTTGTCTTACTGTGATATCTAGGTATGTGTTTGAGTGTACATCCCACACACATACATCCATATCCTAGTAATACAAGGTTGTTATTGGAAATAGCGGTTGTATCGACGAACTATGTTTACAGTGGGTCCCGTGCTTGCCCGGGACCACGGTCAAGGGTATTCCGCTGCATGGAGACGGAAACAGCCGCGAGGCCTATCCATGAGGGACTTATGAATGCCCTTTATAAAAATGAAGTAAGGAATAAGGGAGCCAGCTCTCCCCTCGGTCCCCTGGAGGCCCTCAGGTCAGACCGGAAACATGATTGTACAATATACCTAAAGCCACTGTAAACACGAACACATATCGATATCCGCATGTTTCCCCCCGACCCATGTATAAGTTGGTCCATTTTATGCAAAAAGTCGAGTGTATCATGCTTGGTATAAATGATGGCACGATAAAGTGGGGAGATACGTAACAATTAACAAGTTCTAACAAGAAAATACATGATATCAAGTCATGAAGTAAAAGTGGTGATGTCCACCAAGTAACATGTCATGTGGTAGCAATTATGAAGCATAAACAAGATTAACATATCACATATGTATCAATGTAAGATCAAAATTTAAAACAGAAAAGGAAACAGAATTCTGGCCCAGGTTTAGCCTATCGGTCGACCTCCGGTCGACTGCCGGTCGACCGGGAATTGTGAAGGCGGTAGGGTGCCGGTCGACTGCCGGTCGACTGGCCAAAGTGCGTGAGCTCCAGAATTGACCGGTCGACTGCCGGTCGACTGGGCTTTGCACTGGCGGTCGAGTACCGGTCGACTGCCGGTCGACCGTACCGAATGTGAGCTCCAGGTGAGCTCCAGGTCTCCTAAGCCGGTCGACTGGTTGGTTAACCGGTCGACCGCTAACTCAAATTTGTGCACGTTTGTGCATATCGGTCGACTGCCCCCCCTGGGCCGGTCGACCGGAGTTCTGAAATAGGCTGTGGTCTGTTCTGAAAAATCAGATTTTTGTGGTGGGTGTTTTGGATGGATAAAAATATGATTTTTATAACATAAAGTGACATGATCTATCAACACAAATATACTAGGAATATTACTAGTCTTGGTGAGTAAATATACTCACATCGAACGGTCGATTGGAATTTCTACGCGTTCCGAAAGAGCCGAATCACCAACTTGATTCTCGGCGATAACCTGGACGATCCCAAATCAACGAAGTGGTAGTTGCTTGAGATGGAAGAGAACACCTAGGGTTTGCTTTGGAGAAGGAGAGAGATTGTGTGAAGGTTGGTTTCTTGGTGAAGTGAAGAAGAAGAATAAAAATGTAAAGGATTTTGTTTAAATAGGGTTTGGATTTTGTAAAGGAAGTGTAAATAAATAAAAGAGAGGGGTTTATTTGCAAAAGAGTGGGGATGAGGTGTTTCCCTTGGCCAATGGTGGCCGGCCATGGAGATGAAGAGTTAATGAGGGTATTAATGAGGAAGTGGGTGGGATTTTAGATATTTTGGAAGAGATATTTTGAGAATTTTGTTGGAAAGAAAAGAAGAAAGGAAAAAGAAAAAGGAAAAAGGAGAAGAAATTATAAAAAGAGAAGATATTTTCTCTAACTCGAAAGATTAAAATATTGAAAACACGGGTTCCCGGGTTAAAGTCACGTACACGGAAAACATTTCGGAAAATACCGAAATCGTCCGAATTTCAAGTATCTCGGAACGACTCCTAATTTTCACCAAAAATCTATCATAATATAAGAAGACTTAAAATGAAATCCTTTTTGAGAAATACCTTATAATTTTAATTATAAAAATCCCGGAACCAGTAATTTACCGACTCCGTAAGAATTTTCATAAAATCGTAAAATTCTCAGAAAAAGGCTTTAGTTAAGAAAGATGATCCTCATTCATAAAGTCTAAAGGACTTTCTGGAAATTCCTAACAGTTTGGAAAATAAAAATCAGAAAATTGATCAGCGGCGTTGGTCGACACCGGTTTTGAAGAAATTCATTTTAATTCCAAAAAATTCCAGAAAATCACATAAAATCTAATATATTAGGAAATGATATTTGAAATTAAAATTGATTAAATACGGGAAGTAAAACGAAGAATACTACTGAAAAGCTGAATACGCAACAAGGTACGTATTCTGGAAACGGGGTATTACACCGGTCGACCGTCCCAGTCGACCGAGCCACTGGAGCAGAGAGTAAACTCTCTGTCGGTCGACCGGACCGGTCGGCCGATATTTCCAGAGAGCAAAGCTCTCTGAAGCGGTCGACCGACCCGGTCGACCGTTCTCCAGTGCACGAAGGCGTGCACGTCTGTGCACGTCGGTCGACTGATCCGGTCGACCGACTTCAGACTCGGTCGACCGGACCGGTCGACCGCTGAAGCCTGAAACAGTTTTTCTGCACAGATACGGGATTTGAAAATAGGTCTTTTGGCTTACATAAAATCCCATAAAATCACAGTAAATGTAAAACACAGTTTTAATCACAATAAAAACTGTTTTTCTAAAAATATGATTTTCTAAAACTTGTTTTCCCATAACTTCACAAAATACAAAAACAAGATATTTGAGTTCATTTTAAAGCATAGTGTGTATGGATATGATCCACTACACAATCAATATGAAATATCTATGTTTTTGACATTAATGCTCTAATCATGATTTTGGTTTAAAGATATGAACTATGAAATACCAAAATCCAAGATAAATATTTTGTCACAAAGAAAAAATCTTTTTCTAAATAAAAATTCTTTTCTAAAATGAAATCTTTTATGAAAGCAATTAAATCAAGAGTTCTATCAAGAGTGTGTGTGTGATATAGACTTGAGCAATCCACCAACTATCTATCCTTTACATTTTTTACCTAAAATAAAATACAAATCTTATACCTAGACACAAGTCTTCATCTTCTTGAAGTCTTCACTTGAAGGCTTCTCATCTTCTTGACTTGGTCCAAGCTTGATCCAAAAGCTCCTTGGATCACAACATGCTAGCTCCAAATCTTGATATTTTATCCTTTGTTGAGCTTTGCACCTACTAAGATCTTGATCATGAACCTGTCACTAATTAGCACAAGATCATTAGTAAATATAACTTCATGAGTTGATCATCATCAAAACTAGGGTGAAGGGCCTTTGGGCCAACAATCTCCCCCTTTTTGATGATGACAAGACTCATGAGGTTATATATGCATGGATTAAAGTAAAGCTTCAAAGAAGCTCCCCCTTAACACATGCATCACAAAAAAAATAATAGATATGGCAATAAAAGCACATGACATGTATGCAAATGTAGGAGATGCAATCATAGCAAAAATCAAATCTTTTACTCCTATTTGCAAAATACAACATATATGCATAATAAGTAAGGAAGACAAATACTTCTCCCCCTTAAGCAATGAAAACATGCATATACAATCTCAAATACTTCTCCCCCTTTTTGTCAATCATCAACAAAGGGTTAAAAGTAAAATACATCAAACAAAATTTTCTCCCCCTTTATGTCAAAAATAAAGAAGTCAAGGAGGGATAACAAGTCAATCACTAAAAGATTATATGCGATATATATCCATGAAGAGTGTAATACCCCGTTCCCAGAATACGTACTTAGTTGCGTATTCAGATTTTTCGATCGTATTTTTCGATTTACTTCTTGTATTTATTTTGTATTATGCATTGTTTACATGATTGTTTTGTCTTGGATTTGGATTCGTGGACTCGGAGTCAGCCCTAGTCTGAACCGAGGGCCCGATCCTAGAGTATTGTTTGATTTGGACATTCTGGTATTCTGATTTGACCAATTTCAGTTTTAACATTGTTTTCCAATATTCTAGATTTTCTATGATTTTCTGGAATTTTCCTTGATTAAGTTGAAAATCTTCAAAATCGGTGTCGGCCAGTGCCGCTGACCGATTCCAGGATTTTTAGTTTACAAACAGTTAGGAATTTCTAGAAAGTTCTTTAGACATTATTTCTTAGAATCATATTTCTTACCTAAATACTTTTTCTGAGGATTTTATGAATTTATGAAAATTCCACCGGAGTCGGTATTTTATTGGTTCCGGGATTTTTAGTTTTAAAACTATAAAGTATTTCTTAAAACGGATTTCACTATGATTCTTAGTATAATATTCTTGATTTTTGATAATTATTTCGGGTCGTTCCGAGATACTTGATTTCGGGACGAATCCGGTATTTTCCCGAAAGATTTCCGCATCCGCAACTCAATCCCGGGAATCCGCCACTTTCATTATTTTCATTTTCCTTTCCAAGAAAATATCTTCTCCTTTATAATTTCTTTTCCATTTTCCTTTTCCTTTATTTCCTTCCTCCACAAGCCAAAAGCCTTTCCTCACTTCCACACACTTCCACACACTTCCATTTTCCTCCACCAAAATATCTCCTCCAAAATATCTCCACCTCACCCTCTTCCATGGCCGGCCACCATTGGCCAAGAGAAACACCTCACCCCCACTTTGCAATTAAGCCCCTCTCTTTTATTTAATTGCATCATCTTCACAAATCCCAATCCTATAAATCCTTTTCCTTCTCCATTTCATTTCCTTTTTCACTTCCCTTCACTTCTCTTCACCAAAACCCTAACCTCCATCAACTCCTCTTCATCTCCATCACTACAACAACAACCACCACAACTTCTCCAACCTACCTTCATCTTTTTCCTTCCCCATCTCCATGGAAATCTCCACAACTCCACAACTCCAAAACCCCACCTTCTTCTTCATCATCAACTTCAATCACTACCACCATCACTCCATCACCAACCACTCCTTTTGGTGATTAATTTTCCTCACCCAGACTTAGTCAATTCTTAGTATACATATGTATTCTTATCATGTACACTTGTGTCTTCAATCCATGATTAATTGATCATCAAACACCACCATCAAAATCTGTTCTGTTTGCTGTTTCCAGACGATTAGTCGACTTGACCTATAGATTAGTCGACTAGAAACCCTTAGATGAAACATAGCCTTTTCTGGAAACACAGTTTTAGTCGACTAGACCAAATTACCAGTCGACTAGAGACCCTTAGTCGACTACACCCTTGACCCTAGTCGACTCCTGAAACCAAACTTAACTTTCTGTATCACAGTTTTAGTCGACTTAGCCTAACTATCAGTCGACTTGAGATGTCTATTAGTCGACTACCCATTTTAATCTAGTCGACTAACTTTTCCTGAATCAGAAACTCAACTCTCTGTATCACAGATTTAGTCGACTTACGTATATGTTAGTCGACTTGAGTCCTCTATTAGTCGACTACCCTTTCTACCCTAGTCGACTAACTTTTCCCTGAAACCAAACCCAACTCTCTGGAACCCAGTTTTAGTCGACTATACCAAACTGTTAGTCGACTAACTCCCTTATTAGTCGACTACTCTTCCACCTAGTCGACTAACTTTGGCTGTTTGTCTTAGTTGATTTCTTTCTTGAACATGAACCTTATCCTCTAGACTTATATCATATGTAGGTATTACTTGACTTGTCTCATGACAAACATCATCTTCCCTTCTCTCTTTCTTTCTCCTCTTCACTCTACATATTTATCTCAGGTTTTGTGGCGCATCCCAAGCTTCCGTAGATTTCGGCTCTTTCGGTATTTTGGTGATTTAGGCGAGTAGTCTCGCTCTTCGCTCTTCTCTTTTGAGTTTCCCGTTTCGTCGGGACGATAAGTATTTCGCTTCATGTTTTCATATACTTTATTCCATATATCTTTTACTGCTTTCATATTATGCGTGGCCGACCCTTCGTGGTCGTTGACTTCTGGGATTCTGCTATGTTATCACTTGCCCTGCTATTATTTCAGACCTGTCAGTTACATGCTTCCTTTTAACACATGTATATCACTTGACAACTGTGTTATCACCTGACCACCTGACATGCTATTATTTGGCAAGACCCTCTTGATTATGTCATGACTTACCCAGACTATTATCAATCTCTTATTATGATTGGTTGCTTGTTAAATATCACCATCTTGTCATGCTATCACTTTACACCCAGCATGATATACTTGACTTGTGATTATCATCTTTACGGGAACCTTGACTTGTTATTCTGTATCATGATCAGTGACCTGTTTTCCTGCTTTACATGCAGTGACCTGACTATATAGTACTTATGTATTCCTGAATTCCTGATCATGTCTTGTTCCTGATTATTCCCGTAAAGTGATAATTAAACTATTGAATCCTAAAAAGGACCAACTTGTATTGGGTCGGGGGAAACATGCGGATATCGATATGTGTTCGTGTTTACAGTGGTATTAGGTATGTTGTGCAACTAAATTTCCGGTCTGACCTGAGGGCCTCCAGGGGACCGAGGGGAGAGCTGGCTCCCTCATTACTGGTACCATCATGATAAGGGCATACATAAGTCCCTCCTGTTTAGCCTTGCGGCTGGCTTCCGTTTCCATGCAACGGAACAACCCTTGACCGTGGTCCCGGGCATGCACGGGACCCACTGTAAACATAGTTCGTTGATACCCCCGCTAGTTTCCAATAACAACCTTGTTTTACTCGGATATGGATCTATGTGTGTTGGGACGCTAGTTCACATAGCTAGATATCAGGGTAAGACGAGTAATAATAAGTGTCAAGATAATAACCTGCTCTTTAAGTTGTAAGTAGAGGTATGTGGAATGGGACGCATACTAAAGCCTGCAACTTAAACGGCTATGAATCTGTGATGTGCCTTACTATATTGCTTGTCCGGGATTTTACTTCGGCTTTCCGGTTTTATGAGTATTATCGTATTACCTGCTCATATCCTGCTCTATCCATTGTATCCACCTGCTTCTTGTTCATTATCTTATCATGTCCTGAGAACAATCGGGTTGTATGTGCTCGGATCCCTGTAACATGAGATATAGGTATATAGATGAGGGTTTCCTTGTTTGGATTATTCCTTCGATGTACTAGTCTCATGGAGCTGTGATCTGAAACCCTACAATCATGTTTGCTCGTTCTTAGCTCTATTCAGTTTTACTGCTATACATGTACTTACCCCCTGCTCGTCACTTGGCATTTGCACTACTCGCCTGGGGAGTTTCACTGACTCCCCTGGATCCTCATGTCCAGGTCATGGAGCTTGGAGCGAGTGGATGTCCCCCGTTACTGCTCAGAGTAGCGCAGCGGTAGCGTGGATCTCCAACCGACCGTCCAGAGCTCCATCCTTCCAGGCCCCTGTGTGCCTCCCGAGTTTTTCCTTTGTAAACTCGTGAGTGCCTCTATACTGTTCATACTTGTACATTTCCATGTATTCCCGCATTTGCGCATCAGTGATATAATATTATTGTAATATTGGATCACTTCTGGTGATAACTTTGTAATTGTACTCATGTATTGGAATGTATAATGCACCACCTGCTTTCGTACTCTGATTCTTGTCTGTACTGATGCTTAGCGTATATACGTGGGGGCACTTTCTGACCTACGTATATACGTTGCAGTGACGTCCCCGTATTCGTGGAATCGGGGCGTTACAAGTTGGTATCAGAGCTTAGGTCAGCTTAGGCTCATCAGAGCTTAGGTCAACTTAGGCTCTAAACATCTTCAGTACGTCCAGAAGGCAAATCAATGATAAAGAGATTTGCAACTGGAATACATGAGTCTTGGTTATACATTCCAACTGCAAGTGCAGAGTTATCTATTTCTTGACTATCCTTCCTTTGATTCCTAATCCCTCCTATCCTTTCCCTGTTTTGTTTTTTTTTTTGAAGCCTTATACTATCTTAAGATATGACTAGACTAGAGAGGTAGTGGCTGGTTCAGAATGAAGCTATTATGTGATCTCTTCGGCCAATTCTATGAAGCTTGGTATTCTCCAGATCGATCTTGATCTGGCTATCTTTCAGAAGACAGCAGTCAGAATTCTCTACGGATATTCTACATTCTCTGTTATATCTTTCAGAGCGATTGATGCCTGGTATTCGGGATTCTTAATTATCGGTCTTCTTTATTATTATGCTCAGGACTAACAGGGTTTTCTTTATCTTCGGTATTCTGGCTCATCAAGTATACAGTACATCTGGAATTCTATTGCACAGCCACGACATCATCAGTATTATTCAGCATTATTCGAAGATTTATACAGCCGGAAGTGCAGAGGATGATTATTGTTCAGTCGACTTGAGAGCCCTACCTATAGTGCTTCATATCTTAATTAGTATAGATTCCACCCTTGTTCCCTTTGTGTTCAATTCACCCCTTAACGAAATTGCGAGGACGCAATTTTTTGTAAGGTGGATGGATTGTAATACCCCGTTCCCAGAATACGTACTTAGTTGCGTATTCAGATTTTTCGATCGTATTTTTCGATTTAATTCTTGTATTTATTTTGTATTATGCATTGTTTACATGATTGTTTTGTCTTGGATTTGGATTCGTGGACTCGGAGTCAGCCCTAGTCTGAACCGAGGGCCCGATCCTAGAGTATTGTTTGATTTGGACATTCTGGTATTCTGATTTGACCAATTTCAGTTTTAAACATTGTTTTCCAATATTCTAGATTTTCTATGATTTTCTGGAATTTTCCTTGATTAAGTTGAAAATCTTCAAAACCGGTGTCGGCCAGTGCCGCTGACCGATTCTAGGATTTTTAGTTTACAAACAGTTAGGAATTTCTAGAAAGTTCTTTAGACATTATTTCTTAGAATCATATTTCTTACCTAAATACTTTTTCTGAGGATTTTATGAATTTATGAAAATTCCACCGGAGTCGGTATTTTATTGGTTCCGGGATTTTTAGTTTTAAAACTATAAAGTATTTCTTAAAACGGATTTCACTATGATTCTTAGTATAATATTCTTGATTTTTGATAATTATTTCGGGTCGTTCCGAGATACTTGATTTCGGGATGAATCCGGTATTTTCCCGAAAGATTTCCGCATCCGCAACTCAATCCGGGAATCCGCCACTTTCATTATTTCATTTTCCTTTCCAAGAAAATATCTTCTCCTTTATAATTTCTTTTCCTTTTTCCTTTTCCTTTATTTCCTTCCTTCCTCCACAAGCCAAAAGCCTTTCCTCACTTCCACACACTTCCACACACTTCCATTTTCCTCCACCAAAATATCTCCTCCAAAATATCTCCACCTCACCCTCTTCCATGGCCGGCCACCATTGGCCAAGAGAAACACCTCACCCCCACTTTGCAATTAAGCCCCTCTCTTTTATTTAATTGCATCATCTTCACAAATCCCAATCCTATAAATCCTTTTCCTTCTCCATTTCATTTCCTTTTTCACTTCCCTTCACTTCTCTTCACCAAAACCCTAACCTCCATCAACTCCTCTTCATCTCCATCACTACAACAACAACCACCACAACTTCTCCAACCTACCTTCATCTTTTTCCTTCCCCATCTCCATGGAAATCTCCACAACTCCACAACTCCAAAACCCCACCTTCTTCTTCATCATCAACTTCAATCACTACCACCATCACTCCATCACCAACCACTCCTTTTGGTGAGTAATTTTCCTCACCCAGACTTAGTCAATTCTTAGTATACATATGTATTCTTATCATGTACACTTGTGTCTTCAATCCATGATTAATTGATCATCAAACACCACCATCAAAATCTGTTCTGTTTGCTGTTTCCAGACGATTAGTCGACTTGACCTATAGATTAGTCGACTAGAAACCCTTAGATGAAACGTAGCCTTTTCTGGAAACACAGTTTTAGTCGACTAGACCAAATTACCAGTCGACTAGAGACCCTTAGTCGACTACACCCTTGACCCTAGTCGACTCCTGAAACCAAACTTAACTTTCTGTATCACAGTTTTAGTCGTCTTAGCCTAACTATCAGTCGACTTGAGATGTCTATTAGTCGACTACCCATTTTAATCTAGTCGACTAACTTTTCCTGAATCAGAAACTCAACTCTCTGTATCATAGATTTAGTCGACTTACGTATCTGTTAGTCGACTTGAGTCCTCTATTAGTCGACTACCCTTTCTACCCTAGTCGACTAACTTTTCCCTGAAACCAAACCCAACTCTCTGGAACCCAGTTTTAGTCGACTATACCAAACTGTTAGTCGACTAACTCCCTTATTAGTCGACTACTCTTCCACCTAGTCGACTAACTTTGGCTGTTTGTCTTAGTTGATTTCTTTCTTGAACATGAACCTTATCCTCTAGACTTATATCATATGTAGGTATTACTTGACTTGTCTCATGACAAACATCATCTTCCCTTCTCTCTTTCTTTCTCCTCTTCACTCTACATATTTATCTCAGGTTTTGTGGCGCATCCCAAGCTTCCGTAGATTTCGGCTCTTTCGGTATTTTGGTGATTTAGGCGAGTAGTCTCGCTCTTCGCTCTTCTCTATTTGAGTTTCCCGTTTCGTCGGGATGATAAGTATTTCGCTTCATGTTTTCATATACTTTATTCCATATATCTTTTACTGCTTTCATATTATGCGTGGCCGACCCTTCGTGGTCGTTGACTTCTGGGTTTCTGCTATGTTATCACTTGCCCTGCTATTATTTCAGACCTGTCAGTTACATGCTTCCTTTTAACACATGTATATCACTTGACAACTGTGTTATCACCTGACCACCTGACATGCTATTATTTGGCAAGACCCTCTTGATTATGTCATGACTTACCCAGACTATTATCAATCTCTTATTATGATTGGTTGCTTGTTAAATATCACCATCTTGTCATGCTATCACTTTACACCCAGCATGATATACTTGACTTGTGATTATCATCTTTACGGGAACCTTGACTTGTTATTCTGTATCATGATCAGTGACCTGTTTTCCTGCTTTACATGCAGTGACCTGACTATATAGTACTTATGTATTCCTGAATTCCTGATCATGTCTTGTTCCTGATTATTCCCGTAAAGTGATAATTAAACTATTGAATCCTAAAAAGGACCAACTTGTATTGGGTCGGGGGAAACATGCGGATATCGATATGTGTTCGTGTTTACAGTGGTATTAGGTATGTTGTGCAACTAAATTTCCGGTCTGACCTGAGGGCCTCCAGGGGACCGAGGGGAGAGCTGGCTCCCTCATTACTGGTACCATCATGATAAGGGCATACATAAGTCCCTCCTGTTTAGCCTTGCGGCTGGCTTCCGTTTCCATGCAACGGAACAACCCTTGACCGTGGTCCCGGGCATGCACGGGACCCACTGTAAACATAGTTCGTTGATACCCCCGCTAGTTTCCAATAACAACCTTGTTTTACTCGGATATGGATCTATGTGTGTTGGGACGCTAGTTCACATAGCTAGATATCAGGGTAAGACGAGTAATAATAAGTGTCAAGATAATAACCTGCTCTTTAAGTTGTAAGTAGAGGTATGTGGAATGGGACGCATACTAAAGCCTGCAACTTAAACGGCTATGAATCTGTGATGTGCCTTACTATATTGCTTGTCCGGGATTTTACTTCGGCTTTCCGGTTTTATGAGTATTATCGTATTACCTGCTCATATCCTGCTCTATCCATTGTATCCACCTGCTTCTTGTTCATTATCTTATCATGTCCTGAGAACAATCGGGTTGTATGTGCTCGGATCCCTGTAACATGAGATATAGGTATATAGATGAAGGTTTCCTTGTTTGGATTATTCCTTCGATGTACTAGTCTCATGGAGCTGTGATCTGAAACCCTACAATCATGTTTGCTCGTCCTTAGCTCTATTCAGTTTTACTGCTATACATGTACTTACCCCCTGCTCGTCACTTGGCATTTGCACTACTCGCCTGGGGAGTTTCACTGACTCCCCTGGATCCTCATGTCCAGGTCATGGAGCTTGGAGCGAGTGGATGTCCCCCGTTACTGCTCAGAGTAGCGCAGCGGTAGCGTGGATCTCCAACCGACCGTCCAGAGCTCCATCCTTCCAGGCCCCTGTGTGCCTCCCGAGTTTTTCCTTTGTAAACTCGTGAGTGCCTCTATACTGTTCATACTTGTACATTTCCATGTATTCCCGCATTTGCGCATCAGTGATATAATATTATTGTAATATTGGATCACTTCTGGTGATAACTTTGTAATTGTACTCATGTATTGGAATGTATAATGCACCACCTGCTTTCGTACTCTGATTCTTGTTTGTACTGATGCTTAGCGTATATACGTGGGGGCACTTTCTGACCTACGTATATACGTTGCAGTGACGTCCCCGTATTCGTGGAATCGGGGCGTTACAAGTTGGTATCAGAGCTTAGGTCAGCTTAGGCTCATCAGAGCTTAGGTCAACTTAGGCTCTAAACATCTTCAGTACGTCCAGAAGGCAAATCAATGATAAAGAGATTTGCAACTGGAATACATGAGTCTTGGTTATACATTCCAACTGCAAGTGCAGAGTTATCTATTTCTTGACTATCCTTCCTTTGATTCCTAATCCCTCCTATCCTTTCCCTGTTTTGTTTTTTTTTTTGAAGCCTTATACTATCTTAAGATATGACTAGACTAGAGAGGTAGTGGCTGGTTCAGAATGAAGCTATTATGTGATCTCTTCGGCCAATTCTATGAAGCTTGGTATTCTCCAGATCGATCTTGATCTGGCTATCTTTCAGAAGACAGCAGTCGGAATTCTCTACGGATATTCTACATTCTCTGTTATATCTTTCAGAGCGATTGATGCCTGGTATTCGGGATTCTTAATTATCGGTCTTCTTTATTATTATGCTCAGGACTAACAGGTTTTTCTTTATCTTCGGTATTCTGGCTCATCAAGTATACAGTACATCTGGAATTCTATTGCACAGCCACGACATCATCAGTATTATTCAGCATTATTCGAAGATTTATACAGCCGGAAGTGCAGAGGATGATTATTGTTCAGTCGACTTGAGAGCCCTACCTATAGTGCTTCATATCTTAATTAGTATAGATTCCACCCTTGTTCCCTTTGTGTTCAATTCACCCCTTAACGAAATTGCGAGGACGCAATTTTTTGTAAGGTGGATGGATTGTAATACCCCGTTCCCAGAATACGTACTTAGTTGCGTATTCAGATTTTTCGATCGTATTTTTCGATTTACTTCTTGTATTTATTTTGTATTATGCATTGTTTACATGATTGTTTTGTCTTGGATTTGGATTCGTGGACTCGGAGTCAGCCCTAGTCTGAACCGAGGGCCCGATCCTAGAGTATTGTTTGATTTGGACATTCTGGTATTCTGATTTGACCAATTTCAGTTTTAAACATTGTTTTCCAATATTCTAGATTTTCTATGATTTTCTGGAATTTTCCTTGATTAAGTTGAAAATCTTCAAAACCGGTGTCGGCCAGTGCCGCTGACCGATTCCAGGATTTTTAGTTTACAAACAGTTAGGAATTTCTAAAAAGTTCTTTAGACATTATTTCTTAGAATCATATTTCTTACCTAAATACTTTTTCTGAGGATTTTATGAATTTATGAAAATTCCACCGGAGTCGGTATTTTATTGGTTCCGGGATTTTTAGTTTTAAAACTATAAAGTATTTCTTAAAACGGATTTTACTATGATTCTTAGTATAATATTCTTGATTTTTGATAATTATTTCGGGTCGTTCCGAGATACTTGATTTCAGGACGAATCCGGTATTTTCCCGAAAGATTTCCGCATCCGCAACTCAATCCCGGGAATCCGCCACTTTCATTATTTTCATTTTCATTTCCAAGAAAATATCTTCTCCTTTATAATTTCTTTTCCTTTTTCCTTTTCCTTTATTTCCTTCCTTCCTCCACAAGCCAAAAGCCTTTCCTCACTTCCACACACTTCCACACACTTCCATTTTCCTCCACCAAAATATCTCCTCCAAAATATCTCCACCTCACCCTCTTCCATGGCCGGCCACCATTGGCCAAGAGAAACACCTCACCCCCACTTTGCAATTAAGCCCCTCTCTTTTATTTAATTGCATCATCTTCACAAATCCCAATCCTATAAATCCTTTTCCTTCTCCATTTCATTTCCTTTTTCACTTCCCTTCACTTCTCTTCACCAAAACCCTAACCTCCATCAACTCCTCTTCATCTCCATCACTACAACAACAACCACCACAACTTCTCCAACCTACCTTCATCTTTTTCCTTCCCCATCTCCATGGAAATCTCCACAACTCCACAACTCCAAAACCCCACCTTCTTCTTCATCATCAACTTCAATCACTACCACCATCACTCCATCACCAACCACTCCTTTTGGTGAGTAATTTTCCTCACCCAGACTTAGTCAATTCTTAGTATACATATGTATTCTTATCATGTACACTTGTGTCTTCAATCCATGATTAATTGATCATCAAACACCACCATCAAAATCTGTTCTGTTTGCTGTTTCCAGACGATTAGTCGACTTGACCTATAGATTAGTCGACTAGAAACCCTTAGATGAAACGTAGCCTTTTCTGGAAACACAGTTTTAGTCGACTAGACCAAATTACCAGTCGACTAGAGACCCTTAGTCGACTACACCCTTGACCCTAGTCGACTCCTGAAACCAAACTTAACTTTCTGTATCACAGTTTTAGTCGACTTAGCCTAACTATCAGTCGACTTGAGATGTCTATTAGTCGACTACCCATTTTAATCTAGTCGACTAACTTTTCCTGAATCAGAAACTCAACTCTCTGTATCACAGATTTAGTCGACTTACGTATCTGTTAGTCGACTTGAGTCCTCTATTAGTCGACTACCCTTTCTACCCTAGTCGACTAACTTTTCCCTGAAACCAAACCCAACTCTCTGGAACCCAGTTTTAGTCGACTATACCAAACTGTTAGTCGACTAACTCCCTTATTAGTCGACTACTCTTCCACCTAGTCGACTAACTTTGGCTGTTTGTCTTAGTTGATTTCTTTCTTGAACATGAACCTTATCCTCTAGACTTATATCATATGTAGGTATTACTTGACTTGTCTCATGACAAACATCATCTTCCCTTCTCTCTTTCTTTCTCCTCTTCACTCTACATATTTATCTCAGGTTTTGTGGCGCATCCCAAGCTTCCGTAGATTTCGGCTCTTTCGGTATTTTGGTGATTTAGGCGAGTAGTCTCGCTCTTCGCTCTTCTCTATTTGAGTTTCCCGTTTCGTCGGGACGATAAGTATTTTGCTTCATGTTTTCATATACTTTATTCCATATATCTTTTACTGCTTTCATATTATGCGTGGCCGACCCTTCGTGGTCGTTGACTTCTGGGTTTCTGCTATGTTATCACTTGCCCTGCTATTATTTCAGACCTGTCAGTTACATGCTTCCTTTTAACACATGTATATCACTTGACAACTGTGTTATCACCTGACCACCTGACATGCTATTATTTGGCAAGACCCTCTTGATTATGTCATGACTTACCCAGACTATTATCAATCTCTTATTATGATTGGTTGCTTGTTAAATATCACCATCTTGTCATGCTATCACTTTACACCCAGCATGATATACTTGACTTGTGATTATCATCTTTACGGGAACCTTGACTTGTTATTCTGTATCATGATCAGTGACCTGTTTTCCTGCTTTACATGCAGTGACCTGACTATATAGTACTTATGTATTCCTGAATTCCTGATCATGTCTTGTTCCTGATTATTCCCGTAAAGTGATAATTAAACTATTGAATCCTAAAAAGGACCAACTTGTATTGGGTCGGGGGAAACATGCGGATATCGATATGTGTTCGTGTTTACAGTGGTATTAGGTATGTTGTGCAACTAAATTTCCGGTCTGACCTGAGGGCCTCCAGGGGACCGAGGGGAGAGCTGGCTCCCTCATTACTGGTACCATCATGATAAGGGCATACATAAGTCCCTCCTGTTTAGCCTTGCGGCTGGCTTCCGTTTCCATGCAACGGAACAACCCTTGACCGTGGTCCCGGGCATGCACGGGACCCACTGTAAACATAGTTCGTTGATACCCCCGCTAGTTTCCAATAACAACCTTGTTTTACTCGGATATGGATCTATGTGTGTTGGGACGCTAGTTCACATAGCTAGATATCAGGGTAAGACGAGTAATAATAAGTGTCAAGATAATAACCTGCTCTTTAAGTTGTAAGTAGAGGTATGTGGAATGGGACGCATACTAAAGCCTGCAACTTAAACGGCTATGAATCTGTGATGTGCCTTACTATATTGCTTGTCCGGGATTTTACTTCGGCTTTCCGGTTTTATGAGTATTATCGTATTACCTGCTCATATCCTGCTCTATCCATTGTATCCACCTGCTTCTTGTTCATTATCTTATCATGTCCTGAGAACAATCGGGTTGTATGTGCTCGGATCCCTGTAACATGAGATATAGGTATATAGATGAGGGTTTCCTTGTTTGGATTATTCCTTCGATGTACTAGTCTCATGGAGCTGTGATCTGAAACCCTACAATCATGTTTGCTCGTCCTTAGCTCTATTCAGTTTTACTGCTATACATGTACTTACCCCCTGCTCGTCACTTGGCATTTGCACTACTCGCCTGGGGAGTTTCACTGACTCCCCTGGATCCTCATGTCCAGGTCATGGAGCTTGGAGCGAGTGGATGTCCCCCGTTACTGCTCAGAGTAGCGCAGCGGTAGCGTGGATCTCCAACCGACCGTCCAGAGCTCCATCCTTCCAGGCCCCTGTGTGCCTCCCGAGTTTTTCCTTTGTAAACTCGTGAGTGCCTCTATACTGTTCATACTTGTACATTTCCATGTATTCCCGCATTTGCGCATCAGTGATATAATATTATTGTAATATTGGATCACTTCTGGTGATAACTTTGTAATTGTACTCATGTATTGGAATGTATAATGCACCACCTGCTTTCGTACTCTGATTCTTGTCTGTACTGATGCTTAGCGTATATACGTGGGGGCACTTTCTGACCTACGTATATACGTTGCAGTGACGTCCCCGTATTCGTGGAATCGGGGCGTTACAAAGAGGAAGACGCTAAGTTAGCTTCCCTACACATATGCATTACATGAAAGAGGGATGTGAAGCCCTAATTCACATAACACACATTATGTAATGCATTAGAGGAGATGTGAAGCTCCCCCTACATACGTGTACCACATAAAGAAGAGATGTTAAGCTCCTCAATACACAATACACTCAACATGAATCTATATGTAGAAGAGATGTTAAGCTCTCCTTGCATATAGTCAATACAAGTCAAAAATTTTGAATTTTTCTTTATCAAAACAAAATTTTGAATTTTCTCAATAAAACAAATTTTGAAATATCATTTGTAGAACAATCAAATTTTGAATTTTTTGATACCAATTATAAAATACAATGCACAAGCTTATTTTGGGATATCAATTTGAAATTCTAATTAAGCTTAGCCTCAACAATCTTTGTGCTTTAAAAGATACTAATTGTAAAATAAGCACAAATAGATCACATATATGTATGAATAGATATAATTTAACTTTGAAAGCATTCACAAATACAATCAAAATATGATTATACACAACAAGAATTATATTGATACCAATTGAAAGTTTCCAATGATACCAATTGAAAAGTAAGCATAAGTGTATATATCATATAATTTATCACATGAAGAATTCGAACTAGTTAAATGAACTTGTTTAAGAACTAGTACGAAATCCTTCCATCAACGAATAAATCAAAAGTTTTTTCATGAAATATCAATGAAACACAAGGCACTAAAAGCACTCTATCCATAAAGTCCATATCAAAAAGAAGTGAGTGTGCTAGTGTTATGTGGAACATGGCATCATGAAAAATAGCAATAAAACCCAATATTCCTTTAAATCACAAATTTTGAAATCATGAAATCCATCACAAAGATTTTATCACAGAATTTTTATAAAAAAAAAATTTATATTTCAAGATATATGTATGTTTTGACAAGACATTAAGTATACATACATATCCCTAAAATACAATTGAGTCCATATATAGATTTGCATGAAAGGCAAGTGACTCAAGAGGTATCCATGTATATCTTAATATTTTGGCAAGACAAACATATACATGAAATGAAAGCACATGATCATAGCATAAATCTAAAATGGGAATACAAGTTTAAAAATTGTAATGATCATCAAAACTTAGGCTATACTAGCACACTTAATGGGCACAAATAAGCATTCAAACCTAATCACATATAGATTTATTTGTGATCCATAATGTGTACAAGTATAAATCCTAGTGTTGACAAAAGCTACCATTTAAACTAATATTCAATTCAATGAAGCATCAAAATTTTGAGAATCCAAATTATTGTAAAGTAGGATCATGTGTAAGTCTCAAAAGCTATTTGAAGAATAAATAACTAGTATATATTGTTTTTGAAAAACTAGTTAAAGATCCTTCAAATATATCAAATCAAATGATTTTCAAGAATAATACTAAATACATAAAAGTTCAAGCACTCATAGTCCATAAAGCTCGAAATTATCTCTTTTCTTAAAAGATGAGTGTTCAAAGGTTATGTAAATAGTATCTTCATGAAAATAGTCATTGAAGCTCAAAACAAATAAGACTATCAAAATTTTTATCAAACAACACATACAAATCATTTTCATCAAAACAAAATCATTTTTCATAACAGCAACAATCTTCATGGTATATGTACGATTTATCCAATCCTAACAATACACATACATATCCCAAATATAAAAGAGTCTATTAAATGTATTTGCATGGAAGCAAGAGACTCACGGGTATACATGTATATTTATTAGATTTGAATTAAACAATCATATACATGAAGTGGAACACAAAAATTAGCAAAAACATGTATAAAAGAGAATCATCAAAACTAGTCTATACATATGCATATAGTGTATACAAATGAGCATGAAGTTCAAATATGTATAAGAGTCAATTGTAGTTCACTATTCATATATGTATAAATGCAAGTTTGATAAATTCTACATCTAAGCATGTAAATACCACATGAAGCACAATAAAATCTTAAAACATGAACATGCTATGAATATATGAAATTAAAAAGCATGTACATAAATAAAATAGGAGTTTAGAGATTGTTACCAACTCCAAAAGCTTCAAGCATGGTGGTCTTTCCCACCAAAATTTCCTTGATAGCAATGCATCCAAAAGTTTGTCCATCATGTCCATTGCATACGCTACCAAGGCACCAATCCTCTCACGTTTTGTGAGAGCCCTCACCTACATCAAAATCAAAGGGTGGGGGTTTTGGTACCCATACTTTCTTGGGTCCTTTGGGGTTAGCTTTATTGTAAGGATCCCAAAATCTATTATACTTAGCAAAATATAAATGTGGTTTCTTATCAAAACAATATTTTGCTAAATGGCCTTTTGCGGCCACAATGTGTACAAGTGTACACCTTGGCATGATGCTTATGAGTGTGATTGTGATCGTGTTGTGCAACATAAGCATGAGCATGATGATGTGCATGAGCATGGGGAACTTGTTTCTTTTGAAACAAAGATTCCAACTTAGAATGATTAAATGCACAAGAGTTCAAAGTTGAACTCAAATTATTCATTTTATTTTTCAAATTCTTAATCTCATTAGTTGTGGCATGAAAAGCATGATGAGATGAAGAATCATTTTTCTTTTTCTTTTGAAAAACATTATCTTTTTCTTTTTCAACAAATTTTCTTTTTAAAGATTTATTTTCTTGTAAAATACTTTCTTTTTGTTTTTCTACCATAGCAATCTTATCTTTCAAGGTATTGTTTCCTTCACACAAAGTACTCAATTTAGAAAATAAGGAAACATTCTCATTTTTCAAATCTTCTTTTTCCTTTTCTAAACATGCAAGTTTATTCTTAAAAGAATCATTTTCTACATGCATGCAATCAATGTTCTTTTTCAAATTCTTGTTATCTTTTTCTAAGCATGCAATGTTATCTCTAAATGAGTCATGTTCTACATGCATGCAAGCAATATCCTTTTTCAACTTTTTATTTTCCCTTTTGATTATGTCATATCTCTCAAGCAATAATTGGCAAAAAGTAGAGAGCTCATCATATGACATACTAGCATCCTCATCATCGGATTCGGTATTTACCTCAAGGGGGTCATCCCCTTGGACCATGTAGCACTTGTTGGAGGTGTCGCTTCCAACATCCGAATCGCTCCCGGCATAGTATAGATCCTTTTCGCCAAGGGAGGTGTTGATGTTCCAAGCTACAAAAGCTGAATCAACATTAGAAACCCTAGATAAATAAGCATCATTTAGGGTTGACTTTAAAGCATGAAGGGCTTTTGCATTAGCCTCAATGTACTTGCTATTATTAACATATGAATCTTTAATTGTAGCAAGATAGACATGAATGCCTAGGGCCTTGAGGAACATAGACATCTTAACCTTTCAAATTTGGATGTTAAGAATGTCAAAGGTGGGTGGTGACATGAAGTCCATGGTGAGGTGTGTGTGTACAAAAATATTGTGATTAGCCTAAAATGTAGGATCTTTAACTCTTAGGTTGTTAGACCCAATATCAAGAGCACTAGCTCTGATACCAATTGAAAAATCACCTAGAGGGGGGGTGAATAGGTGATGGCTAATCTAATGGTCACTTA
This sequence comes from Agave tequilana, assembly GCA_038442645.1. NCBI lineage: Eukaryota > Viridiplantae > Streptophyta > Magnoliopsida > Asparagales > Asparagaceae > Agave > Agave tequilana. The sequence continues at coordinate 102,122 of JAVJIF010029777.1, read as the reverse complement.
ATGAACAAATAATGCGGAATTAAAACTAAGATGACCAAATAAAACTTCTTTTAATTATACACTTATGTATAACACAAGAGTGTTGCCGAATTCCCCTTGCGAGGCTCTGGACAAGCTCCTCTAGATTCCCCTTGAATGGGTTGAGGTGCCGCGTTGGCTCTCTTGGTTGAATACTAGTGTTAACAACAATCCCAAGCAAGTATAGCAATTATGAGCACAAGGGAATATATCAAGCATGTAAATGTAATGACAATAATAATATGCAAGATATATAAAGGAGACAAAGAGAGAAAGAGAGCAAGAGTGAGCAATCGCAAACACAAAGGGTTTGTTTCGAGGTTCGAGCACACTTGCTCTACATCCCCGCCTTCGACACACGAAGGGTTTCCACTATGCAAGATCCCAATGGATCTCTCCTCGGTGCCGCAACACCTACAACTCTCGGACTCCCAAGTCCCGTACACACGCAAGCTCCCACAAGCTTGCCGAGGCCGCACCTCGAACCAAAGAGTTCACAACCGAACTCCAAACCACCAACGAGCACACTTGCCCGTCTCCTCAAAAAGTATAAAGAACAAGTCTTTGATGATCACAACTCTTGATCACCTAAAGACACTCTCACTACAACACACCTATAGGATAATATAGCAATGGAAAGCTCAAGTGTGGTGTGAGAAAGCAAGGAAAAGAACTTAGGTGAAAAAACTCAAAGAATCACTAAAACACTCTCTTGATAAAAACTCCCTTTAAGATGGGAAGTATTTGCACTCAAATATGTGGAGAGAACTTCTGAAAACAGTTGGAAAAACTAGCTCAAAGGTCTCCCTAAATCTTAGCTTGAAACAATGACAAAACCCCCTTTTATAGAGGCCAGAAAAATATGACCGTTGGGGTCTGTCAGTGCTACCGGTCGACCGGGCCGGTCGACCGCCAACGGTCAAAAATCCGACCGTTGGAGCCTCCGGTCGACCGTCCCGGTCGACCGAGCCACTGGAGCAGAGAGTAAACTCTCTGTCGGTCGACCGGACCGGTCGGCCGATATTTCCAGAGAGCAAAGCTCTCTGAAGCGGTCGACCGACCCGGTCGACCGTTCTCCAGTGCACGAAGGCGTGCACGTCTGTGCACGTCGGTCGACTGATCCGGTCGACCGACTTCAGACTCGGTCGACCGGACCGGTCGACCGCTGAAGCCTGAAACAGTTTTTCTGCACAGATACGGGATTTGAAAATAGGTCTTTTGGCTTACATAAAATCCCATAAAATCACAGTAAATGTAAAACACAGTTTTAATCACAATAAAAACTGTTTTTCTAAAAATATGATTTTCTAAAACTTGTTTTTCCATAACTTCACAAAATAAAAAACAAGATATTTGAGTTCATTTTAAAGCATAGTGTGTATGGATATGATCCACTACACAATCAATATGAAATATCTATGTTTTTGACATTAATGCTCTAATCATGATTTTGGTTTAAAGATATGAACTATGAAATACCAAAATCCAAGATAAATATTTTGTCACAAAGAAAAAATCTTTTTCTAAATAAAAATTCTTTTCTAAAATGAAATCTTTTATGAAAGCAATTAAATCAAGAGTTCTATCAAGAGTGTGTATGTGATATAGACTTGAGCAATCCACCAACTATCTATCCTTTACATTTTTTACCTAAAATAAAAATACAAATCTTATACCTAGACACAAGTCTTCATCTTCTTGAAGTCTTCACTTGAAGGCTTCTCATCTTCTTGACTTGGTCCAAGCTTGATCCAAAAGCTCCTTGGATCACAACATGCTAGCTCCAAATCTTGATATTTTATCCTTTGTTGAGCTTTGCACCTACTAAGATCTTGATCATGAACCTGTCACTAATTAGCACAAGATCATTAGTAAATATAACTTCATGAGTTGATCATCATCAAAACTAGGGTGAAGGGCCTTTGGGCCAACAGGCTACTCCAAAAAGCACTTCTACCAAACTTGACAAAGATGCAAATGGTAAGAGTGTAGATGAGAAACTCTATAGAGGTATAATTGGTAGTTACTTTATTTAACTGCTAGTAGACTTGATATAATATTTAGTGTTTGTCTGTGTGCATGCTTTCAAGCTTCACCTAAGGATCACACCTACATGCTGTAAAATACATTATTAGTTATGTTAAAGGTACTTTAGACTTTGTTCTATTTTATCCTAAGTATACTAGTTTTGATATATTGGGATATAGTGATGAACATTTTGTCAAAAGTAAAACTGATAGAAAGGGCACAAGTGGAACGTGTCAATTTCTTGGTCATTCTCTTGTATCTTAGTTTAGTAAGAAACAAAATTGTGTTGCACTCTCTATAACAGAGATAGAGTATATTGCCGCCGGATTATATTGTGCACAAATTTTGTGGATGAAGCAAACTTTGCAAGATTATGGTGTCCAATTTGATACAGCTAGTATATTTTGTGATAATACTAGTGCAATTACTTATCCAAAAATTCTATTTTACATTCTCGCACCAAGCACATAGATGTGAAACGATCATGTTGAATGTGGAGATATCCTACTAGAATTTATTGACACCCATAATCAACTTGCTGATATTTTTTCTGAACCTTTGTCTGTTGAGCAATTTGCAATATACGCAGAAATTTGGGCATTTGCATACTAGAATAATTTTTATTACTAACTTCTTTTTAAGTTATTGTGATTTCAGCCATTCCACTAGAATCCAATCTACCATTCCAATATGACTTATTTGACTTAATCATTTTTTGGCAAAAAGTGTTATGGACTGCACCTAAACCCTTTATTGTTCTACTTATTCATTTCATCCATCTCCCAACCAAATCGTTGCGTTGCAACTTCCTTTGCCCACGGCGCTTTAGAAAAACCTTACTCTTCATCTACTTCTCCTAAAAATTCCAAAATTCTTCTTCCCCAAATTTATGAGCCTTGCCCAATTGTATCGATCTCAATGAAGAGAACATGTGTCTCTTTATCACGGTAATCAAAAGGAAGAAGCACATGGCAACAGTTATTTCTAATGCTTTTGTCATCTTATATTGGCCTACTGGAAGATCATAGAGAGAAACATGGCGGAAAGAAGAAGAATAAAAGTGACTGTGGCAAAAATCTCACAATTGAAGAAAGAATCTTCTTGATCTACGAAGACGCCAAGATCTTCTACAAAGAATTCCATAATGGACCTTGTATTGTTGAAAGGTATGTTGATTTCAACTCTATTTTGGATTATCAGCTTGATGAATGCTTTGATTTCATCCATCTCAAGGAATTTACTAGTGAGAGAATTCCTTACTACCCGAATCTGGTTACCATGTTCTTTGCAAATCTGAGGATCAAAAAGAATCCTCTTATCTTGTTTTCACTAGTCAAGAGAACCATGATTATTCTGGGTGAATTGGAATTGGGAGAAATTTTGTGTATCTCTGCTACAAGACAGCGTATATTTGGTAAGACATTTTCTTCTTTTGGTTGGAATAGATCAGAAGCTCTACTATGCTTTTTGGGGTTAGAATTGATGAAGTCTCTAAAATTGAGAATTTTTCCCCACTAAAATTTAGAATTCTTTTCTCATTAATTGTCTCACCCCCAGAGCGCATATATTGGCAAAGATAGCTCAGTTTAATTTTCTACCTCAAGGATCATACATTAAAATGGATTGTTTACTGTTTCTATATGCTATGCTTAACTGACTAACTTCAATCTGCCTCATTTTATCTTAAGCTTTATAACAATGTCCCATAAACAACTCAGTTTTTCTTGCCTGTTAATCAAGGTGTTCACTCATTATGGAATTGGACTTGGGACTAAAACTCCCTCCTTTCACAAAGAAAGCTTAGGGTTTACTTCCATTAACAGAATATTTCTACCCAGAAATAATTTCAATATAATAATGAATGGTGGAACCAAAGCTAAGGAAGATGCTAGGCTGAAGAAGACTCACCATGGGAGAATACCAAGAGGAAAAGGAAAGAAATTGGATACAAAGGAAGAAGAAACTGCTCATGTAAATTCTGAAAAGGAAACAAGTGAGAAGGCAAACAAGAAGGAATACATTAAATTGAAGAAGAAAATCATTAGGTTGAAGGATAATTTCAACCAGTTCAAGAGGACTGTCAAGGATGATTTATCTGAAATCAAGTGGAATCTTAAGTGACTTGTCAAGAAATTGGGTCACAAGTACTTCAAAAAGATAAGTTCTCTTAGCACTAGTGAGAACAATTCTTCTACTCATGATTCTTGTAATAGTTCTGATGATGGGACTGATAATTCTCCTGAGGCACAAGAGGATACCTTGGGTAAGGGTAAGAGGCATTGGACTTGCTCCTCTACTAAGAAGACCTTCATTGTTCTTTGATCCTATCCCCTTGACTTATATTTTGGTTTGTAATAACTATCTAATGCTCTTGCTTTTTTTTTTCCTGCTCTAATGCTTTCCTTATGTTTACTGCTATCATGTATACCATACTCGGCTTTGTTTACATATTCATGGTTGCAAGCTTGCTATTTAACCATTGCTATGTTCTACATGTTATACCATGATATGCAATGACTGCTTGAATCATCTATGCATGCTTTCCCCTTTATTTTTTTTGTTGATGTAAAAGGGGGAGAATATATTAAATTGATTGGGATTCATGCATGCAGATATGATACATGCGTACATGTCTAAGGACTAAAATCTGATCATATCTTAGTCAGAAACATGTACACATATATGGAAACATGCACATATTAACACATTGATAATTTCAGATACTATTTTTCAGTCGTAGTGTGGGAATCATTAAGAATTACCCATCTACAAAACTGCATGTTAAATTTGTGGGATTAATCATGTACATAAGCTTATAAATTTGGGCTTGTGAAATTTATGTTGCCATGAATTGATTTTAACAGGGGGACCTTTGCTCTTTAACCAATCTTGGCACATTGGCAGGTAAATAGGAGTTTCACACGTAGTAATAAATTACTTTTCCTATTTACATGTTATTATCTTTCCCATCAAATTTATTGGTTACCACATCAACAAGGGGGAGATTGTAACTCCTATAATTTTGGTGATGTAACTAACTTATAAATTTAGCTACTAACAAGTTGGGTGATCAGTATGATTTTGTCACATTTTTTATGCTCATATTCATCTATTATTTGTCTATAAATAATACTACTCGGGTATTTTTAGTGATGTTTTGCAGACAAAGCTATTAGAATAAGACTGGACCACAAAAGCGTGCTTCGGAAACTGTAAAGCGTGCAACAGAGATTGAAAGAGAGATAGGATGCTTAGCACTATCAGTACTGCTCTGCCATACTCAAAACGGACATCAAATAAATCTACAGTCAATTTGGAGAAATTTGAGGCCAGTTAGGGCGAAAATGCAATTTTGTGAAGTCTAGGGGCTTAAATGTAATTTGACATGAAAGAGTTTTTTGTGTAATTAAAATAATTTCTGTAGACTTTTGAATAAACTAGCTAAACCCTAAGGTTATAAATAACCATGTAAGACTGGGGTTTAGGGGGCAGAATTTTTTTTCTTGTAATCTAAGTTTTCAGAATCTAGTTTTGACGGTCGTACTTCTCTCTTTTCTGAATTTTTTTCTGCCTATTATTTTCGCTTCGTTCGACATTCCAATGAAGGCGACAGATTGTCATCCTTCACAGGCGTGTAGGTTCCAAAACAGCTATAGGTACTTTTTACATACCTGGAAGGAAAAAAAAAAAGAAAAGGGGAGAGGCGCCTCCTTTATAGGTGCTTTAAAAGCGCCTGCTACAGGCGCCTAAGCTACGGTGCCCACAGGCGCCTATACCCAGGCATCTATAACCATAAGAGCCTACACATAGGGTCCCACAAGCACCTACACCCAGGCGCTTACACCCACAGACGCCTACAGCCGGCGCCTACAGGTGCTGTCACCAACAGCGCCCGGGCCCACATTCGTTCTAGTATACAAAGGCGCTGTACTCAGCCAAAAAGCGCGCCCTCCAAGGTCCAGTCAAAGCCACGTTTAGATCTGTTAATGCACCAAATTCTAGTTAGCATTTTATTTATTTAATATAGTTTTAGATATATTTGTTCAAAATAATTATTTAGATCATTGATTTATTTAATAATTTAGTTTGTTAGATTAATAATTTTGCTGGTCTAAGTAATTAAATCAAATAAGTCATTTGTAGTACTTTTTTTATTAATTAATAATTTGTTTATTAAATTACATGATGATTAAATTTAATATGCAAAACTTAATAAATTTCATGTGCTTAGGGTGATAAACTTAGGCTACTACATTGTGGTGGACATTTGAATCTCTCAGATAAGATATGAAAAGCACATTAATTAATTTTTAATACTGGGATTTATTATATTTAGAAATTTGACAAAATAGGTTTAAATAATCGATCTTTCATGCTTAGATCTTTTCTTATTGCTTGCTTTCATTTTATTTTAGTACTTTGATGAAATATGTGATTAAATTTAATATCTTGTGCTTAGGACCACAGTTCTAGGATTTTTTGCCATTTGAAATAGGAATTTATTATTGTGTAAATCATTTAGTTGAGAGATAAATACCATCGCATGAACAGTAGTCTAGGGGATTCAACCCTAGGTGCATGATCCTTCTCCTTAGCAACGTATTCACACCAACTTCTCAACCTTCCCAACCAATTCACCTAAATCGTGTTAGGATCATTAAGAAACACCTTCCCTGTGGACCGACTCTCGAGTGCTACAACAACCTACCATGTGCTTGCACTATTTTAAACAGGGGAGAGAATCTCTCCATCGTTGGATTAGTAATGTTGTCTATTTTAGGATAAGATATTATTGGAGGATGGAAGAAATTGAGCAAACAATTCTATATTCATATAAATGATGGAAGAAATTATGTAAAGGTCCACAAATTTTATATTCAAGCTAACAAAGAGCTACTAAGAGCAAATTACATCAAGCTCCACAAGATCAAGCTTATAAGTCACATCAAGGCATGAAGAGCAAGAAGGAGCCAAAGATCTCTTGAGCTACAAATTTCACCAAAATAGAAATTATGTGAGTAATCATACAGTGATTTTATTATCAATACAAATTTGGCACTTATAAGATTTTTCATTTTAATTTTTGGGTAGAATCTCCATTCTACCATCTCATCCTACCACTCAACCTCATTCTATCAACTCTGTCCAGAACAAGCTAACTGAAATATTTCTGTCCTATTTCTGTTATGTCTCTTGTTCTGCTCTGGGGATTGTGTCAATAGTTTTGTGGTCACTAGTTCATAGTACCTAAGTGAGGAAGAGAAATTTGAATTGAAAATAAAGAAAAAGTTAAAGTTATAAAGTCCTTAGTTTCTTCTCAATGTAACCACGTAGAAGGCTAGACGGGTCTATCCACAGGGAAGGATACGGTTGAAGCATTTCAGAATGAATTCTCTAACAACTAGCTTGAAAAAAAATGAATTATTATTGTAAGTAAAGGTTTTAAAATAGAAAGAACAAGCATAGCCAACTAATCATCTACCACAACCTAATGCTAGTCTATTAAAAATAAATATCATATTGAATCTATAAAGATTAACCCTAGATTGTTGCTTCAAATTCAAGCAAGAAACGTAAGAGAGAAAGTAAAACCTGATTACACTAAATAAAATTAAGCATTAATTTATCAAAGTCTCAAAGTATAGCATAAGAAAAGTAGTTTAACTTAACGTTAAGCCATCAAAGTATCTAAGTATAGACCAAGAATAATTATAAAATAGTATACCCTAAAGCTAGTTTAACTTAATTCATTACTAATCTTCAAGAATTATAGGGTTTCTATTATGCATAAAGTTCAATCAATTTATTTTTATAGATCTAGGTTTTGGTTGGTGGAGAGATTAGCAAGCTATGAGAGAATTTAGTTATTCACATTTTTATTATTTTTAAGATTTATAACGAAGAAGGAAAATAGCATTAAAAGAAAAGAAGATAAAGTAAACAAAAAGAAACTAAAGCAATAAAAACTAAATTAAAAAAATAAGAGAGATGAAAAGAATAATGAACCTTTATTATGGTTGTCACCGGCCAATTGCAAGTTATTATTCTTCTTCAAAAATCTTCTTCTCCAAATGCAAAACAAAATAATATAAAGAAATTCAAAAAATAAAGTGGATCTAAAGAAAAACCATAACTTTGAGCTTCTGAGATTTGCCTCCTCTGCTGCGTTTCCACCACATTTTTGTGGAGTCTGGTTACACGCTTTTGCGCGTAGCTTCCTCTTAGCTGTCCATCTAGTTATCAACCCTCAGAATCTTTAGTTGATCTCTGAATTTTAAAATACAACGATCTTCTAGATAACTTAGAGATTAAGTTATCTCTAATTCTGAGTTAAATTTAGATTTTCTCCCCTATATCTTCATCTTCTAGTGCAAGCAACCAGATTCAAATAGAAGTCCACCTCTATCTTTAATTGGGATGAGGATTCATCTTATTCTATCCTTCTCCTCTGCTAGATTTTAAATTAAATTAATTTAAAACCCAATTTTAAATAGGAGAGAAAAAAATGCTTCCTTTATCTTCCCAATTAATCTCTATTTTCATGATGATTTTGGGATTTTGGGCTTCTTTAAGCTTTCTCTTGCATTATGGAGGCCTGCATATTACTATGTAATAAATAAATTAAATAGTAATGTTTTAATAAAAAATAAGCATGAAAATGTGAATAAAAATTGTTTTCCATGGATTTGCGAAAGGGAAAACTTACAAAAAAAAGTGTCGAGAAGCGAAATTATGAGTACTTTTTTTAAAAAAGAAAATTACAAGTAGATCTCCTCTAAGATTTCTGAGAAAGTGTGCCGGTAGGAATCTGATTAGCGCGCGATCACTTTATCCCTTTGACGATGCGATTGATCAAACGATCGGACTACCGCCTGATAAGACTCCCTTCTCGCCTGGTACGGGGAATCAGAGAATAGAGGGTCGGTAAATCCCTTTAGTTAGAAAGCCTGCTTCTAGAGTAATCTCCTCTCTATGCTTGCCCGTCTCTTCTCTTTTTCAACCCCTTTTTCTCTGTGTGCCTCTGGTAGGCTATTTATAAAGAGAAATAGGGGTACAATTTCCCTAAAAATCTAAAAATAGATTGAGTCAATGTATTTTACATCTAGAAAGTAGTCTCATCGCGAGGCTAGAGACAGCTTTTTTGAAGTTAGGAATAGCAAGTAGCGCTGATCTCTTGATCTGCTCTGCTAAATGAGGGATACTCCCTTGATTCTTTCCAAATAACTGAAAAATCTCCCATGATCTTCTCACCTAATTGGGAGAGTCAAAAGATTATGGCAAGCAACTGTCAAATTTGATCCCAATTAGATTTGATCTCATCTGAAGATTTGATTGGTCAAAGGTGACCATAAAAGACCCGCAACGGAGTCGCGTTGAGCTCATGGCAGAGTTAGGAGAAGCATCTGCCAAAGTTAAAAGAAATCTCTCAGCGGAGCTGGATAAGACATGTGGCGAAGCTACCAGTGAACCTTTTGTGCAGCTGCGTGAAGCTTTGAGCGAAGTTAACTTTCTGCGGAGTTAACTAAGCATTTCCAGGCGAAGCTATAAGTTAGCTCGCAGCGAGGCTGTGAAGGAGCTTCCTACGATGCTAAACAACTTTGGTTTTCTCATGCGAGACTTATCTCGTGGGCTCAAGAGAGACTAAGTGTTGAGCTAACTTAGTGTACTGGACCTGCTTAGACCTTCTCACGGGCTTTTTAAGGATGACCTCAGCTTACTGTCTACTTCACTGGATCAGTAGAGTCTAAGTTACTGCTTCGTCCCTTTGAGATGGGTGAAGAATTGGTCGTCGACTCGTCTGCCACTTGTCTTTTGTAGATGTCAACAAGTTAGACATTGTTTAGGCCAGTTAGGAATCTCCTCTTTTTTAGAGTGTCAACAAGACCCCCTTCAAAGTTTTCGTGAATCTGAAATGGAATGGTTCAGATTTTGAAATACTTTGAACTGCTTTGATGGTGTGTGGGTATGAACATCGCCTTTGAGTTGAGTTCAACTTCACCTTTAGCTCCCACTTTCAAGCTGGAGTAGGTTCGCCACAGAATTGCATCTACCTTCGTGTAGCTTCGCATTTCTGGGTAGCCTTGCGCTTATGGGTAGCTTCGCGCTTGGGACTCCCGGAGTGACTTCGCTTCGGATCAGGCTAGAATGACATTCCTTTCCTGAGGCTAACTGCTTTCTACGAGTTACGAGAAGGGTTGCTCCCTTTTTTGAGGTTAGAATAACTTCTCTTGTATTTAATGAGGGAGATTATTACCTTTCTCGAGGTTAAGCATTTAAATGCTTTAACTTCGCCCGCGCTCCTAAACTTGAAGCGTCAGCGGCATGGTCAGGCCTATAAATAGGACACTTGAAATCCTTTTCAGAGAAACATACTTTTCTCTTTCTGAAAAGTCTGTTTATGACATCTCCTCGTTGCCCAAGAAAGGTGACTGAAATAGTGAGGGTGTACACTCTGGTCACTTACCAACCAAGAGCTGGTGAGTCTCGATCATCCAAAGACTTTACCAATAGACTAGTGACTTTGGGGAGTTTATCTCCCTTAATTTTCTTAGCTTTACCAGCTTTTACAGGGATTGACTTCCCTTGGTCTTTGTATTTGGCTGACTTTCAGAAAAGGGTTTCAGCCTAACTTTCTAGCTTCTCGGCGAAGCTAGCATTCTCGCTCTTTTCATGCACGGTCGCTGCCTTGATCTGTCTACCTGTTAAATCTGCCATATAGGCAAGGTTTAGGACTTGGTCCTTTTTGAGGCTTCTCTAGCCTAACTGCCTTGGGCGGGGCTAAGACTTGGCTTATGCTAAGTTAGTCTATCATTATTGTACAAGCGAGACAATCTCTGCTTAACTGAATTCCATCTTGAAGGCACAACTGGATAGCTTCGCCCAAAGAATTTTGACATAGCACTCTACCCTCTTTTGATTTAATGCTAACTTGCTTCCTATTTGTGTTGCAGTGAACTATGCTCGCCAGTCTTTCATCTAGACGAAAGAGACCACAAACTTGCCTCTTGATCTTCAAGTTGAAACTTTGATCCTAAGCAGGAGGAACATACTAAAGCAGCTGATGCGTGTTCTAAATAGAGGTTGGCAGTTGCTTATCCGAGATGATCCACTTTGGGAAGGGGCTGGTAGTCGCTTATTCGAGATAATCCACTTTGGGAAGGTGGACGTCACCAGTATGTTCTTGGATCCTTCTTTACCAATTTTATTTAAGGAAGTCCAGCTTTCTTGTGGTAACCAGTCCCTTTCCAATTTTGATTAGGAAGATCTAGCTTCCTTTGCCAATTTTCATCAAAGAAGATCCAGCTTCTTGATGGTAAAATCTGCCATTAAGCGAAGGATTATGGCCCTGTGTAGGAGGAAGACCTTTCTCGTCCAGTTGGGATGGTTCATCACCCTGAAAGTAGATAGGATGATTCTATTGTATGAAAGACAATCTTGATGTAGCATCAATGTATCTTCCCTTTTGAATCAATAAAAATGTTTATTTTCTGCTTGTCTACTTTGTTTCCCTCCTTTTTGATTCAAGAACACCTAGAGTAGACTAGCCTAGATAAGTCTTTTCTTTAGGAGGAAATAAAGACTCTTAGCGGAGCTAAACTTCAAGCGAAGCTGGAGACAGACTTCCAACTAAGTCAGGAACAAGTTTCTGGCGATGCTAGCACGGAATTTCTGTGAAGCTAGAGATGTGCTCTTAGCAGAGCTAAGGCACGTTTGTCAATGAAGTTACTCAAGCGTTGCGTGAGATCAAGGCTAAACTCACAGCGGAGTTAGCCTTTAGCGGGGCTGAAGCAATGCTTCTCGGGAAGGCGCTCAGGCGTTGTTTCAAATTAATTTGAAACGACCACCTGCGCTCCTTTTAAGGAGGTGAATTTAGGCAGTCTTAAGCCTATAAAAGCTCGATTGGGATGAAAGAGAAAGAATTACTTCTCTTTAAATTTTCGGAGAAAACAAATCTCTTTTTCTTCCTTCTTCGTTTTATATTTTAAGAACTTTTCCAGTTCTTCCATGGCTCCCAAAAGACGAGCAGGCAAAGAGGCAGTGATCTCTGTGATGGAGCGACCTTCTCCTCCTCTAGTCATTGAGCACCCCATTGTAGGTAGGGATTTTTCCCTTTTACTCAGAGATTTTCATCTCTTTTCGAAGCTAATTTCTGGCTATTTCTAGAAAGCTTCATTGTGATTCAAGGATCTCATGGAGTTCAACTCTCTTCTGAAAATATAAGAACTGAATGGTTTCTTCTCCAAGCTTCTGTGCGAAGCTAACCCTTAGGCAGTTCACATCCTGTCGAATAACAGGATGCGAAGCCAGCCTTGGAAGCGTAGCTGGAAAATAACTTTAAAGTCCTTAGAATAACTTTAGGCACTAGTGCCTTTATGGCGAAGTTAGCCCTTGAGGGCTTCTTCGCATGTTTTTCAGTGATAGAATGCTAGGCGAGGCTTCTAGAACGAAGCTAACACTTGATTATTTTCTACATTTTGCCTCATGCAGAATGTGGAGCTAAGCTGCAGTTGCGAAGCTGAGTGAAGGTAATGCTAGGCTAGCTTCCTTCGGAGAGCGAAGCTAATGCCTTAGCAAAAATTATATTCTTGCTTTAGCTTTCTTTCAACAAATGGACTAATTATAGTTTTTTCTTGTTTTAGTAGTGCACTATACTCCTGGTCCTCTGAATAGTCTCTTTGGAACAGCCAGGGGGCTGGACGGCAATGTTGGCCTGCAGTTCCAAGGGCAGGCTTCACTATTCATTGAAAGGAGTGCTCCTGGTCGAGATACCCTTATATACGTCGGAGATCAACGTACTATGAGGAGCATCTTAACTACTGCTCTCGTTGAGGATTCTTACCAAAAAATCTATCAGAAGCCTGGCTTTATGTTTGGAGATGCAGCGCCAGATACCGATCATCGGAGAAGGGCAGTGGATTTTCAATCCGAATGGGGAGAAGCATTATCTCCCATCTAGCAAGTGTCATTTTCCATTGTGCTTCTTTCAATGCGTGACGAGGGCTCAGAAGATGCAGTGGCAAGTGACTCAGACTATCGACTCCGTTCAAGTGGAAAAATTGATAGCTTCGTCTCCTGGTCATACGAGGGCAGTCCTCCTCGCTGCATATTGGGTCTCCATCCTGGGAACGTTCTTCCAGACATCCTAGAGGGAGAAAATCCAGCGGTGGCTCAGACTTTTGGAAATTAGTTCTTCAAGGCTTGTGGTAATTATCCAGCCACTGATTTTAGGACCCCTGGGTGGATTCAACCCCCAAGGCCTAGTGGAGGGAGTTGACCCTATATATCTTAGCCTATTTTGAAGAGGATCTGGAGAGACTGGGACTCTACGAGGCGTCAGGGGACCTGTTACAGCATCCAGATGATAACAAACTTCTACGCCATCTTTGAGTTATACTGTCTAACCACAAGGACTTTCTTCGCCCCTGTAGGCGAATTGGGTATGGTTTTCCACGAGATGTGGGAAATCTCTGCTTTGCCCTTGGGATCTCTCCCATATGAAGAATATTTACCATGTGAGGTAGAATTGGCACTTCTGGAGAAGCAGGAGCCTACTTTGTTTGAGACTTACCGGGAGTTGATGTGCCACCTTTACATTTGCTCGAGTATGCATGGGAGCCATAAGGGAGCTTCATGCAGTTCGAAGAGCTAGGGGAATTATTTGTTCCCCAACCTAGAAGATGCTCATGAGGCAGCTCACTCGGGGTTGCAGATGAGGACATTTTTTGAAGGATGCAGGAACACTTCCAAGGGGATATGATTTTAGAAGAGGAAGATGGACCCTATAAGAAAGATGATATTCTCTGGAGTTTCCATCACCAGGCTTACCGACCGATGTCTCAGAAGGCACTTTTGGCCAGGTTTTTATCAGTTTGGTTGAAGAGGTGTGTGGTGCCCTCTCCCTCCAGCGACGTCATCCTTCCGACTGTCTTATTGCCAGCTATTCGTCTAGTTCACGGTATTTCTCTTGGACTTCTCCCGACAATGGTGTGTTGTATTCAGCGGGGCCTTCATACATTAACGGAGGCTTTCTGTAGGCCACCAGTAACGAAGAAGGGCAAAGGCACTATCCTGCCTTGTGATGGACCAAACCCCAGGATCGATTTTCCATACACTTATTTGATGGTATGGTTCACCATTCACTGCCCTTCCATTATCCAAACCAGTGAGGAGCCTCTAGAAGGTGTCCGATTGGCGCTTCTCCATCGATTTGAGGATGTTCATGGTTGTTGACTTATATGGCTGTGGTTCGCAAGCTGTTATGCCGGTATGATGTTTACAGCCTTTTCCACTGCTTTCCCTACATTCGCGATGTAGGCTACGATGAAGAATTCAAGGATGTAGGAGATGGGTAGGCCTCGCTAAGCTAGGGAGTCTTCGAATGGTTGGTTAGCATCCGGCCATCCCATCTGGTGTACAGGAGCGGGATACCTGCTACTTGGAACCCTATGTCCCGAGTCAGTTTGCTCATCAGTTTGGGTATGACCAACTGTATGTAGATAAACCGAACATCAACTGGCCTTTATGGGGAGATTCATTGATGGTGCTCGTGCCAGGCGGTTCTACATCGTTGGTTGTACTGAGGCACGGCTGTGCATGCCTTTAAGGACTCTGAATCTTCAGACAACTTTGGGATTCTGTCAGTGGTATAGAACTTCGAACACTACACTAATCGGGTCTTCTATTAACTCTTTTGGCGTGAAGTTAATCTCTCGACGACTGAAGGAAAAGTTACCGAGAGAGGCGAAGGCAGAAGGATCCGCGTTCCAGGCCTCGAGGAGTTCGAAGCTACTACCGATAGTGAGACTTCAGACGTGGAAAGTCCCCGCTTTGAGGAAGACGCAGGTGCTGAGGCTCCGCCAGATGCTCCTGTGGGGTAGGCACGGCCCCCATGGAACATGTAGAGGTAGAAGAAGTGGAGAAAGAAGATCCCAACGTCCACTTCAGACAAAAGCAACAAGATAGATCTCGCAGGAAGAGGGTAGTGAAGAAGCCTCGTCGCTACACTCCCACCATTATTACGGAGGGCGAGTCAACCGCGGTGCCTCCTCCTCCTGCTCCATTAGTCATTAAGTTGTCGGCTCCAAGGCAGCCGTTGGTAAAGCAGTTCCTGACCTGAGTAAGATCAGCTTTGTTCTCGCAACACATACTTATATATTTCATACAGCTCATTGTTTCTTCTATGATTCAGGAACCAAGAAGAGACCCGGGAGCCGAGGTTGTAGAAGAATAGGGAGATTACTATGATCCCCTATTCACTTATAAAGAAGGTGATGAGGCTAGCTACTTTGTCGTCTCAGAAGAATCCGAAGGTGACACGGCTGGCGTCGATCCTTCGGGTGCTAGGACCTCAAAAGGAAGCCCCATGGCCTCCAGCTCTATAGGATGGACCACCGAGGGGTTCGGCGAGCGAAGGTGAGCCGGCCGTCCGTGTAGATGATTGAGCTTGAACTTGCACAAAAGTATAGAATTTCAAAACTTAAAAATAGAGATTTGCAAGTGCTCAATTCTACCGCAATAGCAAGTGGCTATGCGGGTCGTGATCCACAAGGAGGAACTAGCGATGAAAGCTTTTTTAGCAAGTTCTCTTTTATGTTACAAAGTTTGGTTAAAGTTCTTCTTTAGTTCTTTAAAAGAAAAAGAGAAAAATTAGGTTAAAGTTAAATGAGGAAGAAAGTGGTAGAATGAGAAGGTGGAGAAAATGATTATTTACAAAGAAATTGAAAATGGAAAGAAGTGGGTGTTGTTGGTGTTGGTGATCTAAACTAAAGAATAAAAGAAAAGAAAAGAAAAACTAAAGCCTAAAAAAACATACTTACCTCTTTGGCGCCTGTTTACCTTTCACCCGTATCGACGATGTACCTTTCTCTGAAGACGAGCGAAGCATGGCAGATGAGATCTTCCCCATTCCCGATTTACACTATGAAATGAAGGGGCGAGCTATACTACCATAGAAATGAATGTCCATCTTCATAAGCCATCAAAGAGAAGGCAACTTCGAGGCTATCGGTTTCATTTGGATCTACAAACACTAAAGAGGAAGGGAACAAAAACAAGACTAGAAAAGAAAAGGAAACCTTGATTCGATTCAAATAACAATGGAGGAAAAGATCACTTACACTGGTGTCACCTTCAGTACAAGCTTGCTCTCATTCCTCCATGAAAGTATCCTCTCCTCTCAGTTACATAAATAAAACTAAAAATTACATGATAAGAAAAACAAAAACCTACGCTACAAAGAATGAAAAACTGGACTAAATCCTATCTCTGCATGATTGTTCCTTTTTTGCTTTAAAAATCCCAGTATTTATAGGCAAAATCCAACCTATAGGAGCGTATGAAGATAGGGGGAGCAAACGCTCCCCGTAACTCACCAACAAAGCCGCAAAAACGCGGCCTGGCCAAGTGGCCACACCCTTTTTGTGGTGCTCCCCGGTGTCTCAATTTATATTTATCTTTATCTTAATTTGCAGTTTGTGTCTGAGATTTTGACGAAATGGCCTTTGATCCTTGGCTTCAACCAATCGATTTGTAGGAATTTGTTCTAACTAGTTTTCAACTAATCTGAACCGACCTGATCTACCCTGATTTACTAAGTTCGAATTAATTCTGATTTAATTCAGAATTTGATGGGCTTTTGGGCTCATTTCTCTTCACTCTCTTTAAGAATGGGCTTGCAAATAATTAAACATTTAATTAGAAAAATGCAGAGTTTATTCTATAATAAATAGAAGAATATGATAATAAATATGCAATATTAGTGACCAATCACACCCCCATATCTATCTTTTGCTCGTCCTCGAGTAAAACAACTAAACTATACTAAGAATTATTAGACCACTTTCGCAGGTCACTCGAATGCACTAAGCATGTGCAACAAGCCGTTAAACCTCTAGGTTTTCCCTAAAGGACGAGTTTTGTCTCGTGAGGATTTTCAGTGGATTACACTCACAAAATCCATAAAAAAAAGAGAAACAAAGATTTCGAATTTTCAAAAAGCATTTTGAAAGAGAAAAATATTTGAAATATAATTGTAAGATTTAAGTAATCTATAAGTTATAGAAAAACTAAATTTTTCATTCCTAAACTTAGTCTCTATTCAAAAATTTGTTATCAATCAAAGTAAGGAGTCAAATTGTACTTCTCATTTAGTCTATTACTTTACCCTAAGTCCTATGCACCTTATGACCGTGAAAATTTTGACTAAGGGTTCATTAACTCGAACTCTTATGCCTTACTTATTTATATATATATATATTTTTGTGGTGTTATTTCTTAGTTCTATTAGGCTTTCTAAACTGCCCATGTAACGAGCCTTTAATCGATGACTCCCAAACCAAACGGTCTTAGGGCACCGGGTGAGAAAACACCCCAAGGACTTAAGGACTTGAGCAAACAAGGCCACGAAACTAAGGATTTTATTATATGAACCCCTTTTAGGCGTGAATACTTATGCTTTATTAGGCACAAATACCCAGTTTAATCAGAGGATTTTTATATATTTTTTTCTCAAACGTACTAATCATCTTTTGCATAAATACTAAGGCTTGCTTAGGCCAAAGTACCTAGCTAATCAATAATTAGATTTGTTCATATATTATATATATATATATATATATATATATATATATATATATATATATATATATATATATATATTATATAAAGCATATGAATCTTTGTTTTTGAACCCTAAGTGTGTAAGTGTATGAAGTATGCATATTTCATTAAGGTAAAGATCAAGACTAAATTACTTTGACAAATTATCTTTCTAACCCTAAAAATCAAACAACTAATCTTATTTTGACCAAATTTACGAAATCCTAATTTTGATTTTCCTATTCCTTAAAATTGACTTAATTTCTTACAAAAAATATGTCAAAATATTGTTTTTATTTTCAAAAAGTTTTTAAAAGTAAAGAATTTTTTTTAAAGAAAAACCTAAGTTATGTTAGACCCTCCCCACACCTATCTCATGCATTGTCCTCAATGTATGAATTAATGCACGGATGCATGAAAAAAAAGATAGGGAAGGAAAATACTACCTTAAGGTGGTGGTTCCGGTGGTGGTCTGATTGGTCCATGAAATGCGGCCCAATCGACTTTGCGTGGAGTTTGGAGGAACCCATCGAAAATCTCTCTAATATAACCCATTAAAATAATGTATCCATGAAGGATTTTTATTAAAAATTTAGCCCCATCTAATTTTCAAATTTCATAATTAATTTTGGACTCAAATTTGTCAACTGCCTTGTCCCAAAATGGAGTGTGAAAAGATAGAATGATTGACTTAGACTCAGGAAGTACAGGAACTAATACCGACTCAGGAAGGTGACTTAAGTCAAGTAAAGGTTCAGGAGTCGAGATTGATTCAAGAAGTGGGTCCAAGTCAAGAAGTTGAAACTCAAGTCCACATTTATTTTTCAACAATGGAATGTAACTTAATATTGGTGATTCAAGTTCAAGAATGATAGGTGTGGGAATCAAAACTGACTCTAAAATATTACTCAAGTCGAGTAATAAAATAGGAGTCAATATTGATTCGGGAATTTGAACTGGATCACAGATTTGAGAATCTAGGTCACATTTCTCATTGAGTTCAATGTCATAAAAATGATAACTTGCCAATTTGTCAATAGGATTTTCAAAAGTGTAAAATTAGTCAAGTTCAATATGATCATCAAAGACGGGTGATTGAATTTCATGATGAATTGGCACAGGATCCAATGTTGACTCGAGAAAAAGATTGAAATCAGGTGAAGATACTGGAGTCATAATTGAATCAGGAAGTAGAATTGAATCACTAAGTTGAGGTTCAGGATCATATTCATTCTCAAATTCTATTTTAGGAGAGGAATAACTTGCCAAACTGTCAATATCATTTTCAAAATTTGGAGTTTGGGCAAGTTCAAATGATTATTCTGAAATGGAACCTTGTTTTTCAAAACAACATGACTCTTCGGCTCTAACAGAATGGTTAGCGACATCGGAACTGGTCAAACGGTGAGAACGTAGAGTTTGGACCATCATATCTATGTCACGATTACGAGTGTTTTGAGCCTGAGTCATGGCTGCAAGCATCTTTTCATAGTTGATTGGTTCATTATTTTGTTGAAAAGATGAACTGTTGTCTTGGAATTGGTAGTGAAAGTGTGAATCCATCAGATTTTGTGATTTTTGTTTGGACTCACGCATACTCATTTCCAAAATTGATGGTTTTCTATTTTGGACTGGTGGAACTGAGTATGAATCTTGGAAATATTATAGACAAGGTGGATAAGGAGGGCAAGTTGGTTAAAAATTGGACTCAGGAGAGGTGATCCCCATTGACTCTGTGAAGAGTAGAAATTATTCTGGAAATTATGGTTATAAGATTGGGGGCATGGGTTATATTGATTCGGATAAGAACAATCTGGCACACTAGGTTGGTTAAAGTTATGATATGCTGGGTTGGTAATATCTAAAAAAGAGGTTGGTTTATAATATGGATTACCATTAAAATTGGAAAAATTGTTGTTACAAGCCATATCACAATAAAACACAAACAAAAAATAAACAAATAAAAAAAGAAAAAAGAAAAATTCTAACCTAAGTTAGGATAGACCTATGACTTAGATGACTCCTAACTGGTTAGACTGTCCACGGGAGGTATAATGCAGACTTTGACCACAAGCTAATAACCCAGGTCGGGGCAAGATTGGTGGGAGGTTATCCGTCAAAGACGTTCCTTAATTAAGTAACCACCAACCTTTGGGCTTTCGGCCCTTAATCCCCTTCCTAGACACTGATTTTTCAGGAGTCAAATTCCAACACCTTTCTCCCGTAGGATAATCTCCTAATTGAGTCTGAGATGTCCCTAGGGCCAACGTCAACTCATTTTTAGTTAGGTTTGGGTTAGTGAGTGAGAAGATTGTTTGTGGGCTAAGAGAGGGTAATGACTTTCCCACCTTATCTTGTTTATAGGACATGCCCTTAAGATTGATTTAGTGCAGTGTACAAGAAAAGCAACATTTAAGCAATGTAAACAATCCAAAAGTGTTCTTATACTAGATGTTATGCACACGTACTTTTTCTCTAGCACTCTTCAACAGTAATGAAAAATGTAATGAAATAGACACATGCCTAAATGTAAAGTCTAAATCATTTTTTAGCATTTACAATCAACTTTTTACTGTTGTATTAGAAATATCTATATAGTGAGTCAAATAAGGAGATAAATGCTACAGAAATTCAGATTTTCAATTCAGCCAACCTGCAAAAATACAGGTTAGTAGTTCACTCAGTTTTGCCACTGGAATATAGCAAATCTGAGGGCATCTTGGCTCTGCTTTCTTAAGCAGAGTCCAAGGCCACTTATGTGTCCACTGCAGCAAGAATTCCTTGTTGTTAAATTTGTACAAAAAAAAGAAGAAAGTTAACTAAAAATGTAAACTTTTAAAGAGAGTAACTTACCGTCCCTCCCCGGCAACGGCGCCAAAATTTGATTGAGCTTAAACATGCACAAAAGTACGAAATTTCAGAACTTAAAAATAGAGATGTGCAAGTGCTCAATTCTACCGCAATAGCAAGTGGCTATGCGGGTCGTGATCCACAAGGAGGGACTAGCGATGGAAGCTTTTTTAGCAAATTCTCTTTTATGTTACAAAGTTTGGTTAAAGTTCTTCTTTAGTTCTTTAAAAGAAAAAGAGAAAAATTAGGTTAAAGCTAAGTGAGGAAGAAAGTGATAGAATAAGAAGGTAGAGAAAAATAGAAAATGATTATTTACAAAGAAATTGAAAATGGAAAGAAGTGGGTGTTGTTGGTGTTGGTGATCTAAACTAAAGAATAAAAGAAAAGAAAAGAAAAACTAAAACCTAAAAAAACATACTTAGCTCTTTGGCGCTTGTTTACCTTTCACCCGTATCGATGATGTACCTTTCTTTGAAGACGAGCGAAGCATGGCAGATGAGATCTTCCCTATTCCCAATTTACACTATGAAATGAAGGGGCGAGCTATACTACCATAGAAATGGATGCCCATCTTCATAAGCCATCAACGGCACTTGCAAGGAGAAGGCAATTTCGAGGCTATCGGTTTCATTTGGATCCACAAACACAAAAGAGGAAGCAAACAAAAACAAGAGTAAAAAAGAAAAGGAAACCTTGATTCGATTCAAATAACAATGGAAGAAAAGATCACTTACACTGATGTCACCTTCAGTACAAGCTTGCTCTCATTCCTCCATGAAAGTATCCTCTCCTCTCAGTTACATAAATAAAACTAAAAATTTCATGAAAAGAAAAACAAAAACCTACACTACAAAGAATGAAAAACTGGACTAAATCTTATCTCTACATGATCGTCCCTTTTTGGCTCTAAAAATCCCAATATTTATAGGCAAAACCCAACCTATAGGAGCGTATGAAGATAGAGGGAGCAAACGCTCCCCCTAACTCACCAACAAAGCCACGAAAACGCGGCTTTGGCCACATTTTTGTGGCCAGGGTATGGCCAGGTGGCCACACCCTATTGGTGGTGCTCCCTGGTGTCTCGATTTATATTTATCTTTATCTGAATTTGCAATTTATATCCGAGATTTTGAAAAAATGGCCTTTGATCCTTGGTTTTAACCGATCGATTTGTAGGGATTTATTCTAACTGGTTTTCAACCAATCTGAACTGACCTGATCTGCCCTGATTTACTGAGTTCAAATTAATTCTGATTTAATTCAGAATTTGATGGGCTTTTGAGCTCATTTCTCTTCACTCTCTTTTAGGAATGGGCCTCAAATAAATTAAACATTTAATTAGGAAAATGCAGAGTTTATTCTATAATAAGTAGGAGAATATGATAATAAATGTGTAATATTAGTGACCAATCAGTAGACTCTGCTAAAAACTTTCCTATGGAGCCTAAGGAGATTGATGCTACTGTCGAGAAAGTTTAGAGAGAGACTGCGGCTAAGGTAGTTGAAGCGATACCACCTCTTGGTAACATTTTAATCTTTCATAAGTAATTTTCCCCTGATACTCATTATACCTTGCTCAAACAGAGTCTTACCACAGGTGTCCCACTTTTGGGTGCATCGACTTCAAGGAAGCCAGCCAATCTTCTTGAGGGAGTTAGGGGTGAAGCAAGTACTTCGACCGCGGCAGACGCTGCTGAGTTGGATGCCTTATATCACGACTTGCCCACTTATCAACCTGAGTCAGCCGGTAAAAAAGAGGCTGAGGAGACAGTGGTTACGGAACCAATCTCACTTCCAACCACATCAGTAGGTGAAATGCCAGAGGTTTCGCTAACGATGCCTATACTGGGAACCACAGAGCTGAAGGTAATTACCAGTCCCTCATCTCTGACAATGGTCATCGAGCCAACTTTCCCGAAAATAGTCCCCAGCCCTACTTCGGTCGTGGCTGGTGTACTAGTTTCAATGAGACTCCTTAGAGATCACCAGCGATCCTTTATATTGCTTTGGCCAGTGCTTCTATCATCTCTTCTATAGTTCTGTCAGTGAAACCAGTGGAAGCCTTGCCTTCAGGGCCCATTCGTTCACCGGGAGTAGCTGAAACTGAGAATGAATTTGTGGCTGAGCTAGTCGACAGCTTTTATAAGGGCTTAAAGCGATCCATTGTTTTGGTCTTTAAAGGCTCAACTACCTCATTTTCTACTTTGAAGGTGGTCATCTCTCGAAGTATTGACAGCATTCAAGACTTTGGAGGGGATAACCAAGCTGCCACATTGGAGCTTCTGGTGGACAGGCTTGAGAGGGATGTAGATGAATGGCGCCGTCTCAGCTATTCAAATTTGGAGTCCTCAGTTAATGAACATCTCGCACACCTCACTGATCAAATGCATAAAGCTCATCTTGCCACTCAAGAAGCAGCTAAGGCAATTTCTTCTGACTTGAAATCCTTAGAGATAAGGAAAGTAGAACTTGAGGATGCCATAGATGCTTCTAACAGCGCTCTTCTCGATGTTGAGGATAAGATTGAAAAGGCCAAGAAAATGATCAAGAAAGCTTATCTTCTTTTGTCCAAGGCTAAACTGGTGCGTCTTGAGGAGATTGCTCGGCTAGAGCAGCTTAAGGCTCAGAATGACGAAGTCCTGCAACAAGAGCTAACACAGAGGGCAACTTTGGCTGAAATTGAGGCTCGCCTGTCCCAGACAGCGAGCTTTAATGAGGCCGAGTTGTGGTTGCAGGCACTTATCAGAGCTGCTGAGGAGAGGAAGAATAGGCTGGCCACTCTTGAAGAATGGATCAAGTCCTACGAAGCACCCTCGTAGCTTATAATCCGTGTATCCATGTATCCTTCTTTTGGAATCAATAAAAAGTAATTTTATTTGACTCCTGTGTTGCATTTCCAACATGTTTTATTTTTTGAATTTTCAATTCTTACTTTCAAGTTGTATTACAATCCTCAAAAGGAAAGGGAGATAACTAATCTAATCAGAGCATAAACTGATAGGGTTAGTTACACATTTGAGAAATGATTTGACAAAGAAAGATGAGCCTAGATATTTATCAGTTCAGAGGTGACAAACTGGACATAACCGATTAGAAATTACCAAACTCAGAATGTTTACCATTCAGAGGTGATGAACTGGACATAACAGTAAACCAAAAGGGAGACTTGGCGATCTGTCGGTTCAGAGGTGATGAACTGGACATGACCGATTGAGAAGCCACCAAGCTAGAAATTTTATCATTCAGAAGTGACTAACTGGACATGATGACAAAGAAATAGTCCCTACTGGACTGAAAGATGAGATTGGATATCCATCGGTTCAGAGGTAACATGGACATAACCAATTGAGAAGCCACCAAGCTCAAAATTTTGTCATTTAGAGGTGACAAACTGGACATGATGGCAAAGAAATAGTCAATACTGGACTGAAAGATGAGACTTGGTTATTTGTCAGTTTAGAGGTAACATGGACATAATCGATTGAGAAGCCACCAAGCTCTAAATTTTGTCATTTAGAGGTGACGTACTGGACATTATGACAAAGAAATAGTCCCTACTAGACTGAAAGATGAGACATGATTATCTGTTGGTTCAAAAGTAACATGGACATAACTGATTGAGAAGCCACCAAGCTCAAAATTTTATCATTCAGAGGTGATGAACTGATATGATGACAAAGAAATAGTTCCTACTAGACTGAAAGATGAGACTTGGTTATCTGTCAGTTTAGAGGTAACATGAACATAACCGATTGAGAAGTCACCAAGCTTGAAATTTTGTCATTCAGAGGTGACAAACTAGACATGATGATAAAGAAATAGTTCCTGCTAGACTGAAAGATGAGACTTGGTTATCTGCCAGTTCAGAGGTAATATAGACATAACCGATTAAGAAGCCACCAAGATTGGGATGTTTACTATTCAGAGGTGATGAACTGGACATAATAGTAACCAAGAAATAATTGATTGGAACAGGAAAATGATAAAGAAAAAGTTAAAGTTAGCAAGTCTTAGTCTCGTTTTAATTCTATCCGCTGCAGCAAAGGTCAAAGCGGGTCGATCCACAGGGAAGGATGCGATGCAAGCATTTCAGACGATTTCTCTGTATTACACTTAGAACAAAACAAAAGAAAGAGATTGATTAGATTTGAATGATTTGAGATATGTAGTTCACTAATCTTCTACCACAACCCATAGTGTAAGTCTCAAAGAGTGAATATCATCTTGAAACAAGTAACATCCATCCTAGGTTATTAATGAAAATTCAAGCAAGATAAATAAAATTGGAACCCTAACTAGTGTGCACTACTAAAGATTCGACAGTTGTTCATCCTAGCTTCTAACTATAGCATAAGAGAAGTTTTGACTTAAAGTTATGCTATCAAAGCTCTTAAGTATGAAGTTATGAAGAATCATTTAAAAGTGTAGCCTAAATTAAGAAAACCTAATTATCAATTATCTTCGAGAAGATTATTTTAATCCTAGGGTTTCTAAAAATGAATATCAATCAATTCACTTTCTCAATTAAACTAGGGTTGATTGAGAGATTAGCAAACTACAAATTGGATTTAGTTACTCATCTTTTTTATTTTATTTTCAATTTTTGTTTTTAATGTGAAAAATTGCATGAAAGAGAGAAGAAAATAAATAATTGATCTTAGCAGAAAATAAAAATAACAACAAAATTAAATAACGAAGAAGAAAGAATAACCTTTATTTGAATGTCACTTCCAAATACAATGCTCCTCCCTTCTTCAAAATATGCTTTTTTAAATAAAAACGAAATTACAAGAAATTTGGAAAAAAGAAAATCTAAAAAAAAAACCTAAGTTCCCGTCTCTAGATCCCCCTCTCTGTTGCTTTACAGGGGTATTTATAGGAGATATAGGAAGTAGAGTCTCGGTACAACTCCCCCACGAAAGCAGGTAGTCATTCCAATCTAGAAACTCGCGGAAACGCAGCTATGGCCGCGTTTCCGCGGCTATAGCGTGGCCACTGGCCACACGTTTTCTTGCGTGGCCTTCTCTGGTCCGTCCATCTGGGTATCTCCTTCTAGATTCTGCAAACCGACTCTTTATCTTGAGATTTCGGGATAACTTGGGAAGCAAGTAATCATAAATCTGAATTTTTTAAAACAATTTTTATCTTCAAACTCTTCTCCTTTTATCTTTAGCCTTGTCTTGGAAGCAACTAGGGTTGAGTAGAAGTCCATCTCATCTTATCCTTTTCCTCTTCTTTTAGTAATTAGGAGTTCTATCTTATCCTTCTTTTTCCTTCCTAAGATTTAAATAAAGAATTTAAAATCTAAGTTTAGATTAGGTTAGATAATGTGAAAACTTCTAAATTACTACAATTTTTGCATGGGCTTTTGGGCTTCATTCAGGCTTTATTCCTTTATTTTTTAAGTACTTAAGGCCTGCACACATTAAATAATAAAACATTAGTAATAGTGCATAATTAAAAGAATAAATAGGGAAATATGATAGTAAATGTGGTAATAAAAATGCACTTTTTACTACCTATCACACCCCCACGCTTATCTTTTTGCTCGTCCGCGAGTAGAAATCAAAAAGAATAAGAAAAGAAAAACTAATCTATCCTAACTCACTTTCGTAGGCATCACGGTTGCACTTAGCATGTGCAATAAGCCATTAAACCTTTAGGTTACCCTAGAGGACGTGTGTTGTCTTGTGTGGGTTTTCAGCGGATTACACCCACAAAATCCATAAAAATGAAAATATTTGAAATATGTTTGAAGAGACTAAATAATCTATAAGTTTTATGATTATCATTTTTATTCATTCTTAAACTTAGTCTTTATATAATAAATTGTTATCCATTTTATGTAAGAATCAAAATTGAATTTTTGTATAGTCTCTTTCGTTACCCTAAGTCATATGCATCCTTGTGAATCTTTACTAGGAATTCTTTAACTTAGACTCTCATGCCCCTTTATTATTATTTTCTCTTCTTCTTTTTTTTAATATGTATAACTCATCTAATTTTCTTTGTTGTAAGTATCAAGGCTTCTTGAGGCCCTCATACCAAACTAATTGACTATTAGATGTGTTAGTATATATATGAATAATATTTCTTAGTTTTCTTAGGCTTTCTAATCCATCCATGTAGCGAACTTAAAGTCGGTGTCTCCCAAACTGGTTAGTTTTAAGGCACTGGGTGAGAAAACACCCCACAGACTTAAGGATTCGAGTAAACTAGGCCACAAAACTAAGGACTTTATTTATAAAATCACCTTTAAGCGTGAATACTTATGTTTCTTGAGGCACATGTATCCAACTTAATTAGCGAATTTCTCTGTTTTTTATTTATATTATTATATTTTTTATAAGGCACAAGAGTCTTTGTCTTAGAATCCTAGATGTGTAAGTATATTAGATATGCATATTTCATTAAGATAAAAATCAAGACTAATTACTTATTCAATTTTTTCTCCTATACCTAAAAATTCAACAATTTATTTTATTTTGACCAAGTTTTTAGAAATCCTAATCATGATTTTCCTAATTCTTAAGATTAACATAGATTTCTTTCAAAAGATAAGTCAAAATATTGTCCTTTTTTAATCTTTTTATTTTTATTTATTTTATTTTTTATTGTTATTAATTTTTTTTAATGTTACAAATTTTTTTATTTTCTATTGTTATGTTAGAAGAAAAGAAAGGTGTATTATCCAACTGGCCTTCGCTTCTTGCTTTCCTCTTTTCTGTCCTTGTCTTGACTCATTCTTTCCCAGCAGAGAGAACAGATATATTCACATCGCTTTATTCACTTTCTTCTTCGTACCGGTGTCAACTATTATTTCAGCAAGAAAATTAGGTGCTTAAGAGCAAGAAAAAGAAGTGGGTGAAAAGAAGAGATATCTCCATTCCTCTCTCCCCGGTCAAGACCAAAAGAAAGGCGGGCAAATCTGTGCTAAGAAGTAGAACAATGTTAAAATATAAAGAAAATTTTTTTTATTTTTTTTATTTTTTATTTTTTTTAAGGTTATACCCTCCCCCACGCTTGTCTCATGCATTTTCCCCAATGTATGAATGGAATGCATGAATGCATGAATTGGCAAAGAGATAGAGTTACCGATACATTGGGTCAAAAAGACTCATGGCTGCATTTACTTCCGGTACTAATTCCAAAAATATTTTAAGACATTGACCATTTATCTTGAATGTATTTTCATTTTTAGGGTCGTATATCTCTATGGCTCCGTGTGGAAACACAGTCTTAAGAATGAAAGGCCCTGTCCATCTTGATTTTAACTTGCCTGAAAAGAGATGAAGTCTAGAATTATAAAGTAATACTTTTTGTCCTTGGACAAAAGTTTTTCTGGTGATGAACTTATCGTGAAAAACCTTAACCCTATCCTTCATAATTTTCGCATTTTCATATGCTTCGTTCCTCACCTCCTCCAATTCAGACATTTGCAATTTTCGAAGCTCACCGGCCTTATCTAGATCGAAATTCAGCTGCTTAATTGCCCATAAGGCTCGATGCTCTATCTCAACAGGAAGGTGGCAAGCCTTTCCAAAGACTAGTCTATAGGGAGACATTCCTAGAATCGTTTTAAAGGCGGTCCTATAGGCCCATAAGGCATCTACCAATTTGGTGGACCAGTCCTTCCTATTTTGATTCACAGTTTTCTCCAAGATAAGCTTGACTTGCCAATTGAAAACTTCTACCTGTCCACTGGTTTGAGGATGGTACGGCGTAGATAACTTGTGTGTTATGGCATATTTTCGCATAAGAGCTTCAAAAGTTCTATTGCAAAAATGTGTACATTGTCACTAATTATGGCACGCGGGGTTCCAAAGCGTGAGAAGATGTTTTCTTTCAAGAATTTGACAACAACTTTGTTGTCATTTGTCTTGCAAGGGACGGCTTCAACCCATTTGGATACGTAATCTACAGCCAACAAGATGTATTAATGCCCAAACAAATTACAGAAGGGACCCATAAAATCAATGCCCCAAACATCAAAAAGTTCTACTTCTAGAATCGGATTTAGGGGCATCATATTTCGTTTAGAAATCCTTCCTGTCATTTGGCATCTTGTGCAAGTTTTGCAAAAGTCAAATGCGTCTTTAAAGAAAGTGGGCCAATAAAAGCCACTTTGTAGGATCTTTTCGACAGTTTTGCAGGAACCAAGTGTCCACTGCAAGCTAATGAAAATCACCTAGAGGGCGGGTGAATAGGTGATATAGCTAATCTATGAACTAAATGCGGAATTTAAAAAAACTTAATTGCGAAGAGCACTCAAGTGCAATCAACAAGTGATGCACACACACAACCAAGCATATAAAAATGAATGCACAATATTAATAGATGCAACACAAAGTAAAAAGAGAGAGAGAAAGCCAATGGATCAAGCGCAAACAACAAGATATGTTTCGAGGTTCGAGCCCCTAGCTCTACATCCCCGCCTTCGACACACGAAGGATTTCCAATCCACTAGCTTGTCCACAAAGGACTCCCACCGAGGGAACCTCCACCGAGGATTTGGGGCAATCACAATTACAAGGAGTACCCAACTCCTCTCCTTACAAACACAACCTCCTCCTTGAGGCACAACTCCAAGCCAACAACAATCACCTCACAACTTGAGGGATTACCACAAGCAACACAAGGATCACCTCACAATCTTGAGGGATACAACCCAAATGCACAACCTCCTCAGCACAATGAGGGCAAGGCACAAAGCAAGGAATAGGTTTACAACTTGGTGGTCTAACAAACAACCACAAACAAATTCTTTCTCCCTCACAAAGATCCTATAGATTGAGAAAGTAGATGTAGCTCAAGTGTGGAGAAAACCAAAGGAATGAAAATCAAAAATCACAAAGAAAATCCTTGGGAAAGACTAGAAACAAAGATATAGAAATTCAATCAAACACTTTTCCCAAAAACCCTTTTCTTTGATATTCCAAACCCTAGCAAAAACTCAAAATAGATTGTTCAATTAAAGCCCAAAAACTTCTTTTGATTGCTGTAAAAACACTAGAGAGTCAGGAAAAATTCGCACCAAAAATCTTGGAGAAAAACTCTTGCAAATGGGGTATTTATAGGCAAATCTGGAAACTAGCCGTTGGCAGCAGATTTTGCCAAAATAACCCTACCGGTCGACCGCTCGGTCGACCGCCCAACGGTCATATTTGACCCGTTGGCAGCTACCGGTCGACCGCTCGGTCGACCGAAACAAACAGAGAGCAACCTGCTCTCAGTCGGTCGACCGTGAGGTCGACCGGCCGGTCGACCGGCCCAAAGAGGCAGTCAGCGTGCACGTATCCGTGCACGTCGGTCGACTTATACGGTCGACCGGCTACTTGGTGCGGTCGACCGTCGGGTCGACCGACTTAGCCTGACAGGCAACAATTCAGGTCAGCAAAACAGGGTAAAAAATATTTTAGTAAATCTTCTAAGTCTTTTAAAAATCCCCAAAAATAGTTTTATCATTTTGCATTGATATATAAGCATGTGATAAAAAGTTTAGCTCAAATATCAATCAATATGAACTATTTTTGTATCTTAACATTTTTACCAAAAACCAAAACTTGTATTTTCTAAAACTTGGATTTTTGAATAGAAAATACATTTTGTCCAAAACTCATTCAAATATAAAAACATGATATTTAAACACTTTGAAGCATGATGCATATGGATAGAAATCCAATATACATGAAACATATACATATCATAGTTTTTGACTTTAATACCAAAGATATGTTTTGTTAGAAATACCAAAACATAAAACACATGAAATAAAACTCTTAGTTTGATTGTCTATTTATTCATGCAAACCAAGATTGATTAAACCAAAAACCGAAAAACCAAAACATGAAACGTGTGTGTTGTGAACTTGAGCATATCATACTATTCTAATCTTTACAACATGGATCTAAAACACAAACTCTAAACTATGGTACCGATGTCTTCTTATAGAGCGCAATCTCCAAGCGACTCGATCCAAAACTCCTTGATTCACCGAGCAAGTGCTATATATGATCTTTGACGCTCGAGCTCTTGAATCAACATGTGAAAGCTTCCAAATCACCTTGTTGAAGCTAATCACCAACTAATAACTTGATTAATGATCTGAAACTAAAATCACAAGATTATTAGTGCATATAACTACATGAGTTAATCATCATCAAAACTAGAGTGGAAGGCCTTTGGGCCAACAATCTCCCCCTTTTTGATGATGACAAAACTCAAGGAGTTATATATGCATGGATTAAAGTTAAGCTTCAAAGAAGCTCCCCCTTAACTCATGCATAACAAATAAACAACAAATATATGCAATGAATGTTCCTAAACACATATAAACATGCTCTGGATACCAATTAAAATAGAACATAAAATATGCATATAAACAAGGCTTCTTTAACTATATGCAAAAACACAAAATATGAAAATATGCATATAAAACTCAAATTCTTCTCCCCCTTTTTGTCAATCATCAATAAAGGGGCAAAAGCAAAACAATAAATTCGTCTCCCCCTTTTTGTTCAAAACAAAGAACTGCAAAGGGTTAAATAAAACAAAATGTTCTCCAATTGAAAATGTGTCAATGAAGTGCATATTGATATCAATTGAAAAACAACAAATCAATTGAAATCAAAACGAGAACATATACCAATTGAAAATAAAAATGAAAATCTTGATACCAATTGATAAGTAAACAAATAACCTATCAATTGTAAACAAACAAACTTGATACCAATTTGAAATTAAACAATATGAATTTTGAATTTCCTTAAAAACAAATCTTGATACCAAATGAAATTATTCTTTACCAATTGAAATCATTATTTTCTATCATAAAGCAAGGGAGTGGAATACGAAACAAAATATCAATTGAAATATAAAATACGAGTTTTCTCCCCCTTTATGAAATACCAATAAAAACTATGAACACTTTTATATTAACAAGCTTATGCATAGTTATAAAACTTCAATTGAAAAATCAGTTGAAAAACAAGATTTGAATAAAGCTTGGCATAAGCAAGATTATGATAACGCTTGTATAAAGATACCAATTGAAAATTGAATCAATTGAAACAAGGTTGAAGTTCAAGCTTTACCATAAATAAGATTTTGTGCTTAAAGATATAGGGATATAGTAAGCACAAATAAAAACATACACATGTATGAAAAGATAATACCAATTGAAAGCATACATACACAACAAAAATATGAGTATACAAAAAGATGTCATATTGATACCAATTGAAAGTATTCAATGATACCAATTGAAATAAAAATAAGGTCAAGTGTATAACTCATATCAACTAACCTCCCAATCATGAGCAAGTTTAAAATGATTTTCACTATAAAGCATACATGAACATGATCTCCCATCCAACCGCCCATGGAAGGTAGGGGTTTTCAAAAATAGGTTTACAAATATAGTATGTTTGAAAACTACTACCAAAGAGAAGAATATCACAACTAGTTAAATGGAAAACTTATTAACTAGTACGAAATCCTTCAAGTAAGGAATAATACAAAAATATTTTTCATGAAACATGAAAATCACATGATCACTAAACACTCAAAGTCCATAAAGCCCATATCATACTCATAAAAACACAATCATGAGAAACATAATAAAGTGAGTGAACAAGTGTAATGTGAAATACATTGTCATGAAAATTTTGCATTCAAACTCAAATGAAATTCCTTTAAAACATTAACACATGAAAAACTAAATTTTCATTACCAATTGAAATTACTTAAAAATATGAAAATCATCAAAATGATTTAAACTTCAAGGCATATATATGTCATGTACAAACTAACGTATACATACATATCCTAAACATAATGAGTCCACAAAAGTATATGCATGAAGGCACGTGGCTCAAGGATGTATATGTATAGATGATAGTTTGGACAAGATGGACATATACATGAAGTTAAACACAAAATCATAAAATATATCCAAAATGATGAATACAAGTTAGAATGCATGAATCATCAAAACTAGATTATACTAGCACATCTAATGGGTACAAATAGGCATTCAAGTCCAAACATATAATAATTTACTTGTGGCCCATTCTATGTACAAGTATAAACCTTAGTTTTAATGAAAACTAACATCTAAACAAGTAATCAAATCATGTAGCATAAAACGACACATAAATCAACATCATAGACATAAAAATGATCATTATGTAAATCCACATGCTATTAGAATCATGATATACATAATAGCTAAACAAATAGTGAGAACACAACAAATGGGTCTATTTAAACATGGGTGATCTCAAAAGCTATAAATGCATGTCAATGTTCTAATAATCATGACAATTTTCATACTAATCAAAACATGAATTATTAAAACAAAACTCATAAGCATCCATATGATCATTATGACAAATACATGTGCAATAGATTCATGATTTACATGATAGTTAAAACATATAGAGAACACAAAATATGGGTCCATATTAAACATGGGTGTCTCAAGTAACTAAACATGTATTACACTAATCTAATGAGCATGGCATAAGCATAATGAACACTCAAACAAGGCATGCTACAAATAGATGAAAATGAAAAGTATGCAAATAAAAATGGGAGTTAGAGAATGACACCAAAACCAAAGAAGGCACCTCTCTAGTTCTCCAAACCAAGGTGGTCCTCCCACCAAGCTCCCCTTGAAAGTGATGCATCCAAATTGTTATCTTTAAGCACGGAATGCATTCACTCCAAGGCACCAACACTCTCACGTTATGTGAGAGCTCCCACCTACATCAAAAATCAAAGAGATAGTTTTTGGTACCCATTTTCTTTTGGGTCCATAGGGGTTAGTGTCTTTCCTAACCCAAATAAGATTATTTGCTAAATTTTCAATATGTAAACGATCATAACAAAATCTAGCAAGATGGCCCTTACGACCACAATGTGTACATGTGTACACGTGAGCATACATGTAATGGTGGTGATCATGAGAAGCATGTGTATGCCGTGAGGGGTGTGCATGCATAGTTGGAACTTGTTTCTTACGAACCAAGGATTCCAAACGAGTGTGGTTCATGGCACAATGGCTCAAAGTGGAGCCCAAACAATCAACACTTTTCTTCAAAATATTTATGTCATTTTCAATGCTTGAAGATAAAGTGGAGCATGCAAAAGATGTGCTATGTGAAGCTACACTAGCATGGCAAACATGTGAATCTATATCAACTTTTAAAGATTCATTTTTCTTTAAAACCAAATCCAATTCTTTTGTGATGGAATCAATTTCATTTTTCAAAACAAGGTTATCTTTTAAAACAACATCTAATTTAAAAGATAAAACCTCATTGTTTTTCACAACATTATCACAATCATTTTTATTTTTCAAAACTTCAATCTCTTTAAGGGCAAGTTCAAGTTGAGATTCAAGTGAGTCACGTTCACTAGTAATCTCTTCTTTCTCTTGCAAAACCGATTCAAAAGTTGAACATAAATCCTTCATTTCTTCTTTTAAATCAAAATGTTTCTTTTTCAAAGAATCATGCTTTTCTACAAAATTTTCAAGTTTAGAAGCAAGTTCTACATTTAAATTTTGAACTTCTAAACAACCATAGCAATATGAACTAGAGCAATCATCTAGTTGAGATTCCGATTGTACCTTAAGGGAGTTCTTCCCTTGGACCATAAGGCAATGCTCTTCGGACATGTCTCTCCTAGATCTCCTTATCTTGTTAATAATCCTTGGAAGCTCGGGAGAAGTCAATATGCTCCAAACTGCAAAAGCCGAATCATAATGATCAAACACATATAAAAGATCTTCATTGAGAGATGCTCTAAGTGTCCTAAGTGCAAGTGCATTGGCCTTCTTATGCTTGCTACTATTTGGGAGGGATTCTATAGTAATGGCTTGATAAACAAGATGTCCTAGGCTTTTTAAATGTTTACTCATATTTGCCTTCCAAATATCAAGTCTAAAATGGTCAAACATAGGAGGGCTATCCATGAGTGCAAACTAATATGGTGCAAATGACAATGCAAAAGAAGATTAGCAAACCAAGATCTCACTCCTAGGTGGTTAAACCTAAATATCAGGAGCGCTAGCTCTGATACCAATTGAAAATCACCTAGAGGGGCGGTGAATAGGTGATATAGCTAATCTATGAACTAAATGCGGAATTTAAAAAAACTTAATTGCGAAGAGCACTCAAGTGAAATCAACAAGTGATGCACACAAAACCAAGCATATAAAAATGAATGCACAATATTAATAGATGAAAGGCACAAAGTAAAGAGAGAGAGAGAGAGAGAGCCAATGGATCAAGCGCAAACAACAAGATATGTTTCGAGGTTCGAGCCCCTAGCTCTACATCCCCGCCTTGGACACACGAAGGATTTCCAATCCACTAGCTTGTCCACAAAGGGCTCCCACCAAGGATTTGGGGCAATCACAATTACAAGGAGTACCCAACTCCTCTCCTTACAAACACAACCTCCTCCTTAAGGCACAACTCCAAGCCAACAACAATCACCTCACAACTTGAGGGATTACCACAAGCAACACAAGGATCACCTCACAATCTTGAGGGATACAACCCAAATGCACAACCTCCTCAACACAATGAGGGCAAGGCACAAAGCAAGGAATAGGTTTACAACTTGGTGGTCTAACAAACAACCACAAACAAATTCTTTCTCTCTCACAAAGATCCTATAGATTGAGAAAGTAGTTGTAGCTCAAGTGTGGAGAAAACCAAAGGAATGGAAATCAAAAATCACAAAGAAAATCCTTGGGAAAGACTAGAAACAAAGATATAGAAATTCAATCAAACACTTTTCCCAAAAACCCTTTTCTTTGATATTCCAAACCCTAGCAAAAACTCAAAATAGATTGTTCAATTAAAGCCCAAAAACTTCTTTTGATTGCTGTAAAAACACTAGAGAGTCAGGAAAAATTCGCACCAAAAATCTTGGAGAAAAACTCTTGCAAATGGGGTATTTATAGGCAAATTTGGAAACTAGCCGTTGGCAGCAGATTTTGCCAAAATAACCCTACCGGTCGACCGCTCGGTCGGCCGCCCAAAGGTCATATTTGACCCGTTGGCAGCTACCGGTCGACCGCTCGGTCGACCGCCCAAAGGTCATATTTGACCCGTTGGCAGCTACCGGTCGACCGCTCGGTCGACCGAAACAAACAGAGAGCAACCTGCTCTCAGTCGGTCGACCGTGAGGTCGACCGGCCCAAAGAGGCAGTCAGCGTGCACGTATCCGTGCA
This sequence comes from Agave tequilana, assembly GCA_038442645.1. Classification (NCBI taxonomy): domain Eukaryota; kingdom Viridiplantae; phylum Streptophyta; class Magnoliopsida; order Asparagales; family Asparagaceae; genus Agave; species Agave tequilana. Next base: position 66,382 of record JAVJIF010029777.1, on the reverse strand, counting down.
CGTCGGTCGACTTATACAGTCGACCGGCTACTTGGTGCGGTCGACCGTCGGGTCGACCGACCTAGCCTGACAGGCAACAATTCAGGTCAGCAAAACAGGGTAAAAAATATTTTAGTAAATCTTCTAAGTCTTGTAAAAATCCCCAAAAATAGTTTTATCATTTTGCATTGATATATAAACATGTGATAAAAAGTTTAGCTCAAATATCAATCAATATGAACTATTTTTGTATCTTAACATTTTTACCATAAACCAAAACTTGTATTTTCTAAAACTTGGATTTTTGAATAGAAAATACATTTTGTCCAAAACTCATTCAAATATAAAAACATGATATTTAAACACTTTGAAGCATGACATATGGATAGAAATCCAATATTCATGAAACATATACATATCATAGTTTTTGACTTTAATACCAAAGATATGTTTTGTTAGAAATACCAAAACATAAAATACATGAAATAGAACTCTTAGTTTGATAGTCTATTTATTCATGCAAACCAAGATTGATTAAACCAAAAATCGAAAAACCAAAACATGAAACGTGTGTGTTGTGAACTTGAGCATATCATACTATTCTAATCTTTACAACATGGATCTAAAACACAAACTCTAAACTATGGTACCGCTGTCTTCTTGTAGAGCGCAATCTCCAAGCCGACTCGATCCAAAACTCCTTGATTCACCGAGCAAGTGCTATATATGATCTTTGACGCTCGAGCTCTTGAATCAACATGTGAAAGCTTTCAAATCACCTTGTTAAAGCTAATCACCAACTAATAACTTGATTAATGATCTGAAACTAAAATCACAAGATTATTAGTGCATATAACTACATGAGTTAATCATCATCAAAACTAGAGTGGAAGGCCTTTGGGCCAACAGCTAATTCGTGACAAAAGGCTAGAACACTTCTAGTTTCCTCATCTAGAAGACATCTCCTAATAATTTGATTGCTACAATAATTGAAAAGGTAAGGATCTTCCCATATGAAATACCGGGCTTAAGACAAGAATCGGTATCTATCCCGTTTTGACCAATTAGGTGTTGTTTGATTTGTGACTAAGTAATTTACTATGTCGGCAAACCATGGTTCCGTAGAGATGGCTAGAAGTTATTCGTCGGGAAAATTGTCATTGATGGGCAGTTCGTCAGAAAGTGCATTTGGCACAAGAGAGATGGTCTGCAACTACATTCTCAAGACCCTTTTTATCTCGAATTTTGAGATCAAATTCTTGAAGGAGGAGGATCCAACGAATGAGTTGGGCCTTCGCATCCTTTTTTAGGATTAGGTATCGAAGTGCGGAATGGTCGGTGAATATTGTGGTTTTGGTCCCAAGTAGGCATGGGCGAAATTTCTCCAAAGCGATCACTACTGCCAAGAATTCTTCCTTAGTTGTAGTATAGTTCACTTGGGTGTCATTGAGTGTCCTACTTGAATAATAAGTCACGTGTTACTTGTTATCTTTGCGTTGTCCTAAGACAGCACCTATCACAAAATCTGAGGCATCGCACATGATCTCAAAAGGGTTGGACCAGTCCGGAGGTGAGATGATAGGTGCAGAGATAAGTTCTAATTTTAACTTCTCCCACGCGCTATTACACTTATCATCAAAGATGAAGGGCACGTCTTTAGCTATAAGGTTTGTAAGGGGTCTAGCAATTTTGCTAAAATCCTTAATGAACCTACGGTAAAACCCGGCGTGCCCTAAGAAAGAACGAATGTCCTTCACACTTCGTGGAATTAGAAGTTTAGCTATGATCTCCACCTTAGCCTTGTCCACTTTGATCCCTTCCCTAGATATCTCATGACCTAGGACAATCCCATGCTGCACCATAAAGTGGCACTTTTCTCAATTTAGGGTCAAGTTCTTTTCGGTGCATCTATTCAGCACTAGCTCTAAGTGATGGAGACAATGGTCAAATGAATTTCCATAGACAGAGAAATCGTCCATGAAAATCTCTAAGAAGCACTCAACCATGTCAGAAAAAAGGCTTAACATGCAACGTTAGAATATGGCGGGGGCATTACATAGACTGAAAGGCATTCGATGATAGGCAAATATCCAAATGGGCACGTGAACGTTGTCTTATCTTGGTCCTCTGGGGTTATTGGGATTTGGTTATACGCTGAGTAACCATCCAAGAAATAGTAATACTCATGGCCGGCTAATCGTTCCAGCATTTGGTCGATAAATGGGAGGGGAAAATGAACTTTTCTAGTGGTGGCGTTCAACTTGCGATAGTCTATGCATACTCGAACTTTGGTAGGCAATCGCGTTTACCCTAACTCTTGCTTGTCATTTTCTACCACAATAAAGCTGGACTTCTTAGGGATCACATGCACTGAGCTAACCCATTCGCTATCGGAAATGAGATAAATGATCCCATTATCTAACAGTTTCATTATTTCAGCTTGTACAGTCTCTTGCATGAGCGGGTTTAGCCTACGTTGTTGATCCCTCTTAGGTTTAACCCCTTCCTCTAGATGGATTCTATGCTGGACTATATTAGGGCTCAGTCCCTTGATATCTGCCATGGTCCAACCAATGACTTCCCTATGTCTCCTAAGGGTTGCCAGTAGGTCTTCCTCTTGCCTATTAGTCAAATTGGAGGCAACTATGACTGATAACGTCTCTTGTTCACTAAGGTAGGCATACTTAAGATGTTTAGGCAAGGTCTTTAACTCCAAAGAAGGAGGTGGCTCGATGGGTGGAGGTGTTAAACTTAAATTTTCCATCTCTATAGAACTTGAATTTGTTGCCCATTCAATCTCATCAAGGTTGAGATCACTAGATTCTAACTCTTCCTCTTCTTTTGACTCTAGTGTGATCTCCTCGTTGTGCTCACTAGTCATATTTTCAATGAAGTTAACCTTAAAGGGTTGGTCGTTTATGTCGTAGGGGTGTTTACCTAAGTTGAAAACATTGAGTTCCTTGGTCATATCGCCAAAAATCAATCTCATAGTTCAGTTTCTACAATTTATGATTACATTAGCGGTTGCTAAGAACAGGCATCCTAAGATGGCGGGAGTTTGGGACCTAGGATTAGACACAGGTTGTGTCTCTAAAATAATGAAATCGACTGGGTAAATGAATTCTCCCACGCGTATGAGAACATCATTGATCTCTCCCTTAGGAACTTTAATCAAGCGATCAGCTAACTGAATCGTAACTTGGGTTGGGTTGAGTTCTCCTAATCCAAGTTGTTGATATACAGAGAAGGGAAGCAAATTAATGCTGGCTCCTAAATCGAGGAGTGCTCGATTGATTTCAGCTCGACCTATTGTGCAAGAAATGGTGGGGCAATGATCGTACACATATTTTTGCATTCTTTTCATTACACTCTTACATTTATCGTCTAATAAATCTGCTAATTTTCTTGTCTTAAATATTTATTTTGCAGAAGATAATGATGAAGAGAAAGAAGATTAAACCAAATAAATACAAGTTAAAATCAGATTTAACTGGATCTATTTGGTTAGCTGAGGATAATTCCAGATCTAGTTAGAACAAGGATTGGAACAAATGTTCAGCTGAAGATCAGAGCAAATCAGACTGGATATAGTTTAGCATTTTAATAATATCTTTTGCTACCGAATCTCAAATTTGATGATTCAAGATGCTAAAGAAAGAAGACTTAAAGGGCTACAATTCTTCTGTTCATCACTCGTTCTAATTCTGTCATCTGTTAAGCGATATTCAGTACTCAACACGTCATCAAGCTGCAGAACAAAATTCTGGATAAATCCAGTATGGAGATAAGGGGAGGATTCAAATTTCAGAAAAGCCAGCTTTCCCTATATTTATACTCCTCTAATCTCTGCTATAAATACCTGCAATCTCAAAGGCAAGAGGAGGAGCACCATCTCAGAGAGAGCTTTAGTTTAGGTTTTTCTTTTCTTCTTCAATGTAATTTTCATTTTCTTTATTTTATTTTATTTTTAGGCTAGAGAGAGTTACATGATTAAAAGAGAGGAAGAGTTATTGTAGAGTGACACTATTGTAATATTTTCTTCAAGAAGCCTATATTGAAGGTGACAATTAATGGAGGTTTATTGTGCTCAATCTCGCCGAAGCATTTCTTTCCTTTCTTCCTTTTTTTACTACTTTGCTTTACTCGATGCGAAGGTAAATTTCATTTGTGGTTCAACAGTAGAGGTAAATATTCTTCTTTTTCTTTTTATTTCTAATCTTTGCATTTTTTATTTCTAATCTTTGCATCACACTTTTCTTTATCTCTTTTTGGTTCCTTTTATTTTTATAAATAAAACAACAACGATACCATCATCTCTTCTTCTACCATCTTCTTCTTAACTTAACATTTTATTTTCTTTTTATAAACTGAGAAGATTAGTATTAACTAATTTTGTAAATTAAAAGAAGAAACTTACATAATGCTTCCATCGCTGTCCCTCCCTGTGGATCACGACCCGTTAGCCCTAGGCTACACGGTAGAATTGAGGACCTAGCACTGTTCCTAAATTTATGTTATTTTTCTGTGCAGGTTTGGCTCGATCAAAATTTTGGCGCCGTTGCCGGGGAGGGACGATAAGTAATTCTCTTTAAAGTTTACATTTTTGGTTAACTTTCTTCTTTGTTTTTTTTTTTGTACAGATTTAACAACAAGGAATTCTTGCTGTAGTGGACACATAAGTGGCCTTGGACTCTGCTCAAGAAAGCAGAGCCAAGAAGCCCTCAGATTTGCTACATTCCAGTGGCAAGACTGAGTCAACTACTAACTTGTATTTTCTGCAGGTTGGCTGAATTGCACAATTTAAATATCTGTAGCATTTAATTCCTTGTTTGATTCACTGTATTTACTTTCTAACCTCAACAATAAAATGATGATTGTAAATGCTAAAATGATTTAGACTTTGCATTTAGGCACGTGTCTATTTCATTACATTTTCTATTTACTGTTGAAGAGTGCTAGAGCAAAGGTACGTGTGCATAGCATCTAGTATAAGAACACTTTTGGATTGTTTACATTGCTTAAGTGTTGCTTTTCTTGTACACTGCACTAAATCAATCTTAAGGGCTTGTCCTATAAACAAGATAAGGTGGGGAAGTCATTACCCTCTCTTAGCCCACAAACAATCTCCTCACTCACTAACCCAAGCCTAACTAAAAATGAGTAGACGTTGGCCCTAGGGACATCTCAGACTCAATTAGGAGATTATCCTAAGGGGGAAAAGTGTTAGAATTTGACTCCTGCCAAATCAGTGTCTAGGAAGGGGATTAAGGGCCGAAAGCCCGAAGGTTGGTGGTTACTTAATTAAGGAACGTCTTGGACGGATAACCCCCACCAATCTTGCCCTGACCTGGCTGATTAGCTTGTGGTCAAAGTCTGCATTATACCTCCTGTGGACAGTCTAAACAGTTAGGAGTCGTCTAGGTCTAAGCTCTACCCTAACATAGGTTAGATTTTTCTTTATTTACTTGTTTGTTTATTTGTTTGTTTTTGTTTGTTTTTGTGAAAATGGATTATAATTACAATTATTCTGATTATAACTCAAATCCATATTTCACCCCAACCTCTTTCAGTTCGGATATTACCAACCTGGCATTACATAACTCTAACCAATCAAGTATGCCAGATTGGTCTTATCTGAATCAATATATGCCCCAATCCCAGTATTATGAACAAGAATGGGACAATCATCACCACTCTTCACCGAGTCAGTGGGGATACAACTCCCCCGAGTCTTACTATCAACAACCTTACCAACAAACCGCTTCATATAATCCATACCAAGACCAACCTATAGAAGAGAAATCTTCTTTAGAAAAGACATTTGAAGCCTTCCTTGAGTCTACCCGACAAGTACAAATCATAGCGGACTCAATTCTCTCAAACAATTCCCAAATCCAAGATCCTTACTCTAATTTCCAAGTCCAACCACAACAAGAAGAACCTCTTGACTTAGAAAAGAATATGGAATTCATGATTCAGTCCCAAAATAATTGTGTTCAATCCCAAATGGATCGTCTCCAATCTCTCAATAGGCTAGAAGTAAAAGTGAGTCATTTGGTTAAAACAATTAATGATAGGAATGAGGAAACTCTACCTAACACATTTTCAACCACTCCTGATTCTCCTAGCCATATTGATGAAGAATCATGGTATCTTGGAGATTTTAACCAAGATTCGATTTCACCGCAAAACTTTGAACTTGACCAATATCAACCCATTGATAAATTGGCAAGTTTTTATTTCAATGAGATTGAACTTGAAGATGAATGTGATACCGATTCCCAATATTGTGATTCAGTTCCACTTTTTGAATCAATGCTGACTCTAATTTCCTTACCTGATTCGGACTCAATTCTGAAGCCAACACTGATTCCTATCCCTGTAGAGCTTGAACATGAACCAACTATATTGGATAGTCATATTTCATTATTGAAAAATAAATATGAACTTGAATTCTATGATTTGGACCAAATCCATGAACCAACTCCGACTCTCGAACCTAAACTTGATTTGAGTTTTATTCCCGAGTCAATATTGATTTCTATTACCTTCATTGTTGAGCCCAAATCATCCATTCCACAAAATCACATTCCATTGTTGGACCAAGGTTTAGATCAAAATGACTCTGTGATGATATCCCAAGACTGGTCATATAACTGGGAAAATTTTCATGCTAGGATCTTGCATGATCCTATTCATATTGGGGATTATAAAAATATTAACAAGAAAGAGGTGATGAAAGGTGGGTTTCATGAAAATCCACAATATCTAGATTGGACAGAAACGCTTGGCCCAATCAGACCACCGCCGGAACCACCACCTTGAGGTGATAATTTTCCTTCCCTTTCTCTTTTTTTCATGTATCTATGCATTAATTCATACATTGAGGACGATGCATGAGTTAAGTGTGGGGGAGGGTCTAACATAACTTAGTTTTTTTTCTTTTTATTAAAAAAAACTTTCTTTTTATTAAAAAAAAAGAAAGAAAACAAAAACTAACACTTTCTTTACTTTTAAAAATTTTTTGAAAATAGAAACAATATTTTGACATATTTTTTGTAAGAAATTAAGTCAATTTTAAGGAATAGGAAAATCATAATTAGGATTTCTTATACTTGGTCAAAATAAGATTATTTGTTTGATTTTTAGGGTTAGGAAGATAATTTGTCAAAGTAATTTAGTCTTGATCTTTACCTTAATGAAATATGCACATTTCATACACTTACATACTTAGGGTTCAAAAACAAAGATTCTTATGCCTTATATATAAAAAAAAGAAAAAAAGCAAAATATCTATGAACAAATCTAATTATTGATTAGCTAGGTGCTTTGGCCTAAGCAAGCCTTAGTATTTATGCGAAAGATAATTAGATAAGTTTGAGAAAAAAATATATAAAAAAAAATCCTCTGATTAAGCTGGGTATTTGTGCCTAATAAAGCATAAGTATTCACGCCTAAAAGTGATTCAAATAATAAAATCCTTAGTTTTGTGGCCTTGTTTGCTCGAGTCCTTAAGTCCTTGAGGTGTTTTCTCACCTGTTGCCCTAAGACCGTTTGGTTTGGGAGTCATCGATTAAAGGCTCGTTACATGGGCAGATTAGAAAGCCTAAACTAAGGAATAATACCACCAAAAAAAATATATACATATAAATAAATAAGGCATAAGAGTTAGAGTTAAAGAACCCTTAGTCAAAATTTTCACGGTCACAAGGTGCATATGACTTAGGGTAAAGTAATAGACTAGATGAGAAGTACAATTTGACTCCTTACTTTGATTGATAACAAATTTTTGAATAGAGACTAAGTTTAGGAATGAAAAATTCGATTTTCCTATAACTTATAGATTACTTAAATCTTACAATAATATTTCAAATATTTTTCTCCTTCAAAATGCTTTTCGAAAATACTAACTCTTTGTTTCTCTTTCTTTATGGATTTTGTGGGTGCAATCCACTGAAAACCCTCACGAGACAAAACTCGTCCTCTAGGGGAAACCTAGAGGTTTAACTGCTTGTTGCACATGCTCAGTGCAATCGCGTGACCTGCGAAAGTGGTCTAATAATCTTTAGTTTAGTTTTGTTGTTTTGCTCGAGGACGAGCAAAAGATAGGTGTGGGGGTGTGATCGTACACATATTTTTGCATTCTTTTCATTACACTCTTACATTTATCGTTTAATAAATCTGCTAATTTTCTTGTCTTAAATATTTATTTTGCAGAAGATAATAATGAAGAGAAAGAGGATTAAACCAAATAAATATCAGTTAAAATCAGATTTAACTGGATCTATTTGGTTAGCTGAGGATAATTCCAGATCTAGTTAGAACAAGGATTGGAGCAAATGTTCAGTTGAAGATCAGAGCAAATCAGACTGGATACAGTTTAGCATTTTAATAATATCTTTTGCTACCGAATCTCAAATTTGATGATTCAAGATGCTACAGAAAGAAGACTTAAAGCGATACAATTCTTCTGTTGATCACTCGTTCTAATTCTGTCATCTGTTAAGCGATATTCAGTACTCAACACGTCATCAAGCTGCAGAACAGAATTCTGGATAAATCTAGTATGGAGATAAGGGGAGGATTCAAATTTCAGAAAAGCCAGCTTTTCCTATCTTTATACTCCTCTAATCTCTGCTATAAATACCTGCAATCTCAAAGGCAAGAGGAAGAGCACCATCTCAGAGAGAGCTTTAGTTTAGGTTTTTCTTTTCTTCTTCAATGTAATTTTCATTTTCTTTATTTTATTTTATTTTTAGGCTAGAAAGAGTTACATGATTAAAAGAGAGGAAGAGTTATTGTAGAGTGACACTATTGTAATATTTTCTTCAAGAAGCCTATATTGAAGGTGACAATCAATGGAGGTTCATTGTGCTCAATCTCGCCGAAGCCTTTCTTTTCTTTCTTCCTTTTTTTACTACTTTTCTTTACTCGATGCGAAGGTAAATTTCATTTGTGGTTCAACAGTAGAGGTAAATATTCTTCTTTTTCTTTTTATTTCTAATCTTTACATTTTTTATTTCTAATCTTTGCATCACACTTTTCTTTATCTCTTTTTGGTTCCTTTTATTTTTATAAATAAAACAACAACGATACCATCATCTCTTCTTCTACCATCTTCTTCTTAACTTAACATTTTATTTTCTTTTTATAAACTGAGAAGATTAGTATTAACTAATTTTGTAAATTAAAAGAAGAAACTTACATAATGCTTCCATCGCTGTCCCTCCTTGTGGATCACGACCCGTTAGCCCTAGGCTACACGGTAGAATTGAGGACCTAGCACTGTTCCTAAATTTATGTTATTTTTCTGTGCAGGTTTGGCTCGATCAGGCAACCAGGGTCCTTGTACTTGACTGGGATCTGGTTGGACAATAGCTCACTAATGTTAGTGGCTAGAAAAACCATCTTAGGCACATTTATCTTTTTTTTCTTGTAACACATGTCCTTAAGGAATTTGGCATAACTAGGACCTATTGGATTGCATCAAGAAGTGGTATATTGAGCCTAACCTGATTAAACACCTCGAGTAGTTTCTTCATAAGTGCATTATTATTACTCCTAAGCCTATTTGAAAATGGGGATGTAGGTAGGTGCACCTGTCTTGCTGATTTATCAACTTCAGTTTCTTTTGAATTTTGTGGAGATGGAGTGGAACTAGATGGAATGGACAATAGAGATGGGTCCTGTGGCATGGATACTTGATTATCAACTCATTTCCCTGATCTTAGTGTATGAACCAAGTTACACTGGTTTAGGTCTTGAGCCTTATTGGCTTGCCTAGGATTCCTAGGGTTTGTGTAACGCCCCGATCCTGGCGGGTACGGAGACGTCACTGCGACGTATATACGCAAGTCAGAAATACCCTCACGTATATACACTAAGTATCAGTACAGGCAAGAATCAGAGTACGGAAGCAAGTGGTGCATTATACATTCCAACAATGAGTACAATTACAAAGTTATCACCAGAGGTGATCCGATATTACAATAATATTACATCACCAGAATGGCGCAATTGCGGGAACACAAGGGATATACAAGAGTGAACAGTATGAATGGCGCTCACGAGTTTACTAAGGGAAAACTCGAGAGGCACACAGGGGGCCTGGAAGGATGTGGCTCTGAACAGTTTGCTGGAGATCCACGCTACCGCTGCGCTACTCTGACCATCAGCTGGGAGAATCCACACGCTCCAAGCTCTAAAACCTGGACATGAGAATCCAGGGGAGTCAGATGAAACTCCCCAGGCGAGTGGTGAAGCAAAAGCCAAGTGGCGAACAAGGATAAACACATGTGTAACGATATAACCGAATCATAGTTATGCACTGAAAACCGTGTCGTGAACAGGAGCATGTATAAGCAGGTGTGAACAGGTCTAGCATGATAATCATAAAACCGGAAATCCGATATAAACCCGATTACGAGCAAAACCGATTGTATAAGCTTAGGTCACGGTTCCATGAGACTAGTACATCGAAGGAATAATCCAAACAAGGAAACCCTCATCTATATACCTTTATCTCATATCATCATGATCCAAGCACATACAACCCGAGTTACAAAGTGGTCATAACAGGAATACATAACAGGCGTAACAAGAGTACATAACGGGAGTCCTTTATTATTATTACTCGTCTTACTCATATATCTAGGTATGTGTCCTGGTGTACATCCCAACACACATACATCCATATATAAGCAAGCTGAGGGTTGTTACTGGAAGATGATGAAGAACTGATAGCTCCTCTTATAGTAGTTCCCGTACGCCTGGGACCAGCTTGAGGGCCTTAAATCCCCCTAACACGCATCTTCTGTGGGCCTTAAATCCCACTAACACGAATCGTCAGTTCAGGTATTCCACTACTATAAGCAAGGCATCATTCCGGCATCCATCACTGCCTCCCATTCCCCGTGCAAGTTGTCCTTTTTATGGCTTATCAATATTATCAGATTACGGGAATAACTGGTCATGACAGGAAATGGCCCTACAGATTCAAGAGGTGGCCCCCACAGATTCAAGAGGTGGCCCCCACTGTGTAGTGTGGCACTTTGTTCCGTGTGGCACTTTGTTCTGAGGGGATGGATTCTAGAGGTGGCCCCCACAGATTCAAGAGGTGGCCCCCACCGAGTTTGGTGTGGCACTTAGTTCCGTGTGGAACTTAGTTCCATTCAGGATAACAAGGCAGGATTCCCGTAAACATGATAATCACAAGTCAAGTATTAATATAACAGGGGTACATAACAGGCATAACAGGAGGCAGGTAACCAATCATGTCAAGAGGTTAATATTAGTCCGGTGGCAAGTCATGTCATAACAAGGAGTAGCATGTCAGGTGGTCAGGTAATATAAACAGGCATTAAATAGTAACATGAAAGTAACAGGCATGAAGTAATGACATGGCAGGTGTTAACATATCAGGTAAATACATGTCATGTGGTAAAGTAGTAGCTGAGCACAACCAAGCTGAGCTGAGGGACCTGACGGTCTCAACTCACTGATAGTGAGTGACCGGAGGCTGAAGAGCTGAAGGACCTGCCGGTCTCAACTCACTGATAGTGAGTGACAGGAGGCTGAACTGAGAAACCTGACGGTCCCAATCACTTCCCTTTCGAGATAGTGAGTGACCGGAGGCTGAAGCATGGAGAGACCTGCAATGTTAGTACCACATGAACAAGAATCATCAATAATAATACAATCATTCGTCACAGAGCAATACATGTCCAGATACTGGCACTCGGCCACGCACAAATACAGGGACTCAGCCCAATACATAATACATGAAAACATGGAGTAAAGCACAAGTCAACCCGACGAAGCGGGGAAACCCAAATGGAGGCGAGAGCGAGAACACTCGCATAGTCAATAAAATACGAAGGCAAGCGGATAGCGAGATCACTCGCCTAAATCACCAGATATGCCGAAAGGTCCAAAATCCACGGAACTCGGGACGCACCATAATTATGGAAGGAGAGAGTGCACAGGGAGACACGGGTTTAGAGAGTGAGACGCGGGGGTTTGCAGACGCGGGAGTCGCGTTGCAGGACTAGCAGATGCGGGAATCACAGACGCGAGGATCGCGTCGCGGAAAGTGCCAGACGCGGGAATAGCAGACGCGGGGTTCGCGTTGCAAGAATGGCAAACGCGGGAACAGCAGACGCGGGAGTCGCGTCGCATAGATGCCACAAACGCGAGGTTCGAGGCCTGCGTTTAAGTTAGGGCATGAGGATGCGGACGCGAGGATAAACTCCGCGTCACGCCAACAAGGACAGAACACAGACGCGGGCACTTAGCTTCGCGTTGTGTTGACATGATAGGGACACAGACGCGGTCATGGTTTCCGCGTTGCATCGATACAATAACGCGAAGGCCGCGTTCAAGGAATGGCCTAGACGCAGGAGGTAACTCCGCGTTTTAACCGACAGGAAAAGATGGAGACGAAGGGAAGCTCGGCCCCAATCCAAAAGGAGGGTACCGGCCCTAAGTCTTGCCAACGGAGAGGAACACGGCCCCAATCCAAAAGGAGGGGCCGGCCCTTGAAGTTGGTGGTGGGATGATGGTTTGGTGAAGGCTTTTGATGGTGGTGGTATTTTTGGAGAAGGTAAAGGAGAAGGTGGAAGCTTTGGTGGAGTTTTGGAGTTTGTGGTGGTTTCCATGGAGATGGAGGAGGAAGAAGATGAAGGTAAGGAGTTGGAGAAGTTGTGGTGGTGGTTGGGTGGAGAAGATTGTGATGGAGGAATTGGAAGAGGTGGGAGGAGATGGGTTGTTTGGTGTTTCTTGGTGGAGAAGAGGTTAAAGAAGGTGGTATGGGGATGTTGTTGTTGTTGGAAGTGGAGGAGGAGATGGAGGGGAGAATGGTGGTGGAGTTTGGTGAAGGAGTAGTGGAGAAGATAGGGTATGGGTGGCCCAAGGAAAGAGGAGGAGGCTCTCTCTTGTTCTCTGTTGGCTGCAGGAAGTAAGGAAGAAGAAGGAGAAGTAAATGAAGGGAGAGAGAAGGAGAGGGGGTATTTATATAAAGGGAAATAATGATTACAAGTTTGACTTTGAAAGCCAAGGAATGAAACTTGCGTTTCATTGGAAGGAGATGGGCTGCGTCTCAACAAAAGAAGGGCTGCGTTTAGGCCAAAATGGGCCAAACGCGGGAATCAAAGCTGCGTCCAGGAAAGATGCCAAACTGCGTTTCACAAAAGGACAAAAGTCATGATGACTTGATGGGATTTGATCTGAGGTGCATTAAACGCGGCATGGGGAGGTGAGGAGAGGATCTCTGCATTAAATGCAGAATCCCAGGTAGGTGAACGCCGCGTTTGGGGAAGGAGAGAGAAAATGGGAAAAAGACAAAGTGGAATATATGGGACAATCTCCTCGGTATCTGGGAAAATATCAAAAACTCCGGAAAGGTCCGAAAATAAAATAGCTCGGAAAATTTCCCAAAAATTCTCAAAAATCATAAATATTATAAAATGATTTTTGGTGAAATCGGTTTTCAGAAACTCAATGCCATTTCTAAAATAAAAATCCTGAAGTCAACCGTCAATCTCGGTCTACACCGGATTGGCCGGATTTTCAATAAATTCAGGAAAATCCCAGAAAATCATATAAAATCTATAATATTAGAAAATGATATTTAAAACTGAAATCGGTCAAATCTGAATACCAGAAAGACTAAATCGAGTAATAAACTGAGACCGGGTCCCTGGTTCAGACTAGGGCTGACTCCGAGTCCACGAATCCAGATCCAAGGCAAAACGATCACATGAATAATTCACAATACAAAATAAATACAGGAGGTAAATCAAAAAATACGATCGAGAAATCTGAATACGCAACTAAGTACGTATTCCGGGAGCGGGGTATTACAATCCATCCACCTTACAAAAAATTGCGTCCTCGCAATTTCGATAAGGGGTAAATTGAACACAAGGAGGACATGGGTGGAAATTATACCAATTAAGATATGAAGCACTATAGGTAGGGCTCTCAAGTTGACTGATTAACAATTGGGACATAGATAACTTCTGTACTTCCGGCTGCATAAGTCTTTGAACGATGCCAAATAATACCGACTGATAACAGAGCTCTGCAATAGAATTCCCGCTGTACTGCATACTTGATAGCCCTCCGAGCATAAGCCAGAATACTGTAGATAAAGAAAACCCTGATAATCCTGAGCATAATAAAGAAGACCGATAATTAAGAATTCCGAATACCAGGCATCACTCTGAAAGATATAGCAGAGAATGTAGAATATCCGTAGAGAATTCCGGCTACTGACTTCTGAAAGATAACCCGATTAGGATCAATCCTGAGAATACCCGAACACTTAGAACCAGCCGCTACCTCTCTAGGTTATCATATCTTAATGTTGGTATAAGGGCTTCATAAAACCAAAACAGGAGATATATGGAAAGGATTAGGAATCAAAGGAAAGATGATCAAGAAAAATAGATAACCATGTACTTGTAGTTGGAGTGTATAACCAGGACTCAAGCATTCCAGTTGCAAATTTCTTCACCATTAATTTGCCATCTGGACGTACTGAGGATGCGAGAGCCTAAGCTCTGATACCACCCTGTAACGCCCCGATCCTGGCGGGTACGGAGACGTCACTGCGACGTATATACGCAAGTCAGAAATACCCTCACGTATATACGCTAAGCATCAGTACAGGCAAGAATCAGAGTACGGAAGCAAGTGGTGCATTATACATTCCAACAATGAGTACAATTACAAAGTTATCACCAGAGGTGATCCGATATTACAATAATATTACATCACCAGAATGGCGCAATTGCGGGAACACAAGGGATATACAAGAGTGAACAGTATGAATGGCGCTCACGAGTTTACTAAGGGAAAACTCGAGAGGCACACAGGGGGCCTGGAAGGATGTGGCTCTGAACAGTCTGCTGGAGATCCACGCTACCGCTGCGCTACTCTGACCATCAGCTGGGAGAATCCACACGCTCCAAGCTCCAAAACCTGGACATGAGAATCCAGGGGAGTCAGATGAAACTCTCCAGGCGAGTGGTGAAGCAAAAGCCAAGTGGCGAACAAGGATAAACACATGTGTAACGATATAACCGAATCATAGTTATGCATTGAAAACCGTGTCGTGAACAGGAGCATGTATAAGCAGGTGTGAACAGGTCTAGCATGATAATCATAAAATCGGAAATCCGATATAAACCCGATTATGAGCAAAACCGATTGTACAAGCTTAGGTCACGGTTCCATGAGACTAGTACATCGAAGGAATAATCCAAACAAGGAAACCCTCATCTATATACCTTTATCTCATATCATCATGATCCAAGCACATACAACCCGAGTTACAAAGTGGTCATAACAGGAATACATAACAAGCGTAACAAGAGTACATAACGGGAGTCCTTTATTATTATTACTCGTCTGACTCATATATCTAGGTATGTGTCCTGGTGTACATCCCAACACACATACATCCATATATAAGCAAGCTGAGGGTTGTTACTGGAAGATGATGAAGAACTGATAGCTCCTCTTATAGTAGTTCCCGTACGCCCGGGACCAGCTTGAGGGCCTTAAATCCCCCTAACACGCATCTTCTGTGGGCCTTAAATCCCACTAACACGAATTGTCAGTTCAGGTATTCCACTACTATAAGCAAGGCATCATTCCGGCATCCATCACTTCCTCCCATTCCCCGTGCAAGTTGTCCTTTTTATGGCTTATCAATATTATCAGATTACGGGAATAACTGGTCATGACAGGAAATGGCCCTACAGATTCAAGAGGTGGCCCCCACAGATTCAAGAGGTGGCCCCCACCGTGTAGTGTGGCACTTTGTTCCGTGTGGCACTTTGTTCTGAGGGGATGGATTCTAGAGGTGGCCCCCACAGATTCAAGAGGTGGCCCCCACCGAGTTTGGTGTGGCACTTTGTTCCGTGTGGCACTTAGTTCCATTCAGGATAACAAGGCAGGATTCCCGTAAACATGATAATCACAAGTCAAGTATTAATATAACAGGGGTACATAACAGGCATAACAGGAGGCAGGTAACCAATCATGTCAAGAGGTTAATATTAGTCCGGTGGCAAGTCATGTCATAACAAGGAGTAGCATGTCAGGTGGTCAGGTAATATAAACAGGCATTAAATAGTAACATGAAAGTAACAGGCATGAAGTAATGACATGGCAGGTGTTAACATATCAGGTAAATACATGTCATGTGGTAAAGTAGTAGCTGAGCACAACCAAGCTGAGCTGAGGGACCTGACGGTCTCAACTCACTGATAGTGAGTGACCGGAGGCTGAAGAGCTGAAGGACCTGCCGGTCTCAACTCACTGATAGTGAGTGACAGGAGGCTGAACTGAGAAACCTGACGGTCCCAATCACTTCCCTTTCGAGATAGTGAGTGACCGGAGGCTGAAGCATGGAGAGACCTGCAATGTTAGTACCACATGAACAAGAATAATCTATAATAATACAAGCATTCGTCACAGAGCAATACATGTCCAGATACTGGCACTCAGCCACACACAAATACAGGGACTCAGCCCAATACATAATACATGAAAACATGGAGTAAAGCACAAGTCAACCCGACGAAGCGGGGAAACCCAAATGGAGGCGAGAGCGAGAACACTCGCATAGTCAATAAAATACGAAGGCAAGCGGATAGCGAGATCACTCGCCTAAATCACCAGATATGCTGAAAGGTCCGAAATCCACGGAACTTGGGACGCGCCATAATTATGGAAAAAGAGAGTGCACAGGGAGACGCGGGTTTAGAGAGTGAGACGCGGGGGTTCGTAGACGCGGGAGTCGCGTTGCAGGACTAGCAGATGCGGGAATCACAGACGCGAGGATCGCGTCGCGGAAAGTGCCAGACGCGGGAATAGCAGACGCGGGGTTCGCGTTGCAAGAATGGCAAACGCGGGAACAGCAGACGCGGGAGTCGCGTCGCATAGATGCCACAAACGCGAGGCTCGAGGCCTGCGTTTAAGTCAGGGCATGAGGATGCGGACGCGAGGATAAACTCCGCGTCACGCCAACAAGGACAGAACACAGACGCGGGCACTTAGCTTCGCGTTGTGTTGACATGATAGGGACACAGACGCGGTCATGATTTCCGCGTTGCATCAATACAATAACGCGAAGGCCGCGTTCAAGGAATGGCCTAGACGCAGGGGTAACTCCGCGTTTTAACCGACAGGAAAAGATGGAGACGAAGGGAAGCTCGGCCCCAATCCAAAAGGAGGGTACCGGCCCTAAGTCTTGCCAACGGAGAGGAACACGGCCCCAATCCAAAAGGAGGGGCCGGCCCTTGAAGTTGGTGGTGGGATGATGGTTTGGTGAAGGCTTTTGATGGTGGTGGTATTTTTGGAGAAGGTAAAGGAGAAGGTGGAAGCTTTGGTGGAGTTTTGGAGTTTGTGGTGGTTTCCATGGAGATGGAGGAGGAAGAAGATGAAGGTAAGGAGTTGGAGAAGTTGTGGTGGTGGTTGGGTGGAGAAGATGGTGATGGAGGAATTGGAAGAGGTGGGAGGAGATGGGTTGTTTGGTGTTTCTTGGTGGAGAAGAGGTTGAAGAAGGTGGTATGGGGATGTTGTTGTTGTTGGAAGTGGAGGAGGAGATGGAGGGGAGAATGGTGGTGGAGTTTGGTGAAGGAGTAGTGGAGAAGATGGGGTATGGGTGGCCCAAGGAAAGAGGAGGAGGCTCTCTCTTGTTCTCTGTTGGCTGCAGGAAGCAAGGAAGAAGAAGGAGAAGTAAATGAAGGGAGAGAGAAGGAGAGGGGGTATTTATATAAAGGGAAGTAATGATTACAAGTTTGACTTTGAAAGCCAAGGAATGAAACTTGCGTTTCATTGGAAGGAGATGGGCTGCGTCTCAACAAAAGAAGGGCTGCGTTTAGGCCAAAATGGGCCAAACGCGGGAATCAAAGCTGCGTCCAGGAAAGATGCCAAACTGCGTTTCACAAAAGGACAAAAGTCATGATGACTTGATGGGATTTGATCTGAGGTGCATTAAACGCGGCATGGGGAGGTGAGGAGAGGATCTCTGCATTAAATGCAGAATCCCAGGTAGGTGAACGCCGCGTTTGGGGAAGGAGAGAGAAAATGGGAAAAAGACAAAGTGGAATATATGGGACAATCTCCTCGGTATCTGGGAAAATACCAAAAACTCCGGAAAGGTACGAAAATAAAATAGCTCGGAAAGTTTCCCAAAAATTCTCAAAAATCATAAATATTATAAAATGATTTTTGGTGAAATCGGTTTTCAGAAACTCAATGCCATTTCCAAAATAAAAATCCTGAAGTCAACCGTCAATCTCGGTCTACACCGGATTGGCCGGATTTTCAATAAATTCAGGAAAATCCCAGAAAATCATATAAAATCTATAATATTAGAAAATGATATTTAAAACTGAAATCGGTCAAATCTGAATACCAGAAAGACTAAATCGAGCAATAAACTGAGACCGGGTCCCTGGTTCAGACTAGGGCTGACTCCGAGTCCACGAATCCAGATCCAAGGCAAAACGATCACATGAATAATTCACAATACAAAATAAATACAGGAGGTAAATCAAAAAATACGATCGAGAAATCTGAATACGAAACTAAGTACGTATTCCGGGAGCGGGGTATTACAGTTTGGCAATGGTTGACTTGGTAGAGTTCCCTTTTGTCTTTCTTGTTGATTCAGTTGTATCTCTATCCTAGTCAAGACTTGAGCCAGCTGTTGTGGCTTTTAACTAGAGTGTCCACCTTTCTTTCCATGTTGGAGAGTCTTGTTTCCATTTGTGAATTTTGAAAAGAGTGTGGAGGATTTTGACTAGGAAAATTTTGTTGATAAGGAGGATTTTGAAAATTGTTGGAGAATTTGGGCCTGGTTTGATCATTATTGCTTGGGCCCCATGAAAAAATTGGATGATTTCTCCAACTGGGATTGTAGGTGGATGAATATGGATTGTTAGCGGGCCTTGTGAAGGCCGCACTTATATGTTCAGGCAAGGTTTGATGCGCGATAAAGACGGGACATTCCTCGCACACATGGTTCATGTCTTGACAATAAGTACAGCCCGCCGAAGGTGTTGGGCTGACTTGGTTCACAGAGACTAGTTCTTTAGTTTCAAGAGCTTCTAGTCTTCGCATCATAGCAGCTAGTTTAGTGTCAGTAGCTATGTTAGCCTCAATGGAATGGATACCACCTTTAGAAGAAGTAGGGTCATTAGTCCTAAATTTTTTCGGAGTTGGTTCCCATTGGATGGTATTATTAGCTAATTCTTCATATAATAACCATCCTTCATGTTCGTTCTTTTTCAAAAATCCTCCTTGGCACATGGATTCTAATAGTGTTTTAGTTTGATATTCTAATCCATCATAAAGAACTTGACAAAGTCTCCATTTCTCTATCCCATGGTGAGGGCATTGGGCAAGGAGGTCCTTAAAACGTTCGAAGTATTTCCAAAAAGGTTCATTGGCTATTTGCTTAAACTGCAAGATGCTTTTCCTAATTAATGCAGTCTTGTGAACAGGATAAAACTTCTTTAAAAAGGCTTTGACGAAATTATCCCATGAGGATATTGAACTGGCCTCTAGACTATAGAGCCATTTCTTTACTAAGTCTTTCAAAGAGAATGGAACAAACCGTAATTTTATGGCATCTACTCCTAGGCTGGGTATCTTCATCATGAGACATACTTCTTCAAATTTCTTATGAAAAAGTATGCATCCTCAAATTCAAGTCCATGAAATTTGGGAAGAGTGTTGATATATTGTGGTTTGAGCTCAATTGGTCAAGATCTTCATCGGGTAACTAAATGCAAGAAGGAAGAGAGGTTCTAATAGGATAAAACCTATCTTGTAGTGAAGGTGGTTGTGCCATATGTGAGTCGGGTTCTTGTTCAGGTGGTGAACTGGTTCTAGTTAGTCTAGATGTGAATGGGTCTCTCGACCAAGCTGACATGCACAGTTAACAAACAAGTTTACCCAATCAATCAAAGAAAAAGAAAAAATAGTCAAAATTCCTATTCTATGGTAAGCCTTGACCTAGATGACTCCTAACTTTAGATTATCTTTAGGAGTATATTACCGACCTTAATCACAAGTTAATCGGCTAGGTAGGTGGCAAGACCGGTGGGAGGTTATCCGTCAAAGATGTTCCTTAATTAAGTAACCACCGATCTTCGAGCTTTCAGCCCTTAATCCCCTTCCTAGACACCGATTTAGCAAGAGTTAATTTCAAACAACTTCCTCCTTCAGCCAATCTCCTAATGAGTCTGAGTTAACCTAGGGCCAACGTCTAGTCAATTTTTATTTAGGGTTAGGGTTGTGAGTGTGACGGAGATAATTTGTGGGCCAAGGAAGGGTGATGAAATCCCCACCTTATCTTGTTTATGGGTTTTGCCTTAAAAAAATTTTTTGTGTACGTATAAAGCACTAGACAAGTAATCACTCAAAAAGCAGTAAATCAGCCAGGAGTGTTTCCTAATCTATATGCAATGCAAACGTACCTTGTCGCCAGCACTCTTCAACAGAATTAAAAAAATTAAATAGACACGTGCCTATGATGCAAGAGTCTAATTTTTTTTATTTTTCAACGAATAGGTTATTGTTAATTAGTTAGTAGTGTGTAGGGTGATCACAAAGAAAAATTAACAGAACAATAAATAGAACTTTCAACTTTCAGCAACATGTAGAAAGCTCAATTAGTAGTTCACTACTACGGCCGCGAAAACACGGCTATGGCCTCGTTTGCGCGGCTAGGTAGTAGGCTTTGTTGCTCTGCCTTCTAGGGCAGAGGCACAGAGTTGCTATATGTCCTTTGCTGCTGTTATATTTCCTATTCTCTGATCCTACAAACAGAAAGAAAGAAAGAATTAGTTTGAGAATATCGTGCCGTTCCTTCCCCGGCAACGGCGCCAAAATTTTAATTGAAACGGGAAAATGATAAAGAAAAAGTTAAAGTTAGCAAGTCTTAGTCTCGTTTCAATTCTATCCACTACAGCAAGGGCCACAACAGGTCGATCCACAGGGAAGGATGTGATGCAAGCATTTCGAACGATTTCTCTGTATTACACTTAGAACAAAACAAAAGAAAGAGATTGATTAGATTTGAATGATTTGAGATATGTAGTTCACTAATCTTCTACCGCAACCCATAGTGTAAGTCTCAAAGAGTGAATATCATCTTGAAACAAGTAACATCCATCCTAGGTTATTAATGGAAATTCAAGCAAGAAAAATAATAATGGAACCCTAACTAGTGTGCACTACTAAAGATTCAACAGTTGTTCATCCTAACTTCTAAGTATAGCATAAGAAAAGTTTTGACTTAAAGTTATGCTATCAAAGTTCTTAAGTATGAATTTATGAAGAATCATTTAAAATTGTAACCTAAATTAAGAAAACCTAATTATCAATTATCTTCAAGAAGATTATTTTAATCCTAGGGTTTCTAAAAATGAATATCAATCAATTCACTTTCTCAACTAAACTAGGCTTGATTGAGAGATTAGCAAACTACAAATTGGATTTAGTTACTCATCTTTTTTATTTTATTTTCAATTTTTGTTTTTAATGTGAAAAATTGCATGAAAGAGAGAAGAAAACAAATAATCGATCTTAGCAGAAAATAAAAATAATAACAAAATTAAATAATGAAGAAGAAGGAATAACCTTTATTTGAATGTCACTTCCAAATACATTGCTCCTCCCTTCTTCAAAATATGCTTCTTTAAATAAAAATGAAATTACAAGAAATTTGGAAAAGAGAAAATCTAAAGAAAAACCTAAGTTCCCGTCTCTGGATCCTCCCTCTCTGTTGCTCTGTAGGGGTATTTAAAGGAGATATAGGAAGTAGAGTCCTGGTACAACTCCCCCACGAAAGCAGGTAGTCATTCCTATCCAGAAACCTGCGGAAACGTGGCTATGGCCGTATTTTCTTGCGTGGCCTCCTTTGCCCGTCCATCTGGGTATCTCTTTCTGGATTCTGCATACTGACTCTTTATCTTGAGATTTTGAGATAACTTGGAAGCAAGTTATCATAAATCTGAATTTTTTAAAACGATTTTTATTTTCAAACTCTTCTCCTTTTATCTTTAGTTTTGTCTTGCAAGCAACTAGGGTTGAGTAGAAGTCCATCTCATCTTTTCCTTTTCCTCTTCTTTTAGTAATTAGGAGTTATAACTTATCCTTCTTTTTCCTTCCTTAGGTTTAAATAAAGAATTTAAAATCCAAGTTTAGATTAGGTTAGATAATGTAGAAACTTCTAAATTACTACAATTTTTGCATGGGCTTTTGGGCTTCATTCAGACTTTATTCCTTTATTTTTTAATTACTCAAGGCCTGCACACATTAAATAATAAAACATTAGTAATAATGCATAATTAAAAGAATAAATAGGGAAATATGATAGTAAATGTGGTGATAAATATGCACTTTTTACTACCTATCAATAATCCCATCTGGGAAATAGGATTTGATTATGAACTCCATGGAGATTTTGATATCTCCTTCGGATATTATTTGGAAGAAATTGTCAGAGGTATATTGTTAACATGACAACCAGAAAAGTCTACTGAGAACTGATAGACTTAGACTTTGAGGGGAGCCTATCAAAAACTCGCTGGGGAGTTAGAAAATGAGTCCCATAGAAGATCATATGTCAGAGAATTTCGTGGGGATTTGTAAAGCAACTTGTCAGAGGTGTGATGTTAACTTGACAAGGATTCATTTACCATTGAGGCACTTAAATATAACAGTAATTTGAGTGGACCTGTCATTCTGTTGAAGAGAATGACAAGTGGGGTTTATTCACTGTGGATGTTGGTTTTATCCGTTGTGGAGTAGATTAGAGTCTTGCTATCAGAGGTTTAATGTTAACATAATAGGTTAGACTCGTCATTTCGCAAGGGATACAAATAACTTTATATGTGATCTTACCATTCCATGGATGGGAATTAGTAAGTGATTTTGGAGAGGGAATCAAATGGGAACAGGTCCCTTAGGATTTTTAGCAAATCCTCAGCCGTCAACGGATTTGATATGTCTTTACCAACTACTATTTGAGTTAAGCCAGCCATGCTATTCCCCTCAGCATGATGAGTTGTCAAGGACTTATATTGGGCTTAAAGGCTAATATTTTCCTCTATCCTTAACTGCAGAATCAAATGAAAACAGGTTCCTTAAGATTTTTAGCAAATCCTCAGCTGTCAATGGATTTGATATGCCTTTACTAACTACCGTTTGAGTCGAGCTAGCCATGCTATTTCCCTCAGCATGATGAGTTGTCAAGGACTTATGTTGGGCTTAAAGGCTAACATTTTCCTCTATCATTAACCACTAGGGGCGTTGGATTATTTTGTTACTGTATTCATAACCTTGATTCTTCTTTGAGACAACTAGTGTTCGATCAGCTCGACACTGGTTTATGGTTGTATGATCTTATTTAGAGAAGAAAGGAACGCTCCTTCTGCATATCTTGGATCTGAAGGGCTTGATCAGGAGTGCCTTGTTAACTTGATCATTAGAAGGATCCTATCAAGGATAATACTTCTTTAAGAACCTGTCATTGATTAGCATCATGAGTAAGTCACCGTCTAAAGTCATAAGCCAATATGCCCCATTTGAATAGACTATTTCTATCACAAACGGTCCTTCCCATTTGGGCTGAAATTTGCTTTCGATTTTGTGCGTCATGTTCATCGATCGTCTGACGGCTAAAACTAAATCTCCTTTCTAGAAGACTCTTTGCTTAACCTTCTTATTGAAGGCTTTTGAGATCCGGGCTTGATACAACTCAATGTGTTGCTGAGCTTGTAACCGCTTCTCATCTAGGGTTTCGAGCTCTTGGAGTCGCAACTGATCGTTGTCCTCTGTTGTCATCTTAGTCATCAAAGCGACTCGTAATGACGGCATCTGAATTTCTAACGGTTTGACTGCTTCGCACCCGTATACCAGGGGAAAAGGTGTACTACCTATCGGGGTCTAAACTTTGGTTCCGTAGGCCCAAAGACATTATCTAAGCTTCTTATTCTAGCCTCGCTTATTTGATGAAACGAATTTTTTGAGTAGCTTAATGATTATCTTGTTGAATGCCTCCGCCAAGCCATTAGTGGTAGGGTTATAAGCAGTTGATGCTATATTCTGAATCCGGTATCTATCACAAAACTGATAGAATACCTAGCTTGCAAATTGGGGACCATTATCATGGATGATCTGCCTAGGGACACTAAATCTATAGATGACATGGTGTTTGATGAAATAAACTACGTTAGAAGTTTTAACTTCCACCAATGGTATAGCTTCTGCCCATTTTGAAAAATAATCGGTTATTGCTAAGATAAATCGGTGACCTTTCATTGAGGAGGGGTTGATTGGCCCTACGAAATCGATTCCCCACGCTTCAAATGGCCACGAAGTAATAGTTGGATGGAGCAACTCTAGAGGCTGATGTATGAAGTCCGCATGGATTTGGCAGGCCTTACACCTTCGTGCATATTGGATGGCATCGGTTATCATGGATGGCCAATAATACCCAAGCCTGTGTAATCGGTCCTTGAGTTTTGGACCTGGCTGATGAGCTCTGCAGATGCCGTCGTGCGTTTCTTTGAGCACTTCTTGTGCCTCTAAATTAGAAAGTCAACGGAGGGGACAACGTTGTATAAATGACGGTAGAGTGTCTTTTGTGTTGGATCATAGTAAAAATGGAGAGACCTTCGTCTGATAGATGCTGCTTCTTTAGGGTCGTCTGGCAGCAAACCATGCAAAGCATAGTCATTAAAGGAAAATTGCCAATCTCTTGGTTCAAGATCTGTCGAGATGTTATAGACCTCTTTGGTTCTCAACATATGTTTAGAGCAAACAAGGTGTCGAGTCGTCACTATAAGGTAATACTTGGCGTCGATTGGTAAGGCTAACATTGTTGCTAGTGCAGCCAGGGCATTGGCCCTAGTATTCTGGGATCGAGACATCTGCCTGATATAAAAGTCATCAAATAAATTAGCCATTTTGATGACTGCGTGATGATAATGCACCAAGTCTTTGTGACGGACCTCATATTCGCTTTTAACCTGATAGACAATCAGTTTTGAATCGCCATAAGCTTCAAGGTAGCGTACCCTCATTTCGTGAGTGAGCTAAAGACCAATGAGTAGAGCATTGTATTCTGTCACACTGTTGGAGCATGATTCTGTCAGAGAAAATGCCCTAGGAAGGACATGATTTTTCTGTGAGATAAACACAACCCCCACACCGGTAATGATCTTACCTTTAGGGACTATTCGTGATGCTCCATCAAAGAACATCTGCCAAACTTCATCCTCTAGAGTTAAATTAAATTCGAAGATTTCATCTGGCATGTCTTCATGAAGTTTTGAGCTTTCTGGAACCGGATGAGCAGCCAAGAATTCTGCAAGTGCCTGGCCTTTAACTGCCTACTGAGGGACAAAGAGCATGTCGTACTGAGACAATTTTTAGAGAGGGCCCATTTAGCTAATCTAGAATTCAATGATCCTGATTTCGTCATAAGGAGACGCAAAGGATTCACTCTAAAAATGACATGTATGGTTTGGCTGACCAAATAATATCGTGTCTTCTGAATAGCAAAGACAAGAGTGAAATCACCTAGAGGGGGGTGAATAGGTGATGGCTATATAAAATATGACAATAATGCGGGATTTAAAAACAATTTAATTATGAACACAAATAAACTACTTGCAAGTAATTGAGCAATGTAAAGGAGCAAGTAAAAGAGAGATAGAGTTTAGAGAAATTTGAGCAAACAAAAACACAAAGAAATGTTTCCGAGGTTCGAGCCACACTCTACGTCCCCGCCTTCCACACACGAAGGATTTCCACTATTGGTGATCCTACTGGATCCTCAATACAAGGACACACTTGTCCTATCTCTTGGTGTCACTGCAACACTTTGAAGCACACCCGCTCAGTTGAGGCCGATGCCTCTACAACTTCT
The DNA here is from genome assembly GCA_038442645.1 of Agave tequilana. Taxonomy (NCBI): domain Eukaryota; kingdom Viridiplantae; phylum Streptophyta; class Magnoliopsida; order Asparagales; family Asparagaceae; genus Agave; species Agave tequilana. The sequence continues at coordinate 40,443 of JAVJIF010029777.1, read as the reverse complement.
CAAATGAAGAAAAACTTGATCACACTTGATCAAAAAGGCTCACTTTGCACAATCCTATAACCAATATGAAGGAGATGATACTTGGGATTGTGTGGTGCAAAAAGACTAGAGAGAAGTAGAGGATTGCTTCAAAAGGTATTGGGAATCTTTGGCTTTAGAGAAAGAATCTTTTCTAAAAGGAAAAACTAAAGATTTTGCTTGGAAATATTTTTCTTGCTTAAAAATTTTGTCAAATCTTATTCAAAATCTTGTTGAAGTGACCCACTATTTATAGTGGAAGAAAAACAAGGTATACAGCTCAAAAGAGTCATTGGGGTGAATCCCAACAAAAATCTGTCCAGAAAAATAGAGCTGTTGGAGTCTGTCAAAACTTCTGACAGCTAACGGTCGACCGGGTCGGTCGACCGCCAACGGTCAGAAATATGACCGTTGGGGAAGGACGGTCGACCGCCGGGTCGACCGCAGCTCTGCCTGACAGTGGAACTCTCTAATGGTCAGCCGACCCGGTCGATTGAAATAAACAGAGAGCACTGACATTGATCTCGATCGATTTGGCGGTCGGCCGATGTGCACACATGCACAGCCGTGCACGTCAGTCGACTGGTCGGTCGACCGGACTCTGTCAGATCTATTTTCCAGAGTCTGCAAAAAGAAATTTTTGGCTAAAACATTTTTGGTTAAGGATTCCTAAAACAGGATTTCTAGGACTTATAAAACTTAGAGTGTGATTATAGATCAACACCCAAACATGTTAACTTTATTTGATAAAAATCCTTTTTGATAAAATGAAAACTGATTTTCCTAAAATCTGATTTTTTTTCAAAATATGTTTTTTCTAAAAACTAAATTAGAAATTTTGATAAAAATTGTTTTGAAGCCATGAAGCAATACTAAATGTGTGTGAGTGATAATCCCAAGTATTCTACCTCTATCATTTAGGTTTTGACAAAATATCTAAAAATAAAAAAAAGTAAATTACAAATCTTGAATCTTTCTTCTATGTTTGATCCCGAAGCTTTTCTACCGTGCAAGGCTTGGGAATCCAAATCTTTAGCGACGTCCAAATTGTGAGTCTTGATGTGGAGCCATCAAATTAACTTGTTTTAAACCTGAAACTCATTTAAGCAAAATTATTAAAAGCATAACTAGATATGTTTTGTTATCATCAAAATGTCAGGCTAATGGCCTTTGGGCCAACAATCTCCCCCTTTTTGATGATGACAAAACATATATAGTTATCACAAATATTTTGGGTGGAGACTTCAATCGAAGCTCCCCCTCAACACATGCATATATCAAAGAGATATTCAGGCATAAATAAATAGCATATCTCAAAAATGGATGCCATAGATAAAAGATGCCATAGATAAAGGAGTCATATACATACACAATAAAAACACATGTCCACAAACATAAATACATGTCCAAAATACTACAACCCAAAATACATAAAGTACTACAGCCCAATATCTCTCCCCCTTTTTGACATCATCAATAAAGGGGAAATCACTCCTCATCGTCCTCCTCCTCAGAATCGTCCTCCTCAGACGAGTCGTCCTCATCACCTGCAGCAACCTCCTCATCACCATCATCATCATCATCATCATCCTCATCATCCTCCTCCTTAGGATCAATAGCAGCAACAGCAAGCTGTGAAGCTGGAGGGGCAGTAGGAGGCCTGGCCGAAAATGGAGGGCCAGAGGAAGGAAGCGGTCGTGCATACACCGTAGGGTCTGAAGCTCGCATATTGTACTTCACGTAGAGTGCACCAAATTACAAATCCATGTATCGCATGGAATCAGCAAAGTAGCACATGTCGTTGCGAAGTCCTTGGTAGCGAGAGTCTATCTCCTCGCGATGTGCCGCTAATTCCGCAGAAATCTGGGTGTGGCGCTGCTGGATCTCAGCAGAAATCAAAGAATGATGCTCCTGGAGCTGAGCTTGTAGCTCAAAAGAAATGAAAGCCTGGAGGTCTGAGGAATAGATAACCTGGAACAGACGAAGAAGACCCTGGAATAGAAGAAGAAGACCCTGGAATATGAGTAGGAGGAATGGGCGGCTGCTGGGCAGCAGAATGACGCGTCCCAGCCTCCATCCTTTTCAGGAGAGTGTTGTTCAGGTTCACAGAGGGGTCTGTGGGTCTCACAGTGGACAAGTCAAAATCAAGTTGTTTTAGAAGATAGGAGATAAGCATCCCATAAGGCAAATGCCTGTGTGAACAAGAACATGATCTGATGTCATGTGGGAAATGATGAACCGGGGGATGTTAATCTTGATGCCTTTCAGAAGGCAGTAGACAATCAATGGGACAGATCCCCTGGCGTGACTAAATTCACCAGATTTGGGCAGGATGTTGTAAAAGACAAACTTAGCGAGAACTTGAGCAGTGAGTGTGTAGTATCTCACTTCCTCATTTCTCACTAGGCCGGGGTTGTCATTCCCGTAGAGCAAAGTTGACGCGATGAGCGTAGACTCACCGACCGGATACTCAAAGTCATGAAGGTCATAGGAATAGACATCAACTCCCTCACAGGAGAGATGCAGAAGATCAGCAAATTATTGGAGAGAGATATCAATATCGCTCTCCAGCACTCTAGACCTAACCCTGTTACCCTCATAAGACAGGTTGGTGTAGAAATATAGAATGAGTGAGGTGTAAACAGGTTCTCTAATGGACATAAACTGATCAAGAGAGTTGTTCCTCAAAATGTGGGGTATATTTAGGTGTTCAAATTCTCAGAGAACCACACATCTACCAAAAATTATAGTTCTCTCCAAAAGGAGAATGTATCGATGTTCTGCTTGAGAGGAAACAAAAGGAGGTTTGGTTTTGGTAGAGGAAGAAGGGGTTATGGATTTTCCCTTCTCGGATCTAGATCTTTTAGGCATATTTAGGTTTAAATGTTAGATCTAGGTCAAAAACCAAAAATAATAAGGTGAGGGCTTGATCTAAACTAGATGAAAGGAGGGATCTTAGCAAGAATAAGATGGATGACACGAATTTATGCAAGATCTAAGAAAAATATGATTTTTACCTTGAAGAATTGAAGATCAAGAGCCCAAAAACTCGAAATTCCTTGAGAATACACGTAGATCTGGGCCTGAGACTGAAGATCCAGGAAATTTTTGGGAGTTTAGGGTTGGATTTGAGCTGGGATGAGATGGATTAGGGTTGTTAGGGTTTTTAACAGAGGAAGAGTGAAGAGTCGGCAAAGGTGAGAGAGAGAAAATGAGAGATTAGGGCTTTAAATAGGATGGGTAAAAAGCAGTTTCCCGTTGCTCGGTCGACCGGTCGGGTCGATCGAAAATACCCGAGAGAACTGACAGATAAGTTAGACGACCGCTCTGATCGGCCGGCCATAGAGGAAAAATAAAAAAAATTCCTCCAGGCAAGGTCGGTCGACCGCTCCGGTCGGCCGCTCTTGCCCAAAAACTGTCAGCAGCAAAACCAAAAAAAATTATCTAATATTGTTTGAAAATAATAAAAGAGAGTATTTTCAACAAACAATGTTTAAACATGTTTTAAACCTTATTAGTTATAATTATCAACCAAGTTTACACAAATATTTTTACTTTTTATTTTCCATATAAAATAAAGGTTTAGAGATGTTGAAGCCGAATATCCGGTGAAGGGTTCTGTACTTCTTCTCGAGATTCCTCTAGATATGAGTTGAGGTGCGCAATTGCCATCTCTAAGTATTTGCTTTAAAATGTTTTAAATATTTATTTAGTTTTGACAAAAACCCAATCAAAACTAAGCATGTGGACATACAAAATTATATGTTAACATAAAACAAAAACATATATATAAGCATGATGAAGGTGCAAGTTTACTCTAACATGTATCAATACAACAACATGATAAACTAGCAATCCTATGTATATATATATAAACAAATAAAGCTTTTAAATGGACAAATTACCAAACCGAGGACATTCTCCAAAATAGGTGCCTCTAAGATAGCGATGCAAGCGACGATGTGTTCGTTTAGTGTTGATGCATCCACCACCCGGGCACCGTCTCCCCCTAAGTCTTGGAGAAAGAAGACCCACCTGTATCAACTAAATTTGGTGTGTCTTTTGGTACCCATACCTTTTTGGGTCCTTTATGGTTAGTACTTGGGCGAACCCAAACATGTTTATTAGTCATGTTAAGTTTAGCAAAACCAAATTTTTCTAAATGGCCTTTGCGGCCACAATGAGTGCAAACATAAATCCTACCATTACCATACATGTATGCATGCTTATGTGTGTGTGCATGTTTCCGTGCATGTTGATGGTGAGTTTGTTTCCCTTGGGTTACTCCTTTGGGAAACCTAGATGCAAACTTATTTAAATCAAATGCACATTTCTTTAGAGTTGAATCCAAGACATCAACTCGTTTTTGAATCTCAATAAAGTCATTTTTATTACATGATGAAATGGGGGCTTTCCCATTGCAAGAAATTTTATATTTTTCAAAATCAATTTTTATTTTCTCAAAAGCAATAGACAAATCATTTTTCTCTTTTAGACAAATATCAAATTTATTTTTCAAAGTGTCATTTTCCTTTTTCAATTTTTTATTTTGAGATTGTGAAATCTCATACCTATGTTGTAGTTCTTCAAAAAATTATGCTAATTCATCCATAGTCAATTCATCATCTTCTATGAAATTTTCAAGAGTTACCTTAGATGCATCCTCCCCATGTGCCATGAAGCACATGTGTGCGGCGTCGTTCTCCTCTTTGGATTCCGACTCCGTATCGTCCCACGTGGCCACCATTGCTTTCTTCTTCTTTGGCCCATTCTTGGATGTTATGGCTTGGAGAGCGGGATAATCGGCAATGAGGTGTCCAATCTTCTTGCAATGGAAGCAAGGACCAGGCTCCTCTCTTTTTCTTTCAAACCTTCCTTAAGGTTTCCCTCTTCGGAAGTTGCTTTGCCTTCCCTTCTTATAAAACATTTTGCCCACCTTCCGGATGAGCATGGCAAAGTCCTCATCGTAGTCTTCCGATGAGTCCTCCTCTTCATGGTTGGATGGAGTGACTTTGAAAGCGAGAGCCTTCTTCTTTGGCGCCTCCCTTTCTTCTCTAACCTTCATCTCCATCTCATGTGTTTTGAGATTGCCGATGAAGCCGGAGAAGTCCATCTCCTCCCGATCGTTAAGCTCTTTGAGGGTTGTTGCGTTGACTTCCCAAGCTTTGGGAAGAGCTCTAATAACCTTCCGGATCTTTTGGTCATTGTCAATTGTATCACCTAAAGAAGATAATGCATTAGTTATCTTGGTGAAACGGGTGAGCATGTCATTAATGCTCTCATTTTCAAGCATATAAAAATTCTCATATTGAGAACGAAGCAAATCAATTTTAGATCTTTTGACTTGTGACGTTCCCTCATGAGTCACAATTAACACATTCCACACTTCATATGGAGATTTACAGTTTATGATGCGGGAAAGGTCATCTTCATTAAGGGCTTAAGTTAAAGCATATTGAGCCCTAGCATTGGCCTCATAGTCCTTGGTGGTGTCCTCGGACCATGATCTCTCATCGGTGAGAGGTTCTACAAATTCTTTAGTTATGGCCCTAGCTACCCTAACTCCTAGGGACTTAAGGAAGAGGTTCATCTTGACCTTCCAAATGGGGAAGTTTAAGCCATCAAACTTAGGTGGGGACTTGATGCTAGAAAAGTTAATTGAAGCCATGGATAATGAGTAGGATGCACAAACAAATGAAGAATGCAACAAATGATATAGCCAAGTACAAGGATCTCCCTAAAGTGGTTAAACCAATTAGTAGGATTAGGCTCTGATACCAATTGAAATCACCTAGAGGGGGGTGAATTGGTGATGGCTATATAAAATATGACAATAATGCGGGATTTAAAAACAATTTAAATTATGAACACAAATAAACTACTTGCAAGTAATTGAGCAATGTAAAGGAGCAAGTAAAAGAGAGATAGAGTTTAGAGAAATTTGAGCAAACGCAAACACAAAGAAATGTTTTCGAGGTTCGAGCCACGCTCTACGTCCCCGCCTTCCACACACGAAGGATTTTCACTATTGGTGATCCCACTAGATCCTCAATACAAGGACACACTTGTCCTATCTCTTGGTGTCGCTGCAACACTTTGAAGCACACCCGCTCGGTTGAGGCCGATGCCTCTACAACTTCTCAAATGAAGAAAAACTTGATCACACTTGATCAAAAAGGCTCACTTTTCACAATCCTATAACCAATATGAAGGAGATGATACTTGGGATTGTGTGGTGCAAAAAGACTAGAGAGAAGTAGAGGATTGCTTCAAAAGGTGTTGGGAATCTTTGGCTTTAGAGAGAAAATCTTTTCTAAAAGGAAAAACTAAAGTTTTTGCTTGGAAATATTTTTCTTGCTTAAAAATCTTGTCAAATCTTATTCGAAATTTGTTGAAGTGACCCACTATTTATAGTGGAAGAAAAACAAGGTATACAGCTTAAAAGAGTCGTTGGGGTGAATCCCAACAAAAATCTGTCCAGAAAAATAGAGCTGTTGGAGTCTGTCAGAACTTCTGACAGCTAACGATCGTCCGGCCGGTCGACCGCCAACGATCAGAAATATGACCGTCGGGGAAGGACGGTCGACCGCCGGGTCGACCGCAGCTCTGCCTGAGAGTGGAACTCTCTAACGGTCGGCCGACCCGGTCGACCGAAATAAACAGAGAGCACTGGCATTGATCTCGGTCGACCGGGCGATCGGCCGACGTGCACACATGCACAACCGTACACGTCAGTCGACTGGGTCGGTCGATCGGACTCTGTCAGATCTGCTTTCCAGAGTCTGCAAAAAGAAATTTTTGGCTAAAATATTTTTGGTTAAGGATTCCTAAAACAGGGTTCTATGACTTGTAAAACTTAGAGTGTGATCATAGATCAACAATCAAACATGTTAGAACTTTATTTGATAAAAATCCTTTTTGATAAAATGAAAACTGATTTTCCTAAAATCTGATTTTTTTCAAAATATGGTTTTTCTAAAAACTAAATTAGAAATTTTGATAAAAATTGTTTTGAAGCCATGAAGCAATACTAAATGTGTGTGAGTGATAATCCCAAGTATTCTACTTCTATCATTTAGGTTTTGACAAAATATCTAAAAATAAAAAAAAGTAAATTACAAATCTTGAATCTTTCTTCTATGTTTGATCCCGAAGCTTTTCTACCGTGCAAGGCTTGGGAATCCAAATCTTTAGCGGCGTCCAAATTGTGAGTCTTGATGTGGAGCCGTCAAATCAACTTGTTTTAAACCTGAAACTCATTTAAGCAAAATTATTAAAAACATAACTAGATATGTTTTGTTATCATCAAAATGTCAGGCTAATGGCCTTTAGGCCAACAAAGAGCTAAGCATTCCTTCTCAATAGGATTTAGCGAGATTCCGCCTCTATCAGAGTCCTGCTCAGATAATAAATAGCTTATTCATGACCATTATCGTCTTTTTGGGCAAGCAGAGCACCAAGAGAATGGTCCATAGCTTTCACATAAAACAGGAATGGTTTTCCTGATGTGGGAGCCACTAAGACTGGAGATTTTGTGAGATATCTTTTGATATCTTTGTATGCTTCTTGACAGGCTTGATCCCATATAAAAAAAACACCTTTTTTCATGAGTGGGGTGAACGATTGACAGCGACTTGAGAGATTTGCGATGAATCTTCTGATATAAGCCAGTCTACCTTTCAGGCCTCTAAGTTCTTTGAGATTCTTAGGTGGATGCATGCTCTGAATGGCTTTGACTTTGTCTGGGTCAAGATGAATTCCTTTTGATGTAATAATAAATCCAAGGAACTTGCCACTCGAAACCCCCAAGAAGGATTTTGTCGGATTCATCTTCAGTTGATGAGCCCGCATTATGTCGAACATCATTCTCAAGTCACGAAGATAGTCATTCTTATCACAATTTTTGACAGCAATGTCGTTGACATAACATTCCACCATTTTTTTGGAGATAATCAAGGAAAATCATACTCATTGCCCCTTGATAAGTGGCTCCCGCGTTCTTTAACCCGAAGGGCATCACGATATAACAGTATACCCCCAACGGTGTCCAGAACAAAGTATGCTTTTCATCCTCCAGATACATCTTAATTTGATTGTACCCTGAAAAGTCATCCATGAAAGACATTCTTTCGAATCCACAGGTATTGTCAATCATGACAACGGTGATAGGCAATGGGAATTCATCTTTAGGACAAGCTGTATTAAGATCGCGGTAGTCAATATAGATCCGAATTTTTTCATTCTTCTTGAGAACAGGGACGATGTTAGCAACCCAATCTGGATGTTGTTCCTCCCGTATGAAGCCACATGCACTGAGTTTATGGACTTCAGCTTCAATAGCTTCCATAATGTTTGGACGAAATCGGCGTTGTTGTTGCTTGACTGTTTGGCTTCAGGCTTGATGTTCAGATGATGCATGGTTACTTGCGGATCAAGTCCGTGCATTTCTTCATAGTTTCATGCAAAGACATCTATTTACTACCTTACAAGTACCATCAATTCTTCTCTTTCTATGAGTGATCAGCTTTCACTTATAAAGATGGGTTTAGGGTGATCTTGACTACCCAAGTTAACCTGAATCACCTTGTCTTCAGTAGGTGGTTCGCGTTGTTCGAATCACTTTTCCCACTGGAGATCCAATTGCTGAGCCCATGGTTCCTCATCAATAGCTTCCACTGGCTTCAATTGGCAGCTTGAAGTCATTTTAACGGTGAGATTCTCGAATATCATTCCTACACTGATATCTGAGTCCCATGCGGAGGAAGAGGCAGAGTGTAATGGGATCGGTTTATCATCTTTGGACTGAACCGTTGCTGGTGGTGTAGGTGTAACGTATCCCAACCCCCTGCGTGTGTTATCATAGTAATTTGCCGATTTCCCTTTTGGCACAAAGTTGCGCATAAAACCACATCTTCCTTTTTTGAAATTCAGGCCCTTCCCGTACTGTAGGTTGTATCTCATTTTCCTCATCATATGCTACGTTAATGGTGCATAATGAAAAAATTATGGAGTGTTTGGGTCTGAACTTGAATCCACAGCTGCAGACCTTTGCAGTTGGGCTTTACCAAATATTATTGGTAATTGACCCTCTTTGGATGGAGGAACCACTAAAATGGATCCTTCTATAGATTCCATGGATGTACTTGATGCACTTGGTTTATATAAGGGCATGTGCAGAGAGCTATCCGTAACGGATTCAAACAATTCGACACTCACAAGATAATCAAAGAAAATATTATCATTAATTACTCATTAGCCCTCATCTTCAGAAGGAGTGTTACATTGGGGATTATTAAAACATGCTATAATTGGTTCACCGACTAAAATGGCTGGCATGTCTGCTTCAGACTCTGAATCTGCCTTATTGCCACTATTATCGTTGTGAGGCAATGATTCTTTTGACGTTTCACCAACCTCTTGATATAAGAGAGCGTCTATAAAGTAGTTTTTCACCCCTTTGAATGGTTGTTTCTCAGCGAAAATAGTTCATACTGTTGCATCGTCTTCAACATATTTAAAGCACTGGTGTAGAGTAGAGGGAACAATCCAGTTAGCGTGGATCCAGGGTCATCCTAGTAACAAGTTGTATGATGTGTTAGCATCAATGACGTAGCATGTCACTTCTAATTTCAGGCTCTTGATTCGTCAACGGAGTCGAATCTTTCCAAGTGGATGACTACTCCCTGCATTAAAACCGTATATTGTTGTAGTGATTGTAGCCAACCGATACAGTGGTATGCCAAGAAAGAAGAGGAGCCTTTTGGGGATGATGCTGAGTGCAGACCCCGGGTCAACCTGTACCCTTTAAATGCATGTCAAACTGATGTATCCAATGCAGTACAAAGGTCGATCGTGCTTGTTATCCTTGAGAAATATATCCTCCGCTGTGAAAGTAATAGCAGGTACTTTTGATTGTGTATGATGACATTCAGAGCAAGACGGTTGAGCGTCACCCCTAGGGGTTTCTGGCATATGTGTCAGAAATGATTCTGAATTAGCAAGTGCATCTCTGAATGCTTCTCTTGTTTGTTTTGAGAGATGAAGTAGCTCATGTATGGTGATAGAGCAGGGATATTAGCCAGTTGGGCCAATATGTCAATGCAAAAAGGTGTTGGTTCTAAGATGATGCTACTTGTGGATCTAAAATACGCAGTCAACACAAATACTAAACAAAGAAGGATTAAAGTTAAATAAATAAATAACTTGCAATAAAAGAAAATTAAATCTCAAAAAAGTTAGGCAAACACAAACACGAGAGATTTATTCTGGTTCGGTCCTCGTGACCTACATCCAGTCCCCAAGCCACCCGCTTGAGATTTTCCTTTATCCTTGACTTTGTACATCCAAAATTAACACCTTGCACACCACTTGACAAATCCCCTTTGCCAAATGTGTACAACTTCTCTTACAACCAAGAGAACAAACACCACCATGTACAACCTCTCTTCTACACCAAGAAGACGCTCTTGTACAATGATTTCTTTGAGGGAATACAACACTTCCTATAAGCCTTGGTACAATATGTGAACGTGGACAAGATCTAGTATAGGAGAAACTTCAGAGATCTTCACTTAGGAGTAGGATTTTGGTGAATAATTGAAGTGGGAACAGTTTTCAGGAACCAGAATATTGGCAGAATTTCTTGGTCAGAAAACTGAAGATATTAATTGGTATTTTGCCTAAAATTAACAACCCTATATAAAGCTGCACTCTAGGGTTAGTTAGGGTAGTTATTAGGTGTAATTCAAACATTCAAATGTTGGGAAACGTTGCAAAAAATACCAGATAATAGAAACTGTCTAACAGTCAGAAACTGCCTATAGTCGACTTGCCTTTTGAGTTAGTCGACTAGTCTAGGCAAATTTCCAAAGAGTAGTCGACTACTATTGGGTATAAGTTGACTAGGTCAAGATAAGTTCAAGTGACAGGTTTCTGGTTAACTGAACCAAGTCAACTACAACTACTTTATATGTCGACTAGGCCAATGATTAGTCGACTAGGGGAAAGGGTCAAGTCGACTACAAATATCTATTAGTCAACTAGGTTTTCTGTCATGTCGACTAATAGGACAAACAGAGAGTTGGGTTCTTTTGAGACACAAGATTAGTCGACTATGGATATGGTCAAGTTGACTAAACAAGGTCTTAGTCGACTAACATAGGCTATAAGTCGACTATGTAACTAAAATATGTGTGTGTGCATTAAGGCTTTTGACATGCTAAATAGTCATTACAAAACATATCATTAGCAACTCTCCTTGGGAAGTCTTAATCATGAAGAACTCTTGAATCTTCTTGTGTTAGAGCTCCAAATGATTGGCTTCACAAATGTCTTCATCAAAACAAGTTCCAATAAAAGGCACGTTAAGTCCTGAACCTGAAGGCTTCTTCAGGACATGATCAAACCGGACTTCTTTCTGCTTCTCTTTTTCGGTTGTTGGAACTGGAGCTGGTGTTGATATTTGTACTGACGTCGTCTGCTGTTATGTCTCGTCAGTAACCCTCTCATACTATTTTATGTATGATTTTCCAGATCGAGTGCCTATAGGCTGAGGTACATTGGCTTGCGTTGTACAAGCATGTTTTTCTCCCTCAGAATCGCTAAGAGAAGCTAATGTAAGATTGCCATCATCCAGCAAGATAGAGATAACATTGCAAGATTTGCCCTTTGACTTGGATTTCTTCGAAGCCCATTGTTTGTCTTGGACAAGGTCTGGGTGTACCCACATGATTTCCCCTGTTACCAATGTGAAGGGAATAAGACCCTTCATCTCTTGAGTTTCAACCGAATAATGCTTCACTTCCAGCCGTGCTTCAGGGATTGGGAAGGTCCCATCAGGAACTGTAACTTTTAGGGTTTTGCCGAACTCGAGAGTCACCATATTTGCAGTCACTTTCTTTTGTTCTGATTTTAGAGTCAGAACTCCGACATCGACTAAAGAGCATTTATTAGTAGGATGATGGACCATCCTATGAAAGAGGCAATAGTTAGGATCGTTCGTGCATCCCATTTTATTAAGGCATCGAACATCTAACAGCTTCAGTTTATTCCCTTTGTGGAGTAAATAGAATATTGTGACCACCTACTCGTCTTTGAAGGAGTACTGCTTCGGAGGAAACTTAGACCCCTGATTATTAAAACCGCTCTTCTTGGCCTTCGAATGAACGTCCCCTGACAATTTAATGACATAGTTTCTTTCCCTTCTGGCTTAGGAAGACTGCGCCATGTCTCTGTGCTCTTTATTATTCATAGCCCATTTGCTTTTAGGGGTAGATGGTTCGAACTTTTTAGCCGACTTTTCTGCTATCTCTGCTTGCTCAACTAGTTTCTTTCAGGTATAGGCTTTGACAGCTCCCATACGAATCTCCACTTGGTCCTGGAAGTTATGCCTACATGTCTACAAAAGCATGGGCAATGGCATCTCTGCTGGGCACATCAAAGACAAGTTTATGAACCATTCAATGTAGTCGCAGACAGATTCGCCCTTCTTCTGTACGGTAGAGCAGAATTTGTCCATGGTTACCTCGGTATCATCCTTGTAGAAACGAGAAAGAAATCGAGTTTCTAGGTTGAATAAGGAATTGATAGAGCCCGGAGATAGGCTTCGGAACTAGTCAAATGCTACCCCCTTCAAGGTGCCAATGAACAGTCTAGCCATAATAGCATTGTTATCTATAACGTTACCGGTCTGAGACCAGAAGTAATAAATGTTCTAGTTTGGCGAGCTTTACCATCATACGTATGTAACATCGGTGGCTTGAATTTTGGTGGGTATGGTACTAAATCCCATTCTAAAGGGTAAGGACGGATTGCCCCTACTTTCTTTAGTTCATCCCTCTGAGTTAGGAATGCAATCTGAGTTTGGATGCCTTTAAGAATTTCAGCGTCCATAGAAGAACTTTTCTTTGACTTCTCAGTCTTTGTTGTTCATCACTATGATGTTCTTCCTCTTTATGATTACTCTCGGTATCATTGTTATTACGGTTGGTGAGGAGTTGGGCGAGCATCTGTTGAATGTTGTTCAAGAATTCTTTCTGAACCTTAGAGGTTTGCTCTTGAGCTTCCAACAGTCGGCGGATGTCATCATTATCACTATCAGCCATATGCACTGATGCTCTATCTGTTCGTATCGAGCTAACTGTTGCTGAAGAGGCATACCCACTATCTTCGTCCTCCTCATTAGACCATTGGAATAATCTTCTCATTAGTTCTGGTGAGGTTACTGTGGTTGAGGAGGATGGCTGCTCATAACTGTAGGGTATTGAGACCCTAGATCTGGTGTTTCGAAAGACACCTTCTTTGTGTACTAAGACTTTGCCAAGGCCCGGACTATAATTCGGATCTGGGGAACTAAAGGGAGGAGAGTTAGCAGTACGTGGCGCTCATCATCTTTTATGTGGTTCCCATCCCCTTCCGATCATATGACGGATGCAGAGGGCAAATCTGGCAGATTTCGTGATACGCCCCTTTTGTGATGCTTTATAGGAGTATGCACCGATAGGCGATCAAAGACTGACTGTCAGTTTGGAGGAGTGATGGGGATTGGTCCTAGCCGCCAATAGACTGAGTAGACCGTCACTAACTGGCATCCCACTTGTTGACAATAGGAGGGAGAAGTCTGGAGTAATTCTTACTTCTGTTTGTTTATTAAGAACTCTCGCAAGTCGGATCTAGATGAGTTTAAGCGACTTAGCGCAGAGACTCTGGTGGATCGTGCATCGATGTGTTCAGGTAATTCTGACACCACCTTCCCGTTCATAACTGTGTGAGGGGTAGACTTGGCATCCGCAAGCTTTTGAAGCTTTTGAAATGAAACATAGGATGATGCCTCATTTTTCTCATCACCACAGAGGTGATTGGCACTAGATAGTGCTCTAGTTCTAGCTTCGCGGCTAGGAACTTTGGGAGCACCCTTAGGTGCTGAAGCTGCATAAGCACCGCTATCAGCGCCCAAGGATAATCCCTCAGCTCTGCTACAAAGAGTGAACTTAACGCTTGAAGCATGCTGCGATGCTTTGCTCATTGCCTTCTCGCGAAGGTGGTTAGCACCGCTAGGTGCTTTAGTTTTAATTTGGCGATTGGGAACTTAACGCGTACCCTGGGGTACTGGTGCTGTGCTTATCACGCCATCAACAACTTCGCTTGTGAGAACGAGGTTGGCGCGAGGAGTTACTGCTCCTGAATTAGGCGAAGGCATAGTCGTCGTTCTAGCCTCACGGCTAATGGCCTCAGCGATGCAGGCAGGCATTTTACCTTTATCTTCGCGTGACAAGCAAACCTGTGGCGTAGCTACGCCTGAAGCTTCATACGGGGCTTTCTGTTTTGGCCTCCACATCTGCTTTGGAAGAGGAGACTTAGGTTCGCAGGGAACCTGGCTAACCTCGCGTGAGGCTGAGAGGAGTTGGGAGGAGGTTTGTTCGGCTGCTTGCCCAGCTAGGGCTGGTTTCTGCTTCAAAATCTTGGCCATCGAGACCTTTCTATGCTTCCGTGCGTAGAGCATTGGACTACCTCTAGAGAGGAGTTCCTCAAATATTCCTTGGTCGAAATGAACGATCAAGTTTTTGAAAGTCACGGCTCAGGATTCTGATCGTTGCATTGCGACACTGTCTCCTTGTTGCGCCAGGAGACCATAATATGCTTACAAAGAGCCTTATCTGTCTCAACAGAGACATGCTTCGAAGAATTAGCCAAAGGGGCTCTGGCTACGGCAACTTCCTTGTGCTTGCGCATATGTAAGGGACTTTTGCTACCCCCAGGAAGAACTTGTTTGAACTTCTATTGGCCAGAGTGAATGACCGACATCTCAGCAATAGACCCAAAGGTCTGATCGTCACATTGCGATACTTGATTCTCAGCAGTGGAGAATGACCTCCCCAGCGGAGTCGCCATATTGTTTTCCATTGATTTGCAAAGGGAAACTTACAAAAAAATAGTGTCGAGGAGCGAAATTATAGGTACTTCTTTAAAAAAAGAAAATTTCAAGTAGATCTCCTCTGAGATTTTTAGGAAAGTGTACCGGTAGGAATCTGATCAGTGCGCGATCACTTTATCCCTTTGACGATGCGATCGGTCAAACGATCGGACTACCGCCTGATAAGACTCCCTTCTCACCTGGTTCGGGGAATCAAAAAACAGAGGGTTGGTAGAGCCCTCTAGTTAGAAAGCCTGCATCTGGAGCAATCTCCTCTCTATGCTTGCCCGTCTCTCCTCTTTTTTAGCCCCTTTTTCTCTGTGTGCCTCTGGTAGGCTATTTATAAGGAGGAATAGGGATACAATTGCCCTAAAAATCTGAAAACAGATTGAGTCAATCTGTTTTACATCTGAAAAGTAGCCTCATTGTGAGGCTAGAGACAGCTTTCGCAATGCTAGGAATAGCGAAGACTAACACTAAGCATTCCTTTTTGATTGGGTTGTAATGGTGCTCCGCCCCAATAATTGTTCTACTCAGTGTTGGCCCGGAGGCCTTCCACTCTAGTTTTGATGATGATTAACTCATGTAGTTATGTTTACTAATAATCTTGTGATTTTAGTTTCAGATCATTAATCAAGATATTAGTTGGTGTTTTGCTTCAACAAGATGTCTTTGAAGCCTTTTCATGGTGATTCCAGAGCCCGAGCATCAAGATCATACATTGGAGTCTAGCTCGTGGATCTTCGTTTTGGATCGGGTCGACTTGAAGATGAAGATCGCCAAGAAGACTTAGGTATCCTAGGTTAGATTATGTTTAGATCCATGTGTAAAGATAAGAATAGTTGATATGCTCAAGTGCACAATACACACACTTTTCATGTTTTGGATTTTAGTTTTCATGAATAGATTGATCAAAACAAGTTTACTTTATTTTTATGTATATTTGATATGTTCTATATATACATGCATGCTTAAACTTCCTAGACAAACTTATTTTGACTTTCCTATTCATGTATTGGAAAATTCAAGTTTGGAAAAATACAGGTTTTGATTTTTGATAAAATTTGCAAGACACAAAAATAGTTCAAATTGCTTGATATTTGAGTTGAAATCTTTACCACATGTTTATATATCAATGCAAAATGATAAAACTATTTTTGGGGATTTTTAGAAGAATTATAAGAATTTTTAGAATTATTTTAAACATGTTTTTCTGACCTAGATTATTGGCTGCCAGGCCCTGGCGGTCGACCGAGCCGGTCGACTGTGTTCCTGAGACGGTCGACTGGTCGGTCGACTGACGTGCACAGAACTGTGCACGTTTGTCTGGCAGTGGGCCGGTTGACCAGACCAGAGAGCAGTGCTCTCTGTTTCTGGGCGGTCGACCGGCGGGTCCACTGCCAGCCTGTCTGGCTGACAGAACAGCCAAACGGCTATGTTTTTGGGGAGCCTATAAATACCCCATTTCTTGAGGATTTTAACTAAGATTTTCAAGCTAAAGTTTTCTAAGTTTCTCCATTGTTTTAAACAAGTTTTCAAAAGAGTTTTAAGTGCGAAAAGATCACTCTTATTTGTTTTAAGTGTTTTGTTTATTTCAAAGAAAATAGGTTTTTGGGAATTGTTTCTTGATCTAAAATTTTATATTCATTTGGTATTTTTCCTAAGAGATTTTCTTTGATCAAAACACTTATTTTCCACTTTTGAGCTATATCTTCTATCCTATTCTATTAGGATCATTTGTTTTGTGGAAAGAGAATTGTTTGAGGTTGATTAAGCCTCCAAGTTGTAAACCACCCTTGTTCTTGTTGTATCCCTCTTTGATAGAGGTTGATTTGGTTGGTGTTTGCTCCCTCTTTGGTAGAGGTTGAGATTGTGTTTGCTCCCTCTAGTGAGAGGTGGAGTTTGGTTTGTATCCCTCTTCGGTAGAGGTGATTGTGGTTGTTTGGCTACGAGCCTACACCTTGGTTGTGAGGTGGTGTTTGAGAGAGGAGTTCGGTTGTTTGGCTACAGGCCTACACCTTGGTTGTGAGGTGGTGTTTGAGAGAGGAGTTCGGTACTCCTAGTTGTTGTAAAAATCCTTCTCAGTGAAGGTTCCCTCGATGGGAGTCCTCGGTGGACAAGTTAGTGGATTAGAAATCCTTCTCGGTGAAGGCGGGGACGTATAGTTACGGGCTCGAACCTCGAAACATACCTTTGTATTTGCGTTTGATCTATTGACTCTAACTCTCTCTCTCTCTTTTATTTTTACATAGCATCATTCATTCATTCATATTATATATTGCTTGTGTTGTGCCTTGCATATATTCATATTGCCTACTCATCTTATATGCTTGGTTGTTTGTGCGCCTCACTTATACTTAACCATGAGAGCTTCATATAGCACCTCAACCCTTATTTAGGGGAATCAAGAGGAGTTAGTCCAGAGCTCTTCACGGGAAATTCAGCTACACTCGTTGGTTGTATTAAGTGTGTTGCAAATTTGTTTTAGCTTCCGCATTTAGTTCGTTAGATTATCCGTACACCTATTCACCCCCCCTCTAGGTGTACTTTCATTTGGTATCAGAGCCTACACTCCTGATACTTAGGTTTAACCACCTAGGAGTGAGATCTTGGTTTGCTAATCTACATTTGTATTTGCATTTGCACAAGTTTGCACTCATGGATAGCCCTCCTATGTTTGATATCTCTAGACTTGATGTTTGGAAGGCCAAGATGAGTTGTTATTTGAAGACCCTAGGCTTGCATGTTTTTCTTGCCGCTACCAAGAAATGCTATCTTGGTAACCGCATTCATAAAGGGGCCAATGCACAAGCCCATGAGGCTATTAGAAGCACGCTTTCAAAAGAACATCTTATGCTTGTTCCTAACTTTGATTCCGCCTTTGCAGTATGAAACAAATTGACAACCACCACCACCTCCAAGCTTCAATTGCCAATCCAACCAGAGGATGAATCTAGTGGAGATGAATCCGAGCCACAATAATGCTACATGGTCCAAGGGAATGACTCCCTTGAGGTATACTCGGATACTCAACTAGATAGTGCTAGCTCTTCATTTGATGATCATGATAATATGGATGCCAATACTTTAAATGAAGAACTATCTATAGTTTGTGAAAAATTGATTGAAAAATATAAAGTTTTGAAAACGAAAAGTCTAGGCCTTAATAAAGAAAATAAAATTTTGATTTCTAGACTTAGGATTATTTTGCAAGAGAAGGAAGAGGTTTCTAGTGAATGTGACTCACTTAGATCTCAACTAGACCTTGCCCTAAAAGAAATTAAATTTTTAAAAAATAAAAATGATTGTGATGATGTGTTGAAGAAAAATGATTTTTTATCTTCAAAAGTAGATTCTTTTTAAAAGATAATGATTCTTTGAAAAATGAAATTGATTTTATTTCAAAAGAATTAGATATAGCTTTAAATAAAAATAAATTTTTGAAAAATGATTTAGATGCACATGTTTGCCATGCTAGGGTAGTTCCATCTAGATCACCTATTGCATGCTCCACTTTATCTTCAAGTATTGAAAATGATATAAATGTTTTGAGGAAAAGTGTTGATTGTTTGGGCTTCACTTTGAGCCATTGTGTTTCTAGCCATACACGTTTGGAATCTTTGTTTCGCAAGAAACAAATCCCATCTATGCATGCACACCACCCACAGCATACACATGCTCCTCACGGACACTCTCATCACATGTATGCTTATGTGTACACTTGTACACATTGTGGGCGTAAGGGCCACCTTGCTAGATTTTGCTATGATAGAATATATGATGTAAATTTAGCAAATAAGTTTGTTTGGGTTAGAGAAGGGACTAACCCCCATGGACCCAAAAAGATATGGGTACCAAAGACCACCCCTATGATTTTTGATGTAGGTGTGGGCTCTCGCATGACGTGAGAGTATAGGTACCTTGGAGTGGATGCGTTCCGTTCCTAAAAGAGAACATTTTGGATGCATCACTTTCAAGGGATGTTTGGTGAGAGGACCACCTTGGTTTGGAGACATGAAGAGTTACCTTTTCGATTTTGGTAACAATCCTTTACTCCCGTTTATATTTACATGCTTTCCATATTATTGTTTATAGCATGTTTTGTTGATTATTAATTATTATGTTTATGCCATGATAATTAGGCTTATGACATACATGTATAGTATTTGAGACACCCATGCTTATATGGGCCCATGTTTTAGTGTTCTCACTTTAGCTTAGCTATCATGTACATTATGAATCTAATGCATGTGCATTTGAAATAATAATCATATGAGTTTTTGTTTTATGCTTTATGATTTGAATATATGTTTAAATGTTAGTTTTCATTAAAACTAGGTATATACTTGTGCATTTAGTGGGCCACAAATAAATCTATATATGTTTGTGCTTGAATGCCTATTTGTACGCATTAGATGTGCTAGTATACTCTAGTTTTGATGATCCATGCATTTTAAACTTGTATTCTCATTTTTGGATTTGTTTTATATGTTTAACTTCATGTATATGTCCATTTTATCCAAAATATTGATTATACATATACATCCTTTTGAGCCACGTGCCTTCATGCATATATCTTTGTGGACTCATTGTGTTTGGATATATATGTATATTTTAGTTTGTATTAGACATACATATGCCTTGAAGATTAAATAGGTTTAATGATTTTCATGTTTTCATGTTTTAAAGGAATATTGAGCTAATTTGAATATTTTTCATGATTATGAACTTCACATTTTATTTTTACACTCACCTTTATTGTTTACTCACGTTTTATTTTCATGAGTCATATTTATGCTTAATTGATTAGAGTGTTGATTATCATGTGGACTTCTTGCTTCATGAAAAACAATTTTGTTTTATTCCTCTTAATGGTAGAGTTTTTCAAACATTTCCCATTTTCAAATCTATTTTTGAAAACCCCCTACCTTCGACGGCCGAATGGATGGGAGATCATGCTCATGTATGCTTTATAGTGAAAATCTTTTTAAACTTGAACATGATTGGGAGGATAGGTTATATGAGATATACACTTGGTATTATTGTTGTTTCAATTGGTATCATTGGATTCTTTCAATTGGTATCAATATTGACATCTCTTGTATACTCATATATTTTGTATGTATGTATGCTTTCATTTCAAATAGTATCAATTTCGATTGGTATCTAATTTTTCATACATATATATGTTTTGTTTATGCTAAGCTTGAGCTTTAACTTTGTTTCAATTGATTTGTTTTCAATTGGTATTCTAATATAAGCTTATGCATAGTTTTAATTGGTATTTCATAAAGGGGGAGAAAATTCGTATTTTATCTTTCAATTGATATTTGATTTCCACTCCCATACTTTATGATTGAAAATATTGATACTTACAATTGGTAACATATGTTTATAAAGAATAATACTTTCAATTGATATCAAAATTGTTCACTTACAATTGGTAGGTTAATTGTTTACTTATCAATTGGTATTAAGATTTGTGTTTTTCAATTGGTTTCATATTTGATTTGTTTGATTGAACCCCTTATTGACATTGTTTTTTGTTTTAGACATAAAGGGGGAGAACATCTTCCTTTATTGGTTCTTTGTTGTGAACAAAAAGGGAAAAGAATATGTTTTTATTGTTTTGTATTTTACCCCTTTATTGATGATTGACAAAAAGGGGGAGAAGATTGTGTGTTTTATATGCATGATTTATGCATAAGTTTTATTTTTATTGGTATCAAGAGCATCTTTTCAAATGAAAGGTAAAACAAATTATTGACAAGAGTTTTGTTTTTATTGGTGATCATGTGACTTTCATTTGGTATTAAGAGTTTGTTTTTATGCTTATATATGCATCTTCATTCCTTGCATATTTATTTATTTTGTGTTATGCATGAGTTAAGGGGGAACTTCTTTGAAGCTTAACTTTAATCCATACATATATAACTCCATGAGTTTTGTCATCATCAAAAAGGGGGATATTGTTGGCCCGGAGGCCTTCCACTCTAGTGTTGATGATGATTAACTCATGTAGTTATGTTTACTAATAATCTTGTAATTTTAGCTTCAGATTATTAATCAAGATATTAGTTGTGTTTTGCTTCAACAAGATGTCTTTGAAGCCTTTTCATGGTGATTCCAGAGCCCGAGCATCAAGATCATACATTGGAGTCTAGCTCGTGGATCATCGTTTTGGATCGGGTCGACTTGAAGATGAAGATCGTCAAGAAGACTTAGGTATCCTAGGTTAGATTGTGTTTAGATCCATGTGTAAAGATAAGAATAGTTGATATGCTCAAGTGCACAATACATACACGTTTCATGTTTTGGATTTTGGTTTTCATGAATAGATTGATCAAAACAAGTTTACTTTGTTTTTATGTATATTAGATATGTTCTATATATACATACATGCTTAAACTTCCTAGACAAACTTATTTGACTTTCCTATTCATGTATTGGAAAATTCAAGTTTGGAAAAATATAGGTTTTGGTTTTTGATAAAATTTGCAAGCCACAAAAATAGTTCAAATTGCTTGATATTTGAGTTAAAATTTTTATCACATGTTTATATATCAATGTAAAATGATAAAACTATTTTTGGGGATTTTTAGAAGAATTATAAGAATTTTTAGAATTATTTTAAACATGTTTTTCTGACCTAGATTATTGGCTGCCAGGCCCTGGCGGTCGACCGGGCCGGTCGACCGTGTTCCAGACACGGTCGACCGGTCGGTCGACCGACGTGCACAGAAATATTCACGTTTGTCTGGCAGTGGGTCGGTCGACCGGCCGGTCGACCGGTGTAACGCCCCGATCCGGCGGGTACGGAGTCATTACTGCAACATATATACGTAGGTCAGAAATACCCTCCCGTATATACGCTAAGTATCAGTACAGGCAAGAATCAGAGTACGGAAGCAAATGGTGCATTATACATTCCAACACATGAGTACAATTACAAAGTTATCACCAGAGGTGATCCAATATTACATGAATATTACATCACTGATATGCGCAATTGCGAGATTACAAAGAGATGTATAAGTATGAACAGTACAAATGGAGGCTCAGAGCCATAACAGGAAAACTCTAGAGCCGAACAGGGGGCCTGGAAGGATGGGGCTCTGAACGGTCCACTGGAGATCCACGCTACCGTTGCGCCCCTCTGATAAGCAATTTGAGGGAATCCACACGCTCCAAGCTCCATGACCTGGACATGAGGAACTAGGGGAGTCAGATAAAACTCCCCAGGCGAGTGGTAAGGCAAAAGCCAGATGGCGTGCAAGGATAAGCACAAGTGTATCGATAAAACCGAATTATAATCATGCATTGAAAACCGTGTCGTGAACAGAAGCATGTAAGCAAGTAGATGTATGACAGGTGATATCAAGTAGGAATTGCTCATGGAATAATGAGATAGGAGCAGTAGACTGATAGAATGGAACAGGGTTAAATAATAGGGTATGAGTAGCTAATATGATAATACTCATAAAGCCGGAAATCCGAAGTAAAATCTAGTACAAGCAAATATGGT
Source organism: Agave tequilana (assembly GCA_038442645.1). Classification (NCBI taxonomy): domain Eukaryota; kingdom Viridiplantae; phylum Streptophyta; class Magnoliopsida; order Asparagales; family Asparagaceae; genus Agave; species Agave tequilana. The sequence goes on along the minus strand of JAVJIF010029777.1, from coordinate 17,989 downwards.
AAGGCATATCACAGATTCATAGCCGTTTAAGTTGCAGGCTTCAGTATGCGTCCCATTCCAGATACTTCTACTTACAACTTAAAGAGCAGGTTATCATCTTGGCACTTTATTATTATTATTACTCATCTTACCCTGATATCTAGATATGTGGACTAGCGTCCCAGCACACATATATCCATATCTGAGTAAAGCAAGGCTGTTATTGGAAACCAACGGGGGTATCAACGAACAATGTTTACAGTGTGTCCCGTACATGCCCGGGACCACGGTCCAGGATTGTTCCATTGCTGGGGTATGGAACCAGCCGCAAGGCTTACAGGAGGGTCTTATGGATGCCCTTTATCATGATGGTACCAGGAAGGAGGGAGCCAGCACTCCCCTCGGTCGCTTGGAGGTCCACAGGTCAGACCGGAAGTTTTAGTTGCACAACATGCCTAATACCACTGTAAACACGAACATGTATTGATAGCCGTGTGTTTCCCCCGACCCGATGCAAGTTGGTCCTTTTTTTAGGATTTATTATGTAAGTATCAGATTTCGGGAATGAGCAGGAGCAAGTCAGGAATATCAGGAATATCAGGAATACAAGTATCTCAGGAGTACGATTTGTACTATCATGTATAAAGATGTCAGGTCATCATTCTCGTTTTCGTGATAATTATAAGAGTCAGGTGTATCATGCCGGGTGTCAAGTGATAGCATGACAGGGAGATGATATTTGGCAAGTGACCAATCATGTCAAGAGATTGATATTAGTCCGGTGGCAAGTCATGTCATAACAAGGGGCCTTGCCAAGTAGTAGCATGTCTGGTGTTAGATGATAACACAACAGTTGCCAGGTGATACAAGTGGATGTTACATAGTAGCATGTAAATAACAGGTATCAAGTAATGGCATGTTAAGTGTCAATATATCAGGTGAATACATGGCATGATTATAGAGTAGTAGCTGAGCACAACCAAGCGGAGCTGAGCAAGCTGGTGGCATAGAGAGCAAACAGTATTTAACACTGGAGCGTCTGACAAGAGTACCGGGACAACTCGCCTTAAAGTGCGAGTAGAAAATCCGGCAGCATCTAGACTAGACGAATCTAGTGGTAAAGTGTTGAACGCTGATCATGATAACCAGGCGGAGCTGAACAAGCTGGAGGCACAGGCAGCGAACAGGGTTTAGACACTAATGCGCTTGGCGAGGTTACCGGGACGACTCATTTTAGAATATGAGTAGAGAATCCGGTAACAACTGGCCGAGACGAATTTAGTGAATAAAGCGCTGAGCGCTAAGTATGCTCACCAGATGAAGCAGAGAAACCCGACGATCCCAATCACTCCTCTTTCGAGATAGTGAGGGACCGGAGGCTGAAGAACGGAGAGACCTGACGGTCTCAATCATCTCTCTTTCGAGATAATGAGAGACCGGAGGCTGAAGGCTGAGGGACCAAGAACGCTCGGGGCTTAAGCGTACTCTCGGTGGCTACCAGCCATCCCAGGAGTGGGCAGAAATCCAGAGTTCAACGACCACAGGGGTTGGCCATGCATGGTATAAAGCAGTAAAATACATATAAACATGGAATAAAATACATGTCAACCCAAATGGAGGCGAGGGCGAGGACACTCGCCTAAATCACCGAAAATGCCGAAAAAGTCTGAAATCCATGGAACTCGCGCACGCGCCATAAAATATGATATAAATATTTAGAAAGAGAAAGTGAAGAGGAGAGAGAAAGAGTTAGAGAGAGAAAGAGAGAAATATATGGAAAGAGAGAGTGCATAGGTAGACGCGGGTTTTGACAGTGAGACGCGGGGGTCGCAGACGCGGGAATAGCAGACGCGGGAATAGCGTCGCGAGAATAGCAGACACGGAAATCACAGACGCGGAAGCAGTAGACGTGGGAGTAGCAGACGCGGGAGTAGCAGACGCGGGGTTCGCGTCGCATTAACACAAGAAGAACACAGACGCGGGAATGGGCTCCGCGTCGTATCAATACAGGAACGCGCGGATTGCGTTAAGGAATTGCCTAGACGCGGGGTAAAGATCCGCGTTAGCAATAAAACAGAGGAGGGAAGGTGTTTTCAGGGTGGTGGTGTTTAGTGTTTGTCATTGCAACTGCCACTGGAAAGATTACCGGAACAATCGTGAACGATTACCGGAATAACCATCGGAGACGTTGCCCGAAATGATTACCGAAATAATCGTAAACGATTACCGGAATAATCATCGGAGATGTTACCCGAAATGATTACCGGAATAATCATCGGAGTTGTTACCCGAAATGATTACCGGAATAATCGCGAACGATTACCGGAATAATCATCGGAGGCGTTGCCGACGAAGAAGAGCTCGGCCCCAATCCAAAGGAGGTGGCCGGCCCTTGATATGGTGATGGGGTGGTGGTTTTGTGGAGGGTTTTGATGGTGGTGGTATGTTTGGAGAAGGTAAAGGAGAAGGTGGAGGCTTTGGTGGAGTTGTTGGAGTTTGTGGTGGTTTACATGGAGATGGAGGAGGAAGAAGATGAAGGTAAGGAGTTGGAGAAGTTGTAGTGGTTGTTGTTGTGGTGGAGATGAAGGAGGAGTTTGGTGGTGGTTAAGGCTTTGGTGAAGAGAAAAATGAAGTGGAATGAAGAAGGAAAGGTTTATATAGGATTTGGATTTGTGAAGGTGATGCAAATAAATATTTAGAGAGGGGGTTTTTGTAAAATGGTGGGGTGAGGTGGCTCTCTCTTGGCCGGCCATGGAGATGGGAGAGAGGTTGGATATTTTGGAGAAGATATTTTTGGTGGAGGAGATATTTTTGGAGGAAGAATGTAGAAAGAAATGGAAGAATGGAGAAGTTTGGAGAATTTGGTGGAAAGAAAAGGCAGGAAAGAAAAAGGAAAAAAGGAAAAGAAAATGAAAAAGGGAAGATATTTTCTTGGAAGAGAAAGTGAAAATAATTAGAGTAGCGGATTCCCGGGATTCAGTTGCGGATACGGAAAACTTTTGGAAAAATACCGAAATCGTCCCGAAATCAAGTATCTCGGAACGACCCGCAAAAATTCTCAAAAATCAAGAATATTATTTTAAGAATCATGGTGAAATTCGTTTTAAGAAATTTTTTAGAGTTTTTAAATTAAAAATCCTGGAATCGGCTGCCAATATCAGTCGACACCAAATCTGGCAGAAATCTGATAAATTCTGAAAATGCCCAAAAAATGAATTAAGATAGTAAATATTATTCTAAAAAAATATGTGAAAGCAGTTTCTCAAAATTTGACTCCAGTTGTAAATTAAAAATCCAGAAGTCGGTCAGCGGTGCTAGTCGACACCGGTTTTGAAGATTTTCCATTTAATTCAGAAAAATTCCAGAAAATCATAGAAAATCTAAAATATTGGAAAATGATATTTAAAACTGAAAGCGGTCAAATCTAAATACCGGAAAGACCAAATTGAGTAATACAATATGATCGGGTCCCCGGTTCAGAGAGGGGCAGACTCTGAGTCCACGAATCCGGATCCAAGACAAAACGATCACATAAATAATTCATAATACAAAATAAATACAAGAAGTAAATCGAAAAATACGATCAAAAAATCTGAATACGCAACTAAGTATGTATTCCGGGAGCGGGGTGTTACATTCCATCCACCTTACAAAAAATTGCGTCCTCGCAATTTCGATAAGGGGTAAAATGAACACAAGGGAACATGGGTGGAAATTATACCAATTAAGATATGAAGAACTATAGGTAGGGCTCTCAAGTTGACTGAATAGTAATCAGAATATAGACACCTTCTGCACTTCCGGCTGTATAAATCTTCGAATGATGCCGAATAATACTGACTGGTAACACAGCTTTGCAATAGAATTTCAGTTGTACTGCATACTTAATGTTGCTCCAAGAATGAACCAGAATACTAAAGATAAAGAAAACCCTGATAAGCCTGAGCATAATAAAGAAGACCGATAATTGAGAATTTCGAATACCAGGCATCATTCACTCTGAAAGATATAGCCGAGAAAAAAGAATAACCGCAGAAATCCCGAATACCATCTTCTGAAAGATAACCCGATTGGTGATCAATCTTGAGAATACCCGACCTTCATGGAGTTGGCCGAAGAGAGCATATAATAGCTTCACTCAGAACCAGCCACTACCTTTCTAGTATATCCATATCTTAGGTTGGTATAAAGGCTTCGAAAAACCAAAACAGGGGAAAGATGGAAGGGATTTGGAATCAAAGGAAAGATGGTCAAGATAGAATAGATAACTCTGCACTTGTAGTTGGAGTGTATAACCAGGACTCATGCATTCCAGTTGCAAATTTCTTTACCATTAATTTGCCGTCTGGACGTACTGAGGAAGTGAGAGCCTAAGCTGACCTAGGCTCTGATACCATCCTGTAACGCCCCGATCCGGCGGGTACGGAGTCGTTACTGCAACGTATATACGTAGGTCAGAAATACCCTCCCGTATATACGCTAAGCATCAGTACAGGCAAGAATCAGAGTACGGAAGCAAATGGTGCATTATACATTCCAACACATGAGTACAATTACAAAGTTATCACCAGAGGTGATCCAATATTACATGAATATTACATCACTGATATGCGCAATTGCGAGATTACAAAGAGATGTACAAGTATGAACAGTACAAATGGAGGATCAGAGCCATAACAGGAAAACTCTAGAGCCGAACAGGGGGCCTGGAAGGATAGGGCTCTGAACGGTCCACTGGAGATCCACGCTACCGCTGCGCCCCTCTGATCAGCAATTTGAGGGAATCCACACGCTCCAAGCTCCATGACCTGGACATGAGGATCCAGGGGAGTCAGATAAAACTCCCCAGGCGAGTGGTAAGGCAAAAGCCAGATGGCGTGCAAGGATAAGCACAAGTGTATCGATAAAACCGAATCATAATCATGCATTGAAAACCGTGTCGTGAACAGAAGCATGTAAGCAAGTAGATGTATGACAGGTGATATCAAGTAGGAATTGATCATGGAATAATGAGATAGGAGCAGTAGACTGATAGAATGGAACAAGGTTAAATAATAGGGTATGAGTAGCTAATATGATAATACTCATAAAGCCGGAAATCCGAAGTAAAATCCAGTACAAGCAAATATGGTAAGGCATATCACAGATTCATAGCCGTTTAAGTTGCAGGCTTCAGTATGCGTCCCATTTCACATACTTCTACTTACAACTTAAAGAGCAGGTTATCATCTTGGCACTTTATTATTATTATTACTCGTCTTACCCTGATATCTAGATATGTGGACTAGCGTCCCAGCACACATATATCCATATTTGAGTAAAGCAAGGCTGTTATTGAAAACCAACGGGGGTATCAACGAACAATGTTTACAGTGTGTCCCGTACATGCCCGGGACCACGGTCCAGGATTGTTCCATCGCAGGGGTATGGAACCAGCCGCAAGGCTTACAGGAGGGTCTTATGGATGCCCTTTATCATGATGGTACCAGGAAGGAGGGAGCCAGCACTCCCCTCGGTCGCCTGGAGGCCCACAGGTCAGACCGGAAGTTTTAGTTGCACAACATGCCTAATACCACTGTAAACACGAACATGTATTGATAGCCGTGAGTTTCCCCCGACCCGATGCAAGTTGGTCCTTTTTTTAGGATTTATTATGTAAGTATCAGATTCCGGGAATGAGCAGGAACAAGTCAGGAATATCAGGAATACAAGTATCTCAGGAGTACGATTTGTACTATCATGTATCAAGATGTCAGGTCATCATTCCCGTTATCATGATAATTATAAGAGTCAGGTGTATCATGCCGGGTGTCAAGTGATAGCATGACAGGGAGATGATATTTGGCAGGTGACCAATCATGTCAAGAGATTGATATTAGTCCGGTGGCAAGTCATGTCATAACAAGGGGCCTTGCCAAGTAGTAGCATGTCTGGTGTTAGATGATAACACAACAGTTGCCAGGTGATACAAGTAGATGTTACATAGTAGCATGTAAATAACAGGTATGAAGTAATGGCATGTTAAGTGTCAATATATCAGGTGAATACATGGCATGATGATAGAGTAGTAGCTGAGCACAACCAAGCGGAGCTGACCAAGCTGGTGGCATAGACAGCAAACAGTATTTAACACTGGAGCGTCTGACAAGAGTACCGGGACAACTCGCCTTAAAGTGCGAGTAGAAAATCCGGCAGCATCTAGACTAGACGAATCTAGTGGTAAAGTGCTGAACGCTGATCATGATAACCAGGCGGAGCTGAACAAGCTGGAGGCACATGCAGCGAACAGGGTTTAGACACTAATGCGCTTGGCGAGGTTACCGGGACGACTCGTTTTAGAATATAAGTAGAGAATCCGGTAACAACTGGCCTAGACGAATTTAGTGAATAAAGCGCTGAGCGCTAAGTATGCTCACCAGATGAAGCTGAGAAACCTGACGATCCCAATCACTCCTCTTTCGAGATAGTGAGGGACCGGAGGCTGAAGAACGGAGAGACCTGACGGTCTCAATCATCTCTCTTTCGAGATAATGAGAGACCGGAGGCTGAAGGCTGAGGGACCAAGAACGCTCGGGGCTTAAGTGCACTCTCGGTGGCTACCAGCCATCCCAGGAGTGGGCAGAAATCCAGAGTTCAACGACCACAGGAGTTAGCCACGCATGGTATAAAGCAGTAAAATACATATAAACATGGAATAAAATACATGTCAACCCAAATGGAGGCGAGGGCGAGGACACTCGCCTAAATCACCGAAAATGCCGAAAAAGTCTAAAATCCATGGAACTCGCGCACGTGCCATAAAATATGATATAAATATTTAGAGAGAGAAAGTGAAGAGGAGAGAGAAAGAGAGAGAAATATATGGAAAGAGAGAGTGCATAGGTAGACGCGGGTTTTGACAGTGAGACGCAGGGGTCGCAGACGCGGGAATAGCGGACGCGGGAATAGCGTCGCGAGAATAGCAGACACGGAAATCACAGACGCGGAAGCAGTAGACGTGGGAGTAGCAGACGCGGGAGTAGCAGACGCGGGGTTCGCGTCGCATTAACACAAGAAGAACACAGACGCGGGAATGGGCTCCGCGTCGTATCAATACAGGAACGCGCGGATTGCGTTAAGGAATTGCCTAGACGCGGGGTAAAGATCCGCGTTAGCAATAAAACAGAGGAGGGAAGGTGTTTTCAGGGTGGTGGTGTTTAGTGTTTGTCGTTGCAACTGTCACCGGAAAGATTACCGGAATAATCGTAAACGATTACCGGAATAACCATCAGAGACGTTGCCCGAAATGATTACCGGAATAATCGTAAATGATTACCGGAATAATCATCGGAGATGTTACCCGAAATGATTACCGGAATAATCGTAAACGATTACCGGAATAATCATCGGAGTTGTTACCCGAAATGATTACCAGAATAATCGCGAACGATTACCGGAATAATCATCAGAGGCGTTGCCGACGAAGAAGAGCTCGGCCCCAATCCAAAGGAGGTGGCCGACCCTTGATATGGTGATGGGGTGGTGATTTTGTGGAGGGTTTTGATGGTGGTGGTATGTTTGGAGAAGGGAAAGGAGAAGGTGGAGGCTTTGGTGGAGTTGTTGGAGTTTGTGGTGGTTTACATGGAGATGGAGGAGGAAGAAGATGAAGGTAAGGAGTTGGAGAAGTTGTAGTGGTTGTTTTTGTGGTGGAGATGAAGAAGGAGTTTGGTGGTGGTTAAGGCTTTGGTGAAGAGAAAAATGAAGTGGAATGAAGAAGGAAAGGTTTATATAGGATTTGGATTTGTGAAGGTGATGCAAATAAATATTTAGAGAGGGGGGTTTTGTAAAATGGTGGGGTGAGGTGGCTCTCTCTTGGCCGGCCATGGAGATGGGAGAGAGGTTGGATATTTTGGAGAAGATATTTTTGGTGGAGGAGATATTTTTGGAGGAAGAATGTAGAAAGAAATGGAAGAATGGAGAAGTTTGGAGAATTTGGTGGAAAGAAAAGGAAGGAAAGAAAAAGGAAAAAAGGAAAAGAAAATGAAAAATGGAAGATATTTTCTTGGAAGAGAAAGTTAAAATAATTAGAGTAGCGGATTCCCGGGATTCAGTTGCGGATACGGAAAACTTTTGAAAAAATACCGAAATCGTCCCGAAATCAAGTATCTCGGAACGACCCGTAAAAATTCTCAAAAATCAAGAATATTATTTTAAGAATCATGGTGAAATTCGTTTTAAGAAATTATTTATAGTTTTTAAATTAAAAATCCTGGAATCGGCCGCCAATATCGGTCGACACCAAATCTGGCAGAAATCTGATAAATTCTGAAAATGCCCAAAAAATGAATTAAGATAGTAAATATTATTCTAAGAAAATATGTAAAAGCAGTTTCTCAAAATTTGACTCCAATTGTAAATTAAAAATCTAGAAGTCGGTCAGTGGTGCTGGTCGACACTGGTTTTGAAGATTTTCCATTTAATTCAGGAAAATTTCAGAAAATCATAGAAAATCTAAAATATTGGAAAATGATATTTAAAACTAAAAGCGATCAAATCTAAATACCAGAAAGACCAAATTGAGTAATACACTATGATCGGGTCCCCGGTTCAGAGAGGGGCAGACTCTGAGTCCACGAATCCGGATCCAAGACAAAACGATCACATAAATAATTCATAATACAAAATAAATACAAGAAGTAAATCGAAAAATACGATCGAAAAATCTGAATACGCAACTAAGTACGTATTCCGGGAGCGGGGTGTTACAACCGGACTGGAGAGCAGTGCTCTCTGTTTCTGGGCGGTCAACCAGGTTCCTCCAACAGTCATAAAATCGACTGTTGGCCAGCCTGTCTGGCTGACAGAACAGCCAAACGGCTATATTTTTGGGGAGCCTATAAATACCCCATTTCTTGGAGATTTTAACGAAGATTTTCAAGCTAAAATTTTCTGAGTTTCTCCATTGTTTTAAACAAGTTTTCAAAAGAGTTTTAAGTGCTAAAAGATCACTCTTATTTGTTTTAAGTGTTTTGTTTATTTCAAAGAAAATAGGTTTTTGGGAATTGTTTCTTGATCTAAAATTCTATATTCATTTGGTATTTTTCCCAAGAGATTTTCTTTGAGCAAAACACTTGTTTTCCACATTTGAGCTATATCTTCTATCCTATTCTATTAGGATCATTTGTTTTGTGGAAAGAGAATTGTTTGAGGTTGATTAAGCCTTCAAGTTGTAAACCACCCTTGTTCTTGTTGTATCCCTCTTTGATAGAGGTTGATTGGGTTGGTGTTTGCTCCCTCTTTGGTAGAGGTTGAGATTGTGTTTTCTCCCTCTAGTGAGAGGTGGAGTTTGGTTTGTATCCCTCTTCAGTAGAGGTGGTGTTTGAGAGAGGAGTTCGGTACTCCTAGTTGTTGTAAAAATCCTTCTCGGTGAAGGTTCCCTCGGTGGAAGTCCTCGGTGGACAAGTTAGTAGATTAGAAATCCTTCTCGGTGAAGGCGGGGACGTAGAGCTTGGGGCTCGAACCTCGAAACATATCTTTGTGTTTGCATTTGATCCATTGACTCTAACTCTCTCTCTCTCTCTTTTATTTGTGCATAGCATCATTCATTCATTCATATCATATATTGCTTGTGTTGTGCCTTGCATATATTCATATTGCCTATTCATCTTATATGCTTGGTTGTTTGTGTGCCTCACTTATACTTAACCACAAGAGCTTCATATAGCACCTCAACCCTTATCTAGGGGAATCAAGAGGAGTTAGTCCAGAGCCCTTCACGGGGAATTCGGCTACACTCGTTAGTTGTATGAAGTGTGTTGCAAATTTGTTTTAGCTTTCGCATTTAGTTCGTTAGATTAGCCGTACACCTATTCACCCCCCTCTAGGTGTACTTTCACTCGGATAGTAGATCACTTGCTAGTGGTTTTCATCATTGTTTTGGGCTAATAAAGCTCCTAAGTAATGATCAATCGCTCGAACATATAGCAGGAAAGGTTTTCCTGTTACTAAAGCTACCATAACAGGTGGGTGTGTGAGATACTCTTTGATCTCCTCGAATGTTTCTTAGCAAGCATTGTCCCAAATGAATAAGACTCTCTTCTTCATTAACTTTGTGTAGGGTTAGCATCTCCCAAGAGATTTGATATAAATCTCCAGATATATGTTAGTCGTCCTGGTAAACCCCTGAGTTTCTTGAGATTTCTCGGAGGTTACATCTCTTGGACGGCATGGATCTTCTCTAGATCTAAGTGAATTCCCTTGGATGTAACAATATATCCAAAGAATTTGCCACTAGCTACCTCTAGAAAGGACTTGGTCGAGTTCATCTTCAACTGGTGAGCCCACATGATGTCGAACACACTTTTTAGGTCTGCGAGATGATCGCTTTTGTCGCCTTTTCATAATGATATCATCGACATAGCATTCTATGGTCTTACGTATGTGCTCATGGAAGATTGCATTCGTAGCGCGTTGATATGTCGCACCAGCGTTCTTCAAGCCAAAGGGCATAACTGTGTAGCAGTATGCTCCCAAAGGCATTCTGAAAGATGTGTGCTGAGTACGTCTTTATCTAATTTTACCCCAAGAAGCCATCCATGAAAGACATTCTCTCAAAACCGCACGTATTGTCAATCATAACATCCGTGATTGGGAGAGGAAATTCACCTTTAGGGCCGGCGGCATTAAGATTGCGATAATCGAGCAGATCTGGATCTTTTCATTCTTTTTAGGAATAAGGACTGTGGTAGCTACCCAATCTGGATGTTGCACTTCCCTTATGAAATCAGAGTCTATGAGTTTTTTGACTTCTGATTCATTTGCTTCCATGATCTCAGGACAGAACCATCATTGCAGTTGTTTGACTAGTTTGGTGTCTAGGTTAATGTTGAGACGATGCATAGCCATCTGGGGATCGAGCCCGAACATGTCCTCGTTATTCCAAGCAAAGACCTCTATAAACTCTCGTATGAGTTGTATTAGGTCTTCTTTCTCGAAAGGCGACAAGCTCTCGCTTACGAAGATGGGCTTGGGGTTAGCCTCATCTCCAAGCTTTATCTGAGTCACTTTATCCTCAGTAGGTGGTTTGCGTTGTTCAAAGCATATATCCCACAGAGTATTTAAGTGTTTAATCCATGGATCTGAGTCCAACTGGATTAATTCTTCAAATTTAAAGTTATCTTCTCTGTCATCTTTCAAATATCTAGTTGATTCCATGTTCATTGAGAGACTTTTGAAGATATTGTCGATGCTGACATCTGAGACCCACAATGACATTGTGGATGGGCTGTCCTGATAGACCTCTTTTTCAGATGCGAAATCTGATGAGACTGTTGTCTCAAAGCTTACAATTACCAGTTTCTGTTTTGGTGATAACAAAATGTATGAAGTTATTTAGCACTAATCAAGTTCAAGTGTTTAGTGTGTTTCAGGGTTCAAGAAGATCTATCATGTTTTTTCTCTAAAGGAAGGTGTTGATGGCTTAAGGGTACTCAAGCATGGGATTGAAGCTCAAACATCGCTATTGGAGAAGCCTGCTTGAAAACCTTGTAGTCACTGAGAACCTTGAAAGAAATTAGTAAGTTAAAGTGTAGGACATAGATTGATGCTCAAAGAGTTACACACACACGCACACCAAAATACACGTTTCCAAAAATACAATTTATTTTGTATTAGTGTTTTGACATGTTTGGTTTTGATACATGTTCCATATTTTCAAAGATGTATATCTCAGTTTAAAACATGTATCTCCTTAACCATATATGATTTTCCCTTTCAAAACCCATACAAAATTGTTTAGAAATTTTTCAAAGTTCAAAAAATAGTTTTTGGTTTGGTTTCTGGCCTAGGACGGTTGACTGGGCCTATAAATAGGCCAGGTCAGTCGACCGAACCTCTGGCAAGAGGTTGTGCACGTTTGTGCACATTAACGGTCGATCGCTAACCCCTGTGATCGACTGACTGATAGACCCTTAGCCTCGGTTTATTTTGGTCCATCGGCCGGTCGACCGAAGCTAACGGCTATATTTTTATTAGCCGGTTGGTCGACCGAGCAGTCAACCAACAGACTGTCATAATGGCAGTAGCGGCTAGTTTTTAAATTTGTCTTGTCTTGTCAGATTTCCAATGGGTATTTGCTGTTTTTAAGGGTCAAACACACCCCTAGAGACCTGATAAACCTCTTCTATAGGTTTTATGAGTTGCTACATAAATGGGTCATTGAGTTTGAGTTAAAAAACAAGTTTTTAGCCATATACTTTAGAAATCAAGTTTCATTCTAAAAGGAAAGTTTTCTTAGCTTCTAATTTTCAAGTGCAATCTTTTCAAAGCTAATTTCATTTGGTTTTCATCTCTTAAATTCTTACTACTTGAATTTCTACTCTCACATACCTCCTTGAGCATCAATTTCATATTCTACTTTATAGAAAATTTTAAGAGAGAGTGTTTGTGATCTTGTTTGATCACTAAGAGTTTTGTAACCTCAAATGGTTTTGTGCTACCTCTTGTGTAGAGGATTGAGTGGTGGAGTTGTATACTCTAGTCTTGTGTAGACTAAATTGTAATTCCTTATTGTAAGATCCCTTAATGGAAGATCCTTTAGTGGATAGTGAAATCCTTCATAGTTGTGAAAACGGGGACGTAGAGCGGTGAGTTGAAGCTCGAAACAAATTCTTTATATTTGTGATGGCTTATATCTTCATCTCTATTGCTTATTCTTATTCATACTTGTGTGGTTGTTTATCTTGCATATTTCTATTGCTTTCATTTAATTTATCACTTTCATTATCAGTTTATACTCATCTCAACAAGAAGGCAATTGAACACCTCAACTCATAGTCTAGAGGATTATGAGAGGAGCCCTTCACGGGGAATTCAGTTTCAATTCTTGTTTTGAGTAACTGGTTTGCATCATTCATCATAAGTAGTTTTAACTTGCATTTGATTAGCATAACACCTATTCACCCCCCCGTTAGGTATATTTCAATTGGTATCAGAGCATTGGTCTCTAGTTTTTGGCTTAACCACCTTAGAGAGATCCTAAATTGCTAATCACTCATTCACAAGTTTATTTTCATCCACAATAATAAAAATAGCCGAAGGTATTAGGACCCCCCTAAATTTGATAGCCTTAACTTTCTTATATGGAAGGTTAAGATGACCGAATTCTTGCATTCTCTAGGTAGCCAGGTTGCAAAAGTCGTGACTAAACCTTTTAGCGTACCCATTGGTGATGAGGACACTTGGTCCGACATGCCACTAAGGAATTTGATGCAAATGCAAAGGCACACTATGCTTTACTTCAAGCCTTGAACGATGACGACATTGCTAGGGTCATCCACTGCAAATTCGCCCACGAGATTTGGACACTTCTAGTGGTCACGCAAGAGGGAACATTACAAGTCAAGAGAGAAAAAATTGATCTCTTGCATTCCTAATATGAAAATTTCATCATGCATGATAATGACTCCATTGATGACATGGTGACTAGATTTACTAAAATTACAAATGGTCTTACTTTTCTAGGTGATCCTATTGATAATAAGCAAAAGGTAAGGAAAGTCATTAGAGCTCTTCCACAATCATGAGAAGTTAAAGCCACAACCTTGAAGGAGCTAAATGATAAAGAAGAGATGGATCTCGTCGGTTTTATTTGCAACCTTAAGACCCATGAAATGGAGAGGAAAGCAAGAGAAGAAATGACACTACAAAAGGAAAAAAAAATAATCGCCTTCAAATCAACTCCCACCATCTTCGATGAAGATGATGATGAAAAAGATGATGAAGACCTTTCCCTCCTAGTGAAAAATGTAAGGAGAATGTACAACAAGGCCAAGTTCAACAATAGAAGACGATGGCAAGGGAAAGAGGACAAGAGGATCATTTGCTTCAATTGCCATAAGCGGGTCACATGGTTGCGGATTGCCTGGAAACAAAAAGTAAATCATCTACCTCCAAGAAGCCCTACACAAAGAAGGCTCTCAAGGATACATGGTACTTGGAGAGTGAATCCGATGAAGAGGCGGAACGGCAAATGTGTATTTCATGGCAAATGATAATACACCTAAGGTAACATCCGAATCATCCCTTGATGAATGTGAATTAACTATGGATGAGTTGGGTGAGGCATTTGAAGAACTTTCAAATAATTATGATGTTCTAAATAAGAAATACATCAAAATGAAAAAGAAAAATAAAGCTCTTCAAAATAAAATTATCACTCTTTCTAAAGAAAAGGATGCTCTATCTTCCACACTCATATCTACAATAAAAGATTTTGATGCATATAAAATTTCATATAAAGTAAAATTTTCATTAATTGATAACAATGAGATTTTTATTATAAAAGATAAAATTAGTTCTTTAGGAGAATTGTGAGTTTGATAAAGCTAGATTGGAGATGATGTTTTCTAAGAAACATACTCCAAAAAAACATGTTTATACTACACATACTATACATGCTCACGCTCCTAAATCACAACACATTCATACACATAATACTAAACATACCACACACAAACATGCTCATTCTCCACACACACATCATGCTTTTGTATATGGTAAAGTTTATTCATGCACTTATTGTGGCAGTAAGGCTCACTTAACAATATTTTGTTTTGATCGTATAAATGCTTTGAACGATCATGTTTGAGTTCGAAGAACTAACTCCATAGAACCCAAAAAAATTTGGGTACCAAAGTCGACACCTAATTTAATTGATACAGGGTACACACCATGCTCCAAGACGTAGGGAGCGGTGGTACCTTGATAGTGGTTACTCAAAGCATATGACTTGGGATATCAACAATTTTGCTTCCCTATCAAGGTACCGTGAAGGTGTCACAGTCGCCTTCAGAGATAATTCAAGGGAAAAATTATCGGCATAGGTAACGTCAAAATTGGCTCATCTTCTTTAATTGAAAATGTCTTTTAATTGATGATATTAAGCATGTTCTCTTGAGTATTAGTCAACTTTGTGATAGAGCTTTTAAAGCTATTTTTGATGATTTATCTTGTGACGTCTTAGATAGAAATACTAATGCATGTGTTCTTTACAATTTTCGTACATGATTAATATGTCTAATTTACATTGCAATGCTACATGTTTAAATATTTTTAATGAAGATTCTTGATTATAGCACAGGAGACTAGGTCATATTTCGTTTGACCATCTATCTAGAATTAACACTAAAGAAGTGGTGAAAGGTATTTATTTTTTGAAATTTGAAAAGGATCACATTTGTGATGCGTGCTAACTTGAAAAACAGGCCAAGTTCTCTTTCAAAGCAATCAAGGATATCATGATATCAAGATCATTAGAGTAATCCATATGGATTAATTTCGTCCAACAAAAAATAAAAGTCTAAATAGAAATTGTTTTGTTTTTGTTCTGGTTGATGATTTTTCTCGTTTTACATGGGTTTTCTTTTTAGAACACAAAGACCAAGCTTTTGACATTTTCATGTTTTTATAAAAAATGTTAAAAAAAGAAAAAGAATTTTCATTTTGAACATACGGAGTGAAAAAGATGGTAAATTCATTAACTATTCTTTTATCACCTATTATGAAGAAAATAGAATTAGGCATGAACTATCTTATCCTAGAACTTCACAATAAAATGAAGTCGTTGAAAGGAAGAATTGTACTCTTTAAAAAATGGCTAGGACAATGATTAATGAATACAAACTCCCCTTAATATTTATGGGCTGAAGCCGTAAGCACTTCATATTACATCTCAAATAGAACTTATTTTTGTAAAAATACTTTCAAAAGTTCTTTTGAAATCTATTATTTGAGAAAACCTAATTTTTCATACTTTAAAGTTTTTGATTGTAAATGCTTTGTTTTAAACACTAAAAATAATTTAGAAAAATTTGATGCCAAAGCCTTTGAAGCTTTATTTGTTGGATATGCAAATACTAGTAAGGCCTATAGAATTTTCAATAAGTCTACTTTGACTATTTAAGAATCTATGCATGTTAAGTTTGAAGAATCTAATGTTTTTGTGAAAAATATTATAGAGATTGATTCCTTAGGTGAAGACA
Organism: Agave tequilana; assembly: GCA_038442645.1. NCBI lineage: Eukaryota > Viridiplantae > Streptophyta > Magnoliopsida > Asparagales > Asparagaceae > Agave > Agave tequilana. The sequence goes on along the minus strand of JAVJIF010029777.1, from coordinate 1,991 downwards.
TGTAGAAAGTAACCTTGAAGGACTCACTTATAAAAGAAGAAAAGCCAAAGCTTGATGAACAATGTGAAGTTCAAAAGGTAGAAATGAAGCCAACACAACCACTTCTAAAAGATTAGAGATATGGTACAAATCATCCCAAGGACCTCATCATAGGTGATGTATTCAAAGGGGTAACTACTCGCTCCAAACTCTAAGATATTTGTGGCCATTTTGCTTTTATTTCTTATATAGAACCAAAGAACATCCTCGACTCGTATTGGTTGATTGCAACGCAACAAGACTCAATAAATTTGAGCACAATAAAGTTTGGCATCTTATTTCTAGGCCCCCATGATAGACCAACTATTCGTACAAAATGGATTTTAGGAACAAGTTGGATGAGTCGGGTAATGTTATTAGAAATAAAGCTAGGTTAGTGGCCCAAGGTTACACTCAAATCGAAGGTATCAATTTTGAGGAAACTTTGCACCCGTAGCACGGCTCGAAGATATAAGGATGGCACTGTTGGAACATAGATTTTGATGATAACAATTGTGATGTAGATGCATTGGAGCTCTATCTCAAAAGCTAGTGCTGAGTTCTAATTGTTCAAGACTATTCAAGGTATTGGCTATTTTTGTGTATTTTTTTATAGATTATTAAAAGCCTTGATCACACACATAATATAGTCATATAGTCTAGTCGACTAATATATCCTCTAGTCAACTTGCTCCTTTATATAGTCGACTAAGTCTTTTCACAGATATATATCATCTCTCTGTTTATTGACTGTAACCAATATTAGTCGACTTATCCTCTCTGCTAGTCGACTAAGTTTAGTTTCCAGAAACTTAACATTCTGTGTTAGCTTTCTATAGTCGACTTGGTTCTTAGATTAGTCGACTAACCCAGGCAAAAATGCATATACTATCGACTACACTCCTATCCTAGTTGACAAATAGCAGTTTCTGTCTGTTATTCAGTTATGATTTATTGGTGTTTTATCCAACATTCTAATTTTCAAATTTAAGTTGATAACTTTCGTAACTGTCTATACATTTCACTTATAACTAGGGATGTTGTCTTAGGATGAATAGACCAACTAAAAATATTAGTTTTTGTTCGAAACTCTATTGAAAATTTCTATTTTCCAGAAAAGTAGTTTTCACTTTCATTTCATCACACAATTTAAATTCTTTGTGAAGAATTCTGAGAGTCCACTTATAAGAGACCTTGTTCACGATCACATATAAGTTTCAAGGCTTATAGGATTCATTATAATCATTCAAAGAGTTGTTGTCTTCTTGGTATAAAGAAGAGGTGTACAAAGAGTTATCTTCTTGGTGTAGAAAAAAGTTGTACAGATTTGGTAAAGGGTGTTTTGCCAAGTTATGTACAAGGTGCTGATTTTGGGGTGTATCAAAAATAGGAAAATAAAAATATCAAGCGAGTTGCTTGGGGATTGGACGTAGGTCACAAAGATCGAACAGGATAAAATCTCTTGTGTTTGCGTTTGCATTTTTTTAGAGTTATTTTGTGCATTAAATTTTACTTTTCTCACAAGTATTTTTATTGAACACTATTCATCTTTGTTTTAGTGTTTGTGTTGCCAGTATTTATAGATCCTACAGATACTTGCTTTTGCTTCATTTAAAGATTTCAAGCTTTTTCAAATGGATGTCAAAAGTACATTTTAAATTGTTTTATTGAAGAGAAAGTGTATGTTGAACAACCCCATGGTTTGTAGATCCTACACATTCGGATTTTATTTTAAACTTGATAAAGTTTTATATGGTTGAAAACAATCTCCAAGAGCTTGGCATGAAAGACTTCCAACTTTTCTAATTTCAAATAATTTTGTAAAAGATAAAGTTGACACCACTTTGTTTATAAAGCATGTAGATAGTGATATCCGAATTGTTCAAATTTATATTGATGATATTATTTTTGGATTCACTAATGAAAACTTTGTAAAGATTTTGAATTATGCATGAAGTATGAGTTTTAAATGT